>BMAW01042164.1:0-56115 GCA_019974015.1 Nephila pilipes | reverse complement strand
TTTATCTTTTGCAATCCATTAATTCCAGGCTCTTGTTCTGCCAGGATTGAGGCTGGCATTGCCTTCGAAGCTGCTACTGGCCTTAATGAGGTCTCAATGTGCGCAAGCAGTTGATCGACGGTGTGTCGAACCGGTTTTAGAGGCACGTTTGGTGAGAATTAACAACGTTGTTAGCCGCATTTTAGCGTTGGCTCAAAGCTGTCAGTGTGCTTTGCCACCGCCCGCTACATTTTAAAACAACTAGTGCGCTGTGTAGGTGAGATGAAAGCCGACCAACATGCAAGGGATCCATTTATTTTAATCCATGGTATGTTGCATGTGAATCCGGCAAAACAGGGCTGCGGATCAGAGCCGAGTTCCAGGATGATGGCACGTTGTGGGGGTGGTGAACCTCAATAACAAGCGTCCATTGTAGATTGGGGAGCTAGTGGCCGAAGCCATAAGTAAGTGCAGAGCAAGAATCCTTTGATAACTAATCTATCTAAGTAGCTTATTATTGGGTTACCACGAGTGCCGTTTCTGTGACAATTCCAGCTTGATGGTGAGCATTAAAGTCAACAAATATGATGCATTATTTGTTTGTAAAATGTCTTCCAAGTCAATAGTGAAAGGGGTGTAATGCGCTGGGGGAACATAGATAGAGATAACAAGTATTTGACTTTGATTGGTGAGGCTATGATGTGGATTCGAATCCACAGGCAGGTGTGGTTGCAGGTAGTGATGTCTAAGATTTCTTTATGAGTATCATGGTTCACCGAAGCAGCTGCCTCCAGTGATACGATCGTTTCTATATAGATGGTATAATTTAACAAAGATATTTTGCTAATTTTTAGGGTGCGTTCTTTGGATTAAACGAGGTCTGGAGTATTTGGAGAGACTCCCCTAAGCTCTACTATTTTGGATTTAACGCCATTAGCGTCTCCATGAACATATCCTGAGACCCAGGGGTTAAAATTTAAGTTAGGGCTATTAATCATCGAGATTGTTTTATGATGGCTTCTAGTATAGCATATTTTTGTTTCGTTTGATTTGGCATTTCTTATTTTTGGAAGTAGAGTGAGTAGACCAGGTCAGGGAGAATATTTCCGCCAATCTCTTTAGTTGTTCTAGTGATGTTAGTAGGGCAGAGATAATTATTGTCTGTCCCTCGTTTCGCTGGTTCTGGCTCTGCTTTTCTTGTGGGAGTGGACTTCCTGGGTGGCCATCTGTTGATTGAAGGAGAGAGCATTAGCGTATGAGAAATTTTCTCTTGAGTAGCTTTTGATCTGGAGCCTTTGGTGGTTTTGGGAAGGCTTTTACAGCCTGTAGCTAGCAGCATGGCCTATGGTGTTGCAGCTGATACATTTAATATCATCTGCCCTGATTCTGCATTCTCTGGTGGTGTGTGCCCGGAGCATTTGATACATCCTTTGTTCCATATGACAGTTTTGTGATGAGTGATGAAAATTGTTTGTTAGCTAACGTGTCACTTGGTTTGATTTATATTCTGTCTACAGAGATAGACATGTAACAAATGTTTGTGAGTTCATAAATTTTCTGGTTTTATCGTTTCTGGGCAGGGTCACCAAGGAAGACCGGAAGTGGCAGTTTTGTGCTATGGTTTATAAGTTGGTTCACTTTTTTTGTATGTGAGTTCCACCTGTGCTCCTTCCTCAATATCTGTGGTGGGAGAGTCTCCTTTGGGAGTCCTTTTTAAAACAATTTTTTTAAAGGCTCATATCTTTTGGTTGGATCAATGTAGTATGTAGTTGCATATCTGCGAGTCTTTATGGCCTCTGGTATCTTCGGGCGTGTCTGTGTAGAGTTTAATATACTCTCCTGACAACCTGGTCCTGAGTTTAGGCACGGCTTGACGTGAGTCTCTTTTAATTGGTTCCTGTAGTCTTTATGCATTTTAACAATATTTTTGGTGGCAGTTTCTTTAGGAGTGATATATTCTTGAGGATTTTAACAGTGGGTGCAGCTGAACGTGAGAGGTAGATGGTTTGGTTTGTTGGTAAATTCTTTTTTCCACTCCGAAATCAGAGTCAGCGTAATGATTGGCCTGTACGGTTAAGGTTAATAGTTGTGGCTAACTGAATTGTCTTTTGTCTTGGTTTCTTTGGGGGGTGTAGTAAACTGTCTGAGTCAGTTTCCTTCTTTAGTAGTGCCACGGGTGGGCAGAGGAGGAGGTGTGGTGTGCCAGCCCGCAGACGCAAGGCGCCAAAACAGCTGCACCGGTGAGAAGTCTCCCTGATGAATGGGGTCCGAACTATCTGCAGCTGTTGGCATAAATCAGTGGTTTTGGAGTCCCTTGTCGTTCCAGGTTCTGATTAGGATTTGCGACACTAGAATCCGTGTACAGTTTTTAGTTCCAATTGACAGTTTTTTCTTCTGCATGTTGAGTAGAAGTTCTCAGGCTATGTGGGAGGCACGTGAGGAACTTGAGGAGAGCCTATATCTTGGTCAGGGAGGGATCAGTCCGATTCCATGGTCGTAAGCAAGTGGTATCACTGAGGATGGGATAAATTTCCTGCACTGGAAAGTGCTGCTTAGGAAATTAGAATTAATCAGAGATAGGTATAAAAAAAGCGAGCTTGAAATGCAACTCATAAGACTATGCTGTTCTTCCGCTACTCCTTCCAGCCAGTCTTCCCAGGTAAAACGGTTCGAACGGTATCGAAGGATCCTTCCTTTCTTTTATCTTTCTCTCCTTCTCTCGGAGAAAACCAGTGCGCGGGCGGATCTTCCCTCTCCTCCTCCTCTCTGAGCTCGACCAATCCGAACGCTCCATCTCTCTGACACTTTCCCACCTTCCCCTTTGGCCTCGCTCTGTATCTGACCGCATGGTGGAAACAGAGGGCAGCCTTACTGGAGCTCTTGTCGCCTAGCGGCCGAGGGGAACTGAGCTATGTCATATGCCCGGCTGGCGGCATGTCTTCGATTTAGCACTTTTCTATCTTTCGCTTGCGGAACTCTTAATTTTCTCTTTTTCAATATTTCTTGATGTGGAGGTATCTCCCACTCTGGGGAGAGGTACTCCGTAATTTACACACCTTCGAACCTTCGAAGATGATTCTCAAAACTATGAAAAATTAAAAGGAATGCTTCTAAAAAGATTTCGAGTTACAGGGGATAGGTTTAGGCAGTACTTTTCCCAACAGAAGAAAATCCCGGACTTGACATGGCGAGACTTTTATTTCGAATTAAATTCTTATCTTGAAGGTTGGATCAAAGAATTGAAGATAATCACGTTTGATCAACTTAAAAGTCTAATTATCGCTGATCAGATAAAAAGAAAAACTGCAGCAAAAATCAAAGAACACTTTCTGGATATTAGGGCGGATTTGAACGATCCTTTGGAATTGACTGAGAAATTGGACGCATACGACATCCTAAGACCTGGAATGAAAAATAATCCAAATCAGACATTCAAGAAGAAAGAAGAATTCAGAAAACCCTTTCCAGTAAAGAAAAGTCAACCTGTTGGAGGCTCCTATGATAACCACTCACCAGGACCTTCTAGAACAGTAGTTTCTTCCAGAACTGAAGGAAGAAAGCCCATCCAGTGTTACGGATGCGGGATTCATGGAGTCATCAAGTCAATGTTTTTTACCTGCACGAGAGCTAATGAACCGAAAACATCAGTGAACTGTATGGCGTTATTCAACTTGAATTCAAACTTGGATTACGACTCTGAATACTGTCTTCAATCTCTACATTGAAGGCAAAATTATCCCAACTGAATTTCTAGTATTGCCTGAAGCAAAAGGAAATAAGACTCTGTTAGAACGGGATTTCCTCAATGCAGCTGGAATAGTCCTTGACGTCCAAGGCGGAAAATGGCATTTTCCCAAAAATCCACGAAAGCAGTACGAGTTCTTTAAGCCTTTAGAAGATATAACCATCAGAGCATTCAAACTTTGAGAAGAGGAGGGCAAACACCTATCTCCAGAACATACAAGAAAACTAGTATACTCCTGGACAAAAATGAGACGTGCTTCCAACCAGGGGGAGGGTTCACGTCGTTTGTCAAACACCGTATTGACACGGGTGATTACTCCCCCCCAATAACAACGTCTCCCTAGAGGATGAATCCCATAAAGAAAGAGATTTTGAAGGAACAGATTGAGAACTGCTGAAGCAGAATATAATCGAAGAGTGTGAGTCCCCTTATGCCGCACCCGTGATACTTGTTCCTAAACCAAATGGGAAAAAACGTCTCTGTGTCGACTAAAGGAAGTTGAACTCTGTTAAGAAAGTGGATACGTACCCTTTACCACGAATGGATGATATATTGAATGAAACAACACCGACATCCTACATATCAACAATTGATTTGCAATCAGGCAACCATCAAGTAAAGGTCACTGATGTTGACCAGGACAAAACTGCTTTCATTTGCCCTTTTGGAGCTTACCGCTACTTACGTATGCCTTTCGGCCTACGGAATTCTACCTTTCAAAAATTAATTGACAAGTTTGGAAGTGGCATTGAAAGATTTTTTCGCACTTTCCTACCTAGATGACATCATTGTTCTCCCAGAAACATTTGACAAACATCTGGAAGATCCTGAAAAAGTTTTTTAAAGACCGTCTATCTTTAAACTTCATGCAATCCGAGATAAATGTCACTTTGCCTGTGACTGTGTGAAATATCTGGGATTCTGTTTAACGAAGGATGGAATTGAAGCTGACCAAGAGAAGATCTCTTCTATTCAAAAAACATAGCACGCCCGCTTAGTAACCTCACTACGAAGAAAGTACATTGGCACTGGGGCACTGGAACAAGTACTGAGCAACAAGAATCCTTTGAGACGTTGAATATGCGCTTGATGACTTCTCCTATATTGAAGCAAGCTGACGTGTCAAAACCTTTCACCATCTGTACAGACACAAGTAATTATACCTTAGGAGTAATATTACCTACTCCAGGGAAGGGCCCCGATGAACCTGTCATCGAATATGCAAGTCATCTGATGACCCCAGCTTAGCAAAACTACTCCACAACCGAGCTGGAAGCCTGTGGGCTTTAGAGAAGTTTACAGGTTACGTAGAAAATCAACAAATCTTCCTCGCATCAGATCATCAGCCTCTCAAATGGCTGTTAAACATAATGTCATCTGGCAAGATGGACTTTGAAAATTCAGTCCTTCAACCTGAAGATCGATTATACCCCTGGAAAAACTAATATAATATAATAGTTGACAACGCTGTCAAGACCGTCGTACCCCTGAAGGCACAGCCTCTGATGAGTGTGCCATCACTGTGGACATGCTATCCAGGAAGTCCATGATATTCGAAAGGGACAGCTGGAGGACGAAGGACTGAAGAAAATCATTGACTGCTTTGAGAGCATGGACAAAAATGAAAACTTTGCCAACCACACCAGTCATGGATACTTAATGAATCAGGATATCTTGTATAGGTATTCACTTGTGAGTGAAGAGGAAGAAGCTCAACTTGTAGTTCATATTGAAGGTTAAATTAGAGCACCGAACCCGAATTGGGTCTAAATCTCCAATCTGAGTTGAACTTGATTTATACTATTTCAATACCCTGGTAAAATGGATGCTGCACAGTTAAAAATGATTTAAAATTAGTGAATGCGATTGAAATATAATAAAAAGTTTAATAGCTAACTATTTAAAGATGTCATTTAAATGCATTATAAGTAAATTCGTTGAATCAAAGTTAAATTAACTTTATTGGGTGAGTAGTGAGGTGGAGGTGGGTGGAGCTTTGAAGTTAGCGCTTGTCCAATCAGGGAGCAGCTACTCAAGTACTCAGAATTTTGTTATCTTGGTTAGGAGAAACTTTCCTCTTACCTCAGTGAGGCAGAGAGAGCTCTCCTATTGGCTGAGAGTTTGGTGAGTTAAGGAAGTATATATGAAATTAATCTAGGCTTGTTAAAGTTCTATAATTTCGGGTATAACTGTTAATTTGTTCAACCGAAGGGTTTGGGTGGTTTATGAGAGTATTATTAAATTTTTTAGTGATTAAATTACTGTAGGTTTGAAGTTTAGGAAATTTTAAGGAATCGCGGATGTCTTCGTTTGGCACGACCCATAAAATACAAGTTGCTCATCTATACGCAATATCTGCGACCCATCCTGACGTATGCATGTCCAATCTGGAATGACGCTGCCCAAATCCATCATAATAAAATTGAAATTCTTCAAAACATGACAATTAGAAAAATAGCAAGAGCTAGATGGTATATGAGAAATACTGATATCAGAACCTCCCTTAATATTAAAACACTCCAAGAATACTCCACTTTCATAACTGATAAATTTAATAGCATTTTTCTTATTAACCCAAACCCTTCGATCCAAGAAACCAAAAACTATAAACGGACTTACACTAATACCAGAACGCGAATTACTTTTGTTAATCCTACCCCGTCTTAACACCATGAAACTACCAACCAATAGGAAACCCTCCTACTCGCACCGAACCTAGCAAACTCCCCTCTTGCGATCAAGTCAACATACCCCCCCCCTAGCAGCTCCTTCCTGATTGGACAGCAACTTACTCCCTCCACTCATACTCCCCTCTTCACTAAGACTTCAATTATCAAGCTGGTTTTTCTCATGTTAATAGTTCCAATTTCAATTTTTCTCTTTACATTCATTTATAATATTAATATTTAAACTTTAATTTAATAATGGGCAAGTAAACATTAATCATGGTTCCACTCAGATTGGAGATTAAGGCCCATAAAGGGCTAGGTACTCCTCATAATATATTCACTACGAACCATCTGGGTCGTGAGATCATTCTTAGTATATTGTTCTGAAGAATTTCCATTTTATTGTGGTATCCTTGGGCAGCATGATTCCAAATTGGACAAGCGTAGGTAATGATGGGTAGCACACACAGTGCATAGACAAGCAACTTGTATTTAATAGGCAATGTAGAACTCCGACAAATTAGTGGGATTAATTTATTCGCGGCCAGTCGGAATTTTCCTTGAAGTTGTGTAATGTTTTGTTTGAAAGTGAGTTTATTATTAAGAACGATGCCAAGATATTTGACTTTCTGAGACCAGGGGATCAGTGTATTATGTATATAAATTTGTGGTGTAAGTGTACTGTGTGATTTAGTGAAGAAGACGGCCTCAATTTTTAAAACATTCAGTGCTATTTCCCATTTGGAGAACCAGTCTTCTAAACTTGATATATGTCTATTGATATGGTGTGCGATTACTTTAATATTTCTGTGTTTTGCAAGTATCGCTGTATCGTCTGCGTACATGCAGATAATTGTGTTGTCATGTTTGGGTATATCGTTCACGAAAATTTGAAATAATGCTGACCCGAGATACGATCCCTGAGGTATTCCTGTGTTAATATTACTGGGATTTGAGTAAATGTTGTTAATCTTAACGATAAAATTTCTATTATTTAGATAGGAGTTAATTAGGGTTATTAGATAGGATGGAATATTAAATTTTATTAATTTGTATATTAACCCTTCGTGCCAGACTCGGTCGAAGGCCTTTTGTACGTCTAGGAAAACAGCCCCCGTCTTCCCTCTTTTTTCAAATCTTGATTTTATGAAATTGGTGACTCTTGTTAGTTGGTAGGTAGTGGAGAGCTGTGGCATAAAGCCGTGCTGTTCCGGAATGATGATATTGTTTTCTTGTAGGTAATTGGAGAATCTGTTTAGAATTACTTTTTCAGCTAGTTTTCCTAGGATCGAGAGTAATGATATGGGTCTATAATTTTCTGCGATAGTGGGATCCTTGCCTGGTTTTAGGATCGGTACAATAGAGGCTGTTTTCCATAAATTTGGAAAGTAACCGAGTCTTAGCATGTGGTTAATTATGTTGTTAATTTGAAGAATAGTTGTGGTAGGGAGGTTTTTTAACATTTTATTGGTTATTCCGTCTTTACTAGGATATTTGTTAATTTTAATTTTGTTAATATAGTTTATAATTTCTGAAGGATGACATATTGAGGGGGAGGAGGTTCCGTTAAAATTGTTTTCATTTGTTAGCAATCCGTGAACGATATGTTTTATTGTCCTGTCATGTGTTGGTGTTTGGGTGTTATTTAGCTGGAACTGATTTTGTAAAGCATCAACCAGTATTTCCGTTTTTTCTGTGTCACCGAGTGCGATACTTGTAGGGCCAGCAATGGTTGAAATGATTATGCTTCTCTTCTTTGTTCTCTTGCGGCTCCCCAGATGGAGCCATGCTCAGTGTTTAGCGATGATACATCAGTGATAGTGAGTGCTCCCAGTCCTTAGTGATTTGTTCTTTTATTTTTGTTTTTAATAGTTTGTTGACTTTATTTAAGTGTGTGTGTTCAGGTTTTTTTGTGAACTGCCATTTTTTCCTGGCTTTATTTCTATATTTTATGAGTTCTTGGATTTCCCTTTTAATGTGGTGTGCTTGCTGTGCTGTTTGTGGTTTTGATGAAGTGTTGTAAGCTTTTAGTATGTTATCTGTTATGGTGGCGACATGCTCTTCTAGATTCTCTCCGCTACTGATGTTGGGTAGGGTGAATTTAGTGTTTCGTAGGTAATTGCTAAAGTTACACCAATTTGTGTAAACTTTATTATTTTTAACGTGTAGTTTAATTTTTAAGTCTATGAATGTGTATATTGGGTTGTGGTCAGATGAGAGTTCGGGGAGGGAGGTGCTGGTTATTGGCCAATGGCAATTTTTCGTTAGCATGATGTCAATTGTGGTCTGAGCCGATTGATAGAAATGTGTAGGGGTGGGCGGGGCTATGATTTTCATGTCGTTTGATTCTGTAAATTTTAGAAGTTTTATGTCTCTTGGGTGGTTTGTGTGACATCCCCATCTAGTGTGTATGGCGTTTAGGTCTCCGCTCATAATGTTTGGAGTACCTATATCTAGTAGTTTTTGTAGATCATTTGTAATATGAGAGGTTAAGTTAAAATTGGGTGGGATATAAACTGAGGATATGAAGATAGGATTTTCCCCCGGAGGTGTGATAGCAACGATCGTTGCTTCAGACACTCGTAATTGAGTTCCTTGAATTGAACTTGTAGTTCCTACTCAAGAATGAGAAAAAACCCTTCAAGAATACCACGATGCCCCTTCAGCTGGTCATTATAGCGAAAAGATCATTATGGTGCTACCTATTTACAATTTGGAAGACAGTTGAGAACTTCAGAAATTATCAGGAAAGATATCCGACAAGTGATTGACAACGATAACTTTGTACCGGAAATCACCCCATATCTCAAGAGTTTTGCCAATTCCATCTAGGTTGTCAAACATAAAGTTGAACATAAACAGAATCGTCAGAAACGAAACTTCCATCGACGAAGACGAAAATACTACAAACCTGGTGACAAGGTTTGGGTGACCATTTATCCCATAAGTCGGAACAACAGAAGCAAGAAATTCATACCAAAGAGGGAAGGTTTTTACATCATTGTCACCTTGAGATCACCTGTAACATATAAGATTGCGGCTAACCCAGACTAAGTCCTTGGAACTTATCATATTTCTGCCCTAAAGGACTATCATAAGTCTAGAGTAGAAAGAGCCACTGGACCTGAGGCTCCCCAAGAAATTACCTCCTGGTTCCGAGCCGAGATGTCAACGGAACCAGAGAGGGAGTCTATAACATACGCTAACTTCAAAATGGAACTGTAGATGGCGCCACATGCTGGAAGACATTGTGGCAAGGGTGCGAGTTTGCCGGTCAGTGTTTTTTCGTCAGAGAGGGCTTGGATCTCGAAGAGTTAGCGTTTCCCCTGTAGCTGTCCAATCCTGGCCTAGGCTTAAGATAACTTGTAAAATTTTTTCCTACTAAATGAAACTTTTGTTTTATACCGTCTTTGTAACTGTGTCATTTTATGTCATTAAATATATATTAATTTACCCCGAGATGCTGTTCATTTCTTTTTATTTTAAACCAGTTATGAGATAATAATCGGTTACACTTGGGTTATTATGCTTGTATTCACCTGAGGGTAAGCCCCCATTTAACTCATTAGTGCATTTGAGTAAGTAGTTTAGCTTAAATGAATCATCATATAAAAAAAGTTTTTGGATTAAAAGAAAAAAAATCAATAAAAATATCACATAATCAATGGAACATAAATAAATTTCTACAGTACATACTTGACTATTCAGACATATAAAATAACGCTGATAGGAAGATATTAAAAAAAAAAAAACTTTATTATCTTATTCTATAAAACCGGAACTCTAATTTCTTTTCAATGCCTTAATATATATATAATTATGTAATCATATAAGAATAAATTTTTTATGTTTTCATATTTTATTCCCATTAACATAAGTTTGAAGATTTCTCTTGGAAAAATTCTCCCAGCATACACAAACATAACTCTCCCACAATTATCTCTGCACAGTGTTAACATTTTTACCAATTCTGAATCAATATCATATCTCTTAGTGGACCTCTGATCAAGTTAATCTAGTCAACTCTTAATTTTATATTAGTTCAATAATAATACAAATAAATAATTATAATATCTCTCACATCTTAATATATTAGTTAATTAATAATTTAATATAAACGTTTTTGATTTGAAATTCTAACTAGATAAGTAAAATCCCATTATAAAAATACATTTCAAGGCAAGATAATCAAGTTGAAATATTATCAAACTGAATCAAAATATTTATTTTATGATACCATCACAACTTCAGAATATTTTAAAAGAAAAATAGTTCACTTTTTAAACTACTGAAATGAAATATTATTTATTAGATTTTGGTTATATATGTATTTAAATAATAAAGTTGTAAACTTCCACTGATATGTTGGCTCTGAAACTTCCACTGAAACCTCTGCTCTCCACTCGAGAGCGATACGGAATCAGAGCCATCAGAAACAGATTTCATAATTTTAAGTTACAAATGAATGTAATATGATTCCTGGGTCAACACCCCCCTCTTCAAATTTCAATGCTTTGAGATGTGAGGACTTGTCCAATATGTTTTATGTTAAACATCCCAATTATAGCAAATGACAATATTAAGGGATTTAAATCTATTAATTGTTAATCACTGGCTGCACTTTTTCAGATTAAACCTAATTGTTACAAAAAAAATCTACCAATAATAAATGTAAAAGGAATAATATATATTCATTCACTGCATTAAATGTATAATGTGGAAAAACAATCTAGCAAATTTAAGTAAAATTAAAAATGTTTTTAAAGTTAACAAAATATGGCATGTAAATTCTTGAATTGAAATTTCATACTTGCAAAACATTTCAAATACCAAAAATACATAAGATGAAATTATAGTAAATATGTATATGTAATTCTATTTATTCACTATTTTAAAACTAAAAGAAAAAATAATTGAAAAAAAAAAAAAAAAAAAAAAAAAAACACAAATTTAGAAAAATCTCTTAATTTTCTTTTTTTTTATACAAAATATCTATCACTCATTTTAAAATCTTTTGATGATACATTAATAATTTTTTTCCCCCCAGACAAGGTAATCAAAGAGAAAATTATTCCTATTTTCACAAATATTCAAGATTTAAATATTCCACATATACAATGTAATTAATTTTGTCTTATCTGTTACTCAAAGTTTATTTGCACTTAAATTTTATAATATCAATGGAAATGATATTGTATGCCTACAATTTCCAAATTCAAATAATTTCTATAATTTGTGACAAATATATACAAATTACTAGATATATTTATAAATAAATGATTTTGAATCAAATAATAAACAAAAATGAAGTAACTTATGATTTAAAGTTAATTCTACAAGAAACAAATACATATGCTTAAAAAAGAAAAATATTTATTTAAATCATTTTTACATTTAAAATACAATAATTTATTGGCCTTCAAATTCTATTCTTTGCATCACAGTGTCGACAACTTCTTTCCTGATCTCAGGTTTCAATAATTCTTTAGGCTAGAAATGAAATGAAAATTTTTTTTAGCATTAAAATCTTTGCAATGTTCATAAAGGTCTCCAAGAAGAAATATTTAATGAATGAAAAATAATGAATAAAATCTTTACATAATACATATTTCATAATATAAGGAAATTTAGAATGGATCAGATGTTTATTTAATACTTTTTACAGTATACATATAAATATCACTCAAAAAGTTTTAATATAAACATGAAGCAAATTAAATATACAATTTAAAATGCATTACATAACAATTAATACATTAATATATATATACTATTTTTTTTAATAAGATGTAACCATCATTTTGCAAAGATTTTATATTTAAACTTACACAGTTTAATTTACATGAAACATGTGTATATATTTTTTTTAATAAAATAACCTGATTCTATAGCAAAAATTGAAGACAAGTTTTTAAAAGACAGATAAGTATTTGTAAGTAATTTTTCAAAAAGTACTTTAAATTCTGTACACAATAATTAGCTAGATTTAGGAGCATTAAAACTATAAGACAGTGGCAAATTTATTTTTAAACTATAAAGATGCTTTAACAAAATTTTAAATTTCTAATGTGATATATATATATATATAAATATTATATTTACCTCATGCACCACTGAAGCATGATATGCATATAAAACAACTGTATCATTTAACTGTTTATTGTGTGCTGTCAAACCCAAGATACAATTTCTCAGCCTGGCAATATTTTCTCGATCTGATGTGGAAATGTACTGTAAGAGTTTTGTAAAATGATCAGAATATTGAGAAAATTTGTAGATTATCTTAGATACATCATGCAAAAAAATGACATAATAGAGACTTGGAAAACTACAAATCAGTAATATTTTTTCAAAATGTTATATAAAATAAATTTTATTCATTAATACCAAAGTCAAATGCAGGTTTCCTTAAGGAACTTATTATTTAAAGCACACAAAAGTGATTGAGAGATGTGATTGAAAATTTTAAAAACCCTATCTTTTAAAAAAATTACAAAAGCTTTGCATAAAATGCATATTTTTTCCCTACCTTCATAAAAGTAAATATGTAAAAAGAAAAGGTAATTATAAAAAAATGTAATATTAGTTTTATCATATAAATTATTCTCACTAGAATATTAATGAACAAATTGATCAATGAAAAAGAAAAACCTTTTCTTTTAATTAAGACTTACTTCCAAATTTTGCACAAAACCACCTGTTTCAACACCTTCTCCAGAAATAGGAGAAATCCAAATGTAGCCATTATTACTGAGAATAAGCTGAACACCACTAACAATATTGTGGAAATGTGTTTTTGTCCGCTGAATCAAATATGATGGTACTTTTACCAACTGACCTTGAGAAAGCTGAAAATCAGATGCATAAAATGATGAAAACAGTTACTTATGCTTAAGAGATCCCTTAATTTCATAAATTTTAACACAAGAAACACACAAAATAAACACTTCCATCAATATCATATTTAAATATTCAAAAAAATGATTATAGTATGCAGATCATAGTAATGTTTTTATATAATGTTACACATTCATTGATTGATTATTCTATGTAACAAGATTTGGGGTAAATGAATGAAAATATGCATATCTAATACATTTTCTTACACTGATAATGAATATGACCTTTGAAAATGCATTATCCACTTCCATTTTTTTAAAAATTGAAAATATACTAAAAAGATATAAATTTAAAAAAAAATAAATTATACATAGATTTTTTAATTTTTCTTCCTTAAATACATTTCAATGCCTTCTAATTTATTATCATTGCTGATGGAAAGTCTTAGAACAATGGTGTCAGTACTCTGAGCGGCCGGTGCTAGTGGGCCACATGCCGCCCAGAACATCTATCAATGCAGCCTAAAATGGGAGTGTGGCACAAAAAAAAAAAATGTCAATACCAACTGCATGAAAATATAACCCAATAAAATTAACTAATGAGTTATTGAGCCATATTGCTCTTTTGAGTCAAGTCTACCGCTTGATACAGGAATTTTCAAATAAACGCTAGGATTTTTGACAAAATAAAATTAGAAGAATGAACTCCTAGAGAACTCCCTGAGAATTGCAATCACTTCAATTGAAATATATATTGATGCATTTATTTCTAAAGTTCAATGTCAAATACAATATTAATTTTATGATTTCTAGCTATAACGATTTTATAAAATTTATGATAAAGTGTCATATATGCAATATCATTTAAGATGATGAAATAATGTAAATCTAATTCTTGCTAAAGCCTTTATAATAAAAAAAAAAAAACACAATTTATTTACTTATATATGCTAACTATATATTTCAAGTTTTTTTTTTGCTCATGAGCCATTGTTAGTGTCTTGCACCATCCCCAACAGCTTGTCTTCTTTCAATGCGACCCAGAGATGCAAAAAGGATCGATATAGCTGCCTTAGAGCAATGATGAGTTGTTCATTTGTGTTTGCACAGAACAGGGGGTAGTCATATCACTATCTAATTAGTGTGCTTCAGAGTGAGAGATGATTCAGAGCTTTGCTTGCATGATAACCATATTATATCCCGTAATTTGATTTTATTAACATTACATAAAAAGAAACATGAAAACTGTTGATGACAAACTTCGTAATTTTGAACCTCGGTCAAGGGATGAGGAAGACGCCTAAGCTGGCACCTCTCTCTCCTAACTTCCCCACCACACCAATGGGAGGACCATGAACCTCAAAAGATTTAATGTGCATCATCCTGGCTACATGGCAAGTCTTTAGTGGCACCAAGGCTCAAACCCACAACTTGACAAAAACTGCTTGCCCTGAGTCCGCAACAAAGATTACTAGGTTCCCATGGTCACTCAGTAATTTGAAGTTAAAAGTTTGGCATTATTGGTACAATAAGAATCATTAATTCTTTTTAAAGAATAGACCCTGTTCTTTGTATTTTAATTCAACAGACAGTTTTTGCTAAGTGAAAATTTTATTATGAAAAGGCAACTTTGATAGTTAACCAAGCTTATATCTATTTTGGGTGTCGTAAAGGAGATGAAAATAATGGGCTCCAGATATTGTGCAAAATGTATCATTCTGATTTGCTTCATTGAATGAAAGGTGATAAAGATCAGTTCATGCAATTTGCAATCCCCATGATCTTCCAGTAAAACAAAACTTGATATATAATACATAAATGTTCCATATTCAAGAGACCCTGTACCATACAGAACTGAATTGCTCTTGTGTCTCCTCCATTGTAACATTACCATTATAGACGATACACAAGAAAAAACCAAACCATCAACTTCATTTGATCCATTTGAGTCCTAAATATTGGTAAAGCTAAATTTAATTCAGCAAAGAAAATTAAATAACTTATTCAGGGACATCAAAGTGAAATTTTAAAGTTTTGAATGCAGCAGAGGAATCTACTGGTCCCTACCCTAGAATTTCAATTCACCAAAGGAGACATGAGCAGTTTTCCAATTCAAAATTCAATGTGCATGCATAAATATTGTCGGATTAATAGCTGAATTTAGTTTTGAACAAATCCTTGAAGAATAGAAGCTGTTCATAGATTCTTCAAAGACAAGTTGTAAAAGGCAGTGCTGCTATACAATGGCAATAACTAAACCATTAATACCAAGAGCAAATTCAGCAAAAATGAAAGAAATTTAGAGTATGATTGCTTTAGTGAAGGAAATACAATTTGCCAAGTACAAATGGGAATTGTATGGAGAACTGAAAATCATAGGCTTAGTAATCAAATTTTAGAGGATTTTTAAAATGTTGTTTCTTGTGTTTATGGAACAGTAGAACTGACAAACTGTTAACCCTCTGATGGATATGAACGAGCCCAACTCACAATTGAATAGCACACTATAATGCACACAAATGTGTTCAACTTGTCCAAAGTCTTTTGACCCAAATGGTTACAGCCAAGCCCTACTCATCTAGCAAAACTTTCCCCCAATGCACCCTGATTAGTTGAGTTCACCTGCATGTATTACATGTCCTTATTTGTGTTACAAATGATGCCCACAACAAAATTTAGTAAGTTTGATAGCATATAGAGGGCAGTAGGGGTAACGTGAAATTTTTTGCATAATGAGAGAAAATATAACCAATCTAGTTACTTTCTTCTGTCATTTGTTGGGAGTTCATTACTGAAATGGCTAAAAAGTAAAAGCTATGTAATTCTGATGAAAAATAATTTTATGATGATATATATATGATGAATATTTCTATGTTTTAAAGTGTATCACACACCAAAAGAGTTTTAAGTAAATATAAAAATTTAATGTTTCATAAAGTTTTAAATTGCATGTATTTATTTAAATATTTTAATTTAATATTTTACAAATTTATATTTCTAATATTTTATCATTTACTAAATTATTTAGAAAGTCAACTACAATTGTTGTTAATATTTCATTAATATACTGCAAATAATTCTTTAAGGACTATCTTTCAAAAGCAAACAAGCTCTCTGTATCAACATCAGAAAAAAAGAGTGACATTTTCAAAAGCAACTCGGGGGAACACGACTGCCACTTTCAGTGAATGTTTGATCGTACCACTGTGCATAATGAGAGAGCAAAAACTGTTGATTTGTTTAACTGTCAAAGGGTTAAAGTCTGACTTACTAAAGAGAATTTTGTGCTGAGACAACATAATGCTTAATACACCCTTCTGATAGACTGAAAGTATGTATTTCATTTAACTTTACCTATAAAATTGGATCTATTTAAACATTTCCTCAAAGCTATAGACAAAAATGAAAAAGGTTTTGCATACATAATTTCCCAAATGGGAGCAATGTTAAGCTAAAAGGAATATTTGTTCGCCCACAGGTAATGAAACTTTAGAAAGATGAAAATTTCACAGAAAAGTTAAATATTCTTGAGATGGCTAACTGGAAGCATTTGCTTGAGTGGTTCAGTTTTCTGGACAACACCAAAACCAAAAATGATAACGAATTAGTATAGGGACCTTCACACAGTTATGAGATGATAGGATGTCATTAAAAATATACTTCCTGAATTCCCACTTGAACTTTCCCTTGAAAACATAAGATCTGAAAGAGATAAACAAAGAGAAGATTCCACCAAGATATTCTCACAAAAGAACAGACACCAAGGGAAATTGAATTCCAACATGAAGGATAATTTTTGATGGTTTCTTCTAAGAGTTCTACACTGCACAAGAGGAGAAAGTAAAAATATCTTCACAAATTCCTTGTCATGCTTTTATTAGTCTCAGATAAACAGTCTTGCTAACATTTTCATTGTTATTCTATCAAATTTAATACACACATTTATCAAATTCTAAAAAAGCAGGACTATAAATTATATACAAACAAAAAATTTTTTCCAGATGAAATTCAAAATACAAATAATATTTATTCAACATCATTACATTTTGAAATCTAGTTTTGAATTTTGCTTAAATCTCACTGAATTTTATAACAAAATTTCACATAATCACATATTTCATCTAATTTCTTTTATGTCTCATTCTTGAAAAAGAAGCTGATATTGCTGACACATGATTCGTAACTATCACAAAAAAAGTGGCGAGTGTTACACATTTTTATTAGTCATTTAAAAATTCACCCCTGTTGAATTAGTAAAAAACAATGAAATAACCTTTGAGCCAGAAAAAAAAAAGTTAAAGCTAATTAGTGTTAATAATGTTGTACATAGAAGCAACAGATAGCCATATTCAATGGACTTTGTGATTTTGAACCTTGGCCAGGTGGGGAGGATAACACCTGGGTTGGTTTCTTTCCCTCCAAACTTCCATACCACTGTCAGTGGGGACTTGCAGCCTTGACAGATTTAACATGCATCAGTTCCACTACATGTCAGGTCTTTAGTGGCATCATAACTCGATGGAAACAATGCCTGCAATAAGTTTGCGACTATGAGCACTTGCTATCATGCTCATCAATGCCACACATCAAAAATTTTAAGTCAGGGAAAAAAAAAATGTTATCTATACTAAAAATTTAGAGATCCTAAAATTCCTTTTTATGATAAATATATTTTAAGTATGGTATATATTTTTATGAAATAAATTTTGAATTTACAATAATATTGTTTCCTTGAAAATAAAATTTAATAAAAAATAAGCCTTAACATGATTTTTCAGGATATTCGCTCATAAGCCTTATCCCTGGAGTCTTATTTAAGATCGAGAGCCAGATAGGCACCAGATTTCTTTCTGACACAAGGACAAACATTTTTTTTTAAGTGCCTGCATCCAAATAAGCCACATTTCCTGACTTTGTGAAAGCTGAAGAGATAATAACTAAGAACACCCAAGAGCAGTGGTTCCAAAAAGTGAATCACAGAATCTCATATTTTTAACTCTTATTATTAATAATTTCCAAAGTGTGTCTCACAACAACCTGGGGAGAAGTGACATCTTCACAGGGGTGCAGTAGAATCATATATTTTATCTCTTACTTATGATTAGTGGTTATTTTACAAAGGGTAGGGTGTCATTCGATAACCTTAGTTAAAAAAGAACATCACAAGATGAAAAGGTTTGGAACCACTGTCCTACAGCATTCAAAGTTCATAGATGGAATGGAAACATTGTGAAGTCTAGGCTGCATGAATACTTGGGTGATGAATTCATGGAATAAAATAATGGACAGCTGTATTGCCAATGCTCTATGAGTAAGCTACTTTGACAGAAAGAGCTCTACTGCTTGAGATTTTAGGGCCATTATTCTAAAAGTGTATCTCTATGATAATCCAGAAAATGACACGGCTGTATTAGAGTAAATGTTTTGATGTATTAATATAACATAGCAATAAATAGATGAATTTGATCAATTCAAACAAAACAATATACAAGAAAAAAATTATTTTGAAATGTCACAATTTTTAACATAGAACACATTTTATTAAATAGTTACTTATTAAATTTACCACACAGATTATTCCGAGTAACAGATTTACATCTACAATAATAAATTCAAAGGAAGATAGCTTAATTTAATCTCGATTTTTTTTGTCACACTAAAATATGTTATTGTTTATAGTATTACAAGAAATGCTTTCAATAAAATTGCATTCAGATCACAATTTTTTTTTATTTAGTCACAGAAATCCAAAACGAAAAATAAGATAATTCTGAGCATTGAATTTAATAATATGAAGCAGGTGATATATATCTTTTGTAATCATACTGATGAAATCAGACATTTGATAACAATTGGTAAATGAACTCAATCAACAGTAGGTTTAGTTACTAACAAGTGAAGGAAATTCTTGCATTGCTGTTGCATTAACATAAAATCTTCATGGATCGTATTATCAAAATTAAGCAAGTTAGTAAAAGCATTTGACCATTACTGAATCACTTCTGATTATAGAGTATTAATAAAGATATCCAATTTGATTTGAATATCAAAAGTATAATTTTAATTTTTTTTAAAAATAAAACTTACTTTTCCATACTTCAAGCTTCTTGTATGTAAAGACAAAGTGCCATCAGAATATACAGATTGCACTTCAGCCTAAAATCTTTAGTTAAGGAATGCTTCAACAACATATTTAAGAATATGAAAATTTATAATACAAATTTCTATATATAACTTCTGAATAAGGATACACTAATCAAATCTCCAACTTCTAAATGATGCCTCATCATCAATTCATCTTCTTCAGTCTTTCTTCTCTTAAAATTAAAAAATAAATAAATAAATAAACAAACTAGAAATGAGCAAAATTTCTAAATTTGTTATGTCTGGTCACATTTTCTTAACATCTTTTTCTTTTAGGTCTTCAATAGCATTTATTTTTACTTTTTTCACTTTTGATTCAATTAGTATTACTTGTGACAACTCAGAATATCATTTTTGCAAGCTAGATTTATTTGAAAAGTAATTTTTATCATTTTTGTGTCTGCAACAATGAGAAATAAGAAATTATTTATGCAATTTGTTATGGAGAAGCCAAAGATGAGAGACATGAATCAAGAATATGGTACATTTTATGAAGCTCCCAAACATGGTCAAATACTGCAATTAAGTTTAAATTGGAATTTCTTATGTAACATAGCAACATAAGAGATTGTACATAAAAATTAAGCTTTTAAATTAAGAATTTTTTGGAGGTTTTTTTTGAAGTTTATCAAATACTGTGAATATATAATACATTATGTCTCATAAACCATACTTACCAAAAAGGAAACACAAATGATGATGACAAAGATGCATTTGTTCTTAAATGCTATGAATAAATATGATTGAAGATGTATAATTGATATATAACATATTTATAAAATTATTATTTAACACATACCAGTTCACCACCAGGTAAGTTGACTGCTGATAACAACAAAACAGCATTCAAACGAGCATTCACGTCAACTAACCATCTTTTATGCTGAACTTCTACTATTCTTCCAACAACCACGTCTCCAACTTCACCATTGTACCTATAAATATATTGAAAAATATAAATTACATAAATTAGCTTTTGAGGAGAAAATTATACCTTTAATAGAGAAAATTCAAAATGATTTAGAATACAAAATTGATAAGGAATTGAAAAAACAATTTAAATTATTCAAACAAAGAAAAAGAGGAAAAATCACCTATCATTCAATTATATATACATAAATATATTATGTAACATCCCTATTTTAAATTATATTATCACCACACATATTTCTGGTTGGGAAAAATAGTAGAGTATTTTAACATTTATTTTATGCAGTAAAATGTAATAACTAAGGAAAGGAAAAGCATATTAGGATAGCTTATACAGAATCATGCCATTTACCAGAGTTCAATCTTTTCTACTGTGAGACTGAGTGAATGTTGAGTTTAACGGAGCAACAGCATAGCCAAAGCAGGCTATGCTGCACCAACATTTATTAAAATCATTAAAAACTATATTATAGATAAAAAAAAAAATGAAGCAAATACAAGGTGAGTAAAAAAATGATAGTTAAAATTTAAATATGAAGTAAAAGATCAATTTGTGTTAAAAAAGCAAATAAGTTATGGTGGGGGTTTTCCCCACAAAGTCAGACAGGTTTAAAACTGAAGAATGAAGGAAAAAACGCAACAATGAGGATGAAAAACCAGGCAGTCAGTTAAAATGTGATGAACGGTGTATGGGACATGACAGAAAGAACACTTGGATATAGTTTCTTCAAACAAAAGATGTTTATTGGTAAAGAGACTGCATATGTTGTTAAGGTGAGCCAATCTGACATCCGCTCTTCGCATTAGAAGAATAAACCATTCCTTAATAATAGGCTTCATTTGTCATTGGATTAAAGATTCCTGCCATGTCTGGTGAATGGACATAAAAAGTAGACATTTGATGACTCATAATGATGCGGGATTGTGAGCTGCAGAGGATTCGTTGCTAATCCTGCAGCTGTGTCAGCTTGTTCCTTGCCTAAAATATCTACATGACTAGGTAACCAACAGAATTTCCCAATATAACTCCTGCTATACAGATTGCCCCAAATAATGTTGGCAGTGTCAATCACAATAGGATGACTGCAATTGTCCAGATGTACAAATGTTTCCAGGACACTCATGCTGTAGGTGTATACAACAAACTTATGAAAACTGGATTTCTTGACTAATTGGAGAGCAATAAATGGCGACAGCTTCAGTATAAATACTGCAGGAAGTGTCCAGCCAGTAACTGTGAGAACAAGGAGAGGGGGTAAGATATGTCAGTTGCACAGCCATAAAGGGTCAAAACTGTACATGCACTGGGATTTTCAGAGCTAATGGCAAAAATACATTTCTTTACAACAGCATAAAATTTAATAAGTAATAGTGTGAAACACAAATAAAAATATTATAAATTGAAGAGTGAGTTTAAAACAAATTATTACATTAGAATATATTTTAGCCTATTCTTTTTTTTCTGAACTGTCTTGTCAATGTACAATATAATATACCACAAACAGTGATTTAATTTAAATAGAAAAAACACGAGCTAATCCATCTAGTATAATGTTACTGATTTTATTGAAAAATAAAGGCATTATATCTTCAATTATAGAAAATATATTTTATTCCTAATATAAACATGGAATAAGAACCTTTTTATCACAAAGGCACATTATGTATGTATTATATTTTCTAAATGTAATGCTGAATTCCCATTGTAACCAATATTCAATTCTACAATTCCAATTTATAGTTGTAATATTCTATTTTCTTTTTTTACAAATAAGATTATTATGATTCATCAAAAATAGTTTAATGCAAAAAAAAAAAAAAAAAAAAAAAACCCTGCATACATTAGGTGCATGTGCTTTTCATGGTAATTTCAACTAATTTTGGAGTAATTATATATTTAAATTTAGCACATTATTGAACATGGTGTGTATGTGTGTATAAAGGCAAACAAACAAGACAACAATACAGATGTCATTAATAAACACATCACATTCTAATGTCCTCTACCAACAAAAATTTAATTTTATACACATAACTATACACCATAAAAACATTAGGAATTTTCCTGACAACAGTGACAATTAGGAGTTCATAGAGCTAAAACGAATTACACTGCCAAACCCTGATACTGGTTGTTAACAGAATAACGATGAAAAAAGTTAAGAAAGAAAAAAAAAAAAAAAAAAAAACAAGGGTCGAAAACTGTTTGCACAGAATATATGTAAAGTTATATTTGACTATATTTTTCATGATATAAATTTCTTTTTTCTTTTTCAGTTGGATGTACTTTTAATGCTATTTTACAACATGCAGGTTAAGACTTTTCAGACATCATATCAATATATTTTTATGCATAAAACTTCTAAAATTTATTTAAATTACCTTTTATTCTCTTAACAGCTTGATATAACTTTCTTTGTAGCACCTTTTTAATATTCATGGTACTGTACGAACCTATTTTTTCTTTGACTAATCAGCATGGAATATGAGTGAGTGTTTTGGGGTTTCTAAGTCCCAAATTCAAATGATTTTCAAAATGAAAGTAAAATTCCCTTATGCATCTTCCCAGGTTCTTCGAGAATGAATAATCCAAAAAAGAGGTATTATCCCAAAGAATGAAGAGATAACATCAAGAGATAATCAAAGGATTTAAATTCATTAGAGGACACAGTGACATACTTATAAAATAAATTACTATATACAATTAATAGTACAAGGTGTGCGCTCACATATGCTTTTATGCATAGCCATAAAGGATTCCAATCCAGTTCTGAACTAGAGAATGATGGGAGTTTTTATCCTGATGTAACCATCATGCACATGCACAAAAGAGCTACATGTTCTGATGATGAGTCAAGAGGTCCAAAAGAGTGAAAGTGAAGTTTAATGATGCAAGAGTCAGATACGGCTGTACTGCACCAAATAAGATGTAACTGTGGTCATGTATGAGCTACAGTGGGACTATCACACCTGGTCACTGTGGAAATCTGATTAAAGATAACTAAAAAGGATCAATTATTTTTCTGCATATATCGAAGACATAATTTTTTGAAAAACAACTCATTTGAAATTTACAAGATCTATTAAAAAAGTATAATTAATATATCTTACCGTGATCTTTGTGGTCTCACAGAGTACAACTTGTTTATTCTTTCAACAGTACCAGCAACTGAAGCACAGATTTTTTCATTTTCATCAATCCAGGTTCCATGACCCCTTTGCAACAGCAAGAAAAAAACTGCACATTTAAAAATTATAATCATAACTAAAAACTACATATGAAAGCACATTTTGAACAAATAAATATTAATTTTCTTGTTTTATAATAATATTCAATATTTTTAATATAAACATAATTACAATGAGCAAAAGTTAAGAAACAACCATTATAAAAGACAGATAACGGTACTTGAGTATAATCAGAATCATGCTAGCGGAAGCTGCCAAATTTGCAAATTCATCATATTTTGATAGCCCACCATCAGAACTTCAAAGCAGCCTCACATTTGATTTCTAATTTTGGTTCAGCAAACAGCATTGCCATTTTCTTCTGCATTTTTGTTATACATGTTTGAAAATACATTTTTTCTTTTTCTTTTCTTTTTTCACATTTCTTCTTTTCTCAAAAAAACAAAAAAGTTGATTTTTTGGCAGTGCATCAAGAATAAATCTGGCATGAACATTTTCCTTTTCCTCAAGTAGCTAAAATGAAGTATTGGGTAGTTCTTGGCAATTAGCAATTTTTTGGTGCAATAAAGATTTCAATCTGATGAATCAGTGTTCGTTAACTCTCATAGCTCTTTTATTGAGAAACTATTACTCAAACACATTTTTTTCTTCTTCTTGATTGCTATGCATTAAAAGCAGCAAATAACTTTTGAAAACCAGCAAGAGATATTTTACAAATACATTACATAATACTTTTTTGCTTTTTAACCCCTTTTCCCCAAATCATATATTGTGGAAAACCTTTGAGGGATTCTTTAATTTTTCTTTTATGTATGTCCAAAAAGTTCAGTTTTTTTTTTTTTAATGATTAGGAGAAAAAGGGTAAAAAATGTTTTGCACTGATACATGGATAAAGATTTAATTTTAAAAAAGATAGAATGCTTGGTTTGCAAAATGAATAAATTTCTCCTCCTTCGCTCAACTATTCTAGAAAAAGATCTTTTTTGTATAATTCTAACTGTTTGATGTCACTATATGTTTAATTTTCTCTAATATAAATTTTAATTTCTTAAAAAGTATTATAATTAACATATTTGTAAGTAATTATAGTGTTTTATTACACATAATTATTTTTATAATATATAATAATAATAATTTTAACTCTAAATAATGATATACCAATAAAAATAATTATAATTTGTATTTATGATTAAATATTGTTAATTGTTCCATAAAATTTCTACAGTCTTAGCCTTTTTCTTTGAATTATGTTTAAATTTGCCTTTTTTTTTTGTCAGAATCACTTTAGGTTTAGTGTGTATTTTAGGTGTAATCATGATGTCACTACTTATGTATCGTTACTTTGACGACCTATTTTCTAAGTCACTATGTTTTCTCCCCAAAATCACCATGGGACACCCAATACTCACTTAAGCTCCTCAAGCTTTAACTATAATTTGAAAATATATCTTCAAACCAATATTCAAATGATAAATAATTGTTTGGAGAGTTGTGTGACAGTGTACAATCATCAGATGATGAAGAAACATAATATATTTTCATAGAATTATAACTTTTTCAAAATTAGACCTACAGCTATATTTCACAGAACATTTTAACACATTCTTATCTATTCCTAGATCATGAAAATAAGTATACTATTTTTACAAATCAATACAACTCATAAAGCACTATTATTAGCCCTATAATTATTTCAATTTCTTATATAGTACTTTATATGGATTGAACATATAATATACAATTGCTAAATTTTTATTATGAATCTGCTCCAACATTTCCGAAATGCTTTTTTGAAGAACATGATGAAGTTGAAATACTTCATAAATAAATCTACAAATCAAGATGGAGAAATACAAATGAAAATATTTATATAAATTACATTAACATATAATATTTGTCTCAAAACATATATCAAATGCTGTACAACATAAGGTACTAAACTTATCCAAGATCTTAAAAATTTGTTTCAGCTGGGGACTTTTATAAAGTTCCTCTCTAAATATTTAAAAAAACAACAAAAAACAAACTAGATGCTAAAGTTGGAAAAAAAAGTGCATTGTCTTATAAAATGGTGTATCATTTTATAAATAGGAAACAAATAATCAAAAAGACTTATATAGAAAATTATTTCACTTTATTTATATGAAACATTTAAAACTTAGATGCCACAGATACCCTACTTTTGGATTCAAACAAGTAAAGTGATTGTTTCACGAAATGGATTCTACTAATTATTGGTTGACTTGCTTTTATTAATGTTGCACTAGAAGCTACATGAAGACTATTGGCAACAGACCTCGTAATTTCGAACTTTTGTCATCTTTGGATGACACCCCTTCTCTTAACTTCTAATAAGGTTTATGCGCCTCGACAGATTTAATGTGCATCAGACCTGACAGGTCTTAAGTGGCATAAAGGCATGAACCTGCTACCATGACCACTTGGCTATCACGGTCACTCTACTAATTAATAATCTTTATTACTTGTTACTGCAATCAGTACTAAAATTATAGTTATCTAAACATTTCTTCAGTTAGAACTTGGATTTCACTACAAAATACAGAGAAAAATTTGTTTTAGTAGTATACTGACGATTTGTTTAATCACATAAAAACATTCACGCTCAAGAATTGATCGTTTGCAAATGTCGCCCTTAAAAGAAACACGAGGGTTATTGGCGATAGACTGAATCTTTGTCAAGTGACGAGGACTATACTTTAAGCTGTCCTCCCCCTTTCCGACACCTCGTGAACAGAAAGGGCCCCTACAGATTTAACATGTATCAGGAAGATAGTAGCCGTTCTTGCATTATTTACCACAAAACCAAACATTTGGCTTTCTTTGAAGTCTAATTAAGCATACATAAAACTAATACTAATTTATTCCACAAATTTACAAAATACCTAATTAATACCTCATAAATCCAGGATCAGATGATACAACACAACCTGGAGTTACCAAAGCAAGATTTTCTTTACTGGGTGGCTCTTCTTCGGCATTTTCTCTACTTAATCTTATATCAAAGATCTTAAAATTTGTCATTTTGAACACACGCTCTACGCCAATTGTAAACAAAAATTAAAACACGCTGTTGAGAAATTTGAAGTGTTGCCAAACATAGATTGTCTAATATTAAGAAATTTGACACCTTGATGTAAAATCATCATCGACTATTTTTGTCGGGGAACATAACCCTCTCGGGCTTTAATCCCCTGTGAATTGGCTATTATTTGAGGTGAGACTGAATTTTGGTTTTACACTTGCCCAGAAGTTAAGATTTAGATAAGATAATAAAATAAAATTACAGTGCAATAGCTTTTTGGAAAATATGAAATTAATTTTGAAAAATATGCTGAATATATATTATTAATATTAGAATATCACTAGTTGAATACTAGTGTTGTTAAAATTAATCCAAAAGAGAAGATGGTTGAAATTCATGAGTTTAGGCTTAGGATATTGCAGCAGTACTCTATTGGATTCCTGCTTACTTGTTCAGTCTGGTCGCAGTGAGAGTGCACTCTGTGATTGGTCGATGGTGTGGTGTGTTAATTCTGTATATATAGGTGGGTGCATAGGGGTGAGATTTTGTGAGGAGTGTGCTTGTGTTACCAGTGTTTTTATAATATAAGTGAAATTAAAGAATTAAAATTTCTCGTGGTCTGTGTAGTTGCGGGTTGTTTCTGAGTGGGGTGTACTTTTCTATTTCTTGAATGGTTTTATTGCTCGAGGTATCAATTTTTTGGTAGAAATTTCCTGATAATTTTTTAATGAAGTTTTTAAGCGTTGGAAGTTTAATTGAGTATCTGATGTAAAATAGGTGGAAGAATGCTACATGCTCCATTCTGGATTTTTTCGCATTTCAAATAAGCATTTAACCCCGTTAAAAAAGATACCCCTTTTAGCCATTCTTTTTAAGACTCTGAATAAGCGGAATAGGTCTATAACTTTCCCAGCAGATAATGTCTTTACCACGTTATAAAATAGGTATGACTAAATGGACAAAAACTGAATTCAAGCAAATTTTTAATGACATTGTTAATTTGAAAATTTCTAAGTAGGGGGACTATCAATCATTTTTTTCTCCTTTCTCCTCGGGGATATATGTGTTAAAGTAAACTCCGGGATTTAAACAATTGATAAATTATGTACCTGCTCTTATCAGCAGTTATCCGTTAAATACCGCTAAAATATGTTTCTGTAACCGTAATTGTGTCCATTCTGCAATATTTTTCGTCGTGTGTACTCTTATGTATCAGAAAGTGGTACAGACGATTATTTCTTTAAGAATTGTAAAAGTTCGCAATAGTAATTGTTATTGGCACTTATAGGAAGAAAATATGAGTGCACCAACGTTTAATGATGCCACTGATGAAGAACAGGTATTAAGATCTAGATGATTTAAGTGTAAATCTCAACATCAATTAATATTCAGTTAAATTTTAATATTCATTCCGATTTGAAATTTTATTTAGTGTATATTACATACTTTTATTACTGTGGAATTAATTTTATGTCCTGATTGTATAATTGTGAATAAGAACATGTCACCATATGTTAGTAATTGACAGCAGAATTGCTTATAGAATGATTTACATTATTCTTTCATTCTTTTTCCACAATATAAAAATATAGGAAAGACTATTTTTTTTTTCGATTAGTGGTTCGAAGGGCTACATTTTGTATTTACATATTATTTTTCAAAGTATTTTGTTACATTTTTGTAGCTGCAAAAGGAGAGAATTAAATTGGCCTTGAGGGAAAAACAAACAAACGAAAATCTGTTTTTGTCATTGCTTCGAAACTAGGTATTGCAATAAATTTACATTTAATGATAACGTGTTTAATGTTTCTAAATAACGTGACTATAAATGTTGTTACAACTGTACTCTTAAAAAAAAAGTTAATTTAATTTTTTTAGTACGAGCATGTAATTAAATCATTTAAAAATTTTTGTTGTTAAATGGGTTACTCTGCTGATATACAGTTTGATATGAAAGAAGTTTAAGTACTTATATGTTAATGCAGTACCAGTTTATTGTTAGAGTGATTATCAGTATATTGATATTTTTATGTGAAATTTCATTTCGATTTTACAAAATAAACACAATGGTACTGTTATGTTTTTTAGCCATATGGCATAGGCTATAAAGCATATTTTTTTGCATGAATGTTAAATATTTTTTCAAAATAAAAAGAAGAAATGAAGCACACTTTTCAAAATTTCTTACAATATAATTGATCTAAGAAATATTTGGTACTTCCCTGTTACAGCAGTGCTAGCCAAATAATGAATGCTTCAACGTCACCAAGCAAAATTGAAATGTAGGAAAACAAATCATATACCAATAAATAATGTAAAACTTTGAATATTTAATAATATTTATATATTCTGTAGGATATCGCACTCTACATTACAGGACATATTTCTAAAATTGCTTTCAATATTTCATTGAAAACATTTCATAAGATGCAATGAACACATTTCTCTTGTGTAATAGTTCCAATCAATTGTATTTTCACACATGTTCAGCTGCTTGTCATCATTTAATTGATGTCAATTCTTGTGCCTAACAATTCATAAATCTTTTTTCTTTTACAAATGATATTCTTGAACCAATTTCTGACATGGAGGCTCTTCTTATTTGAATTACTTCTATTATTGCATCTTCAAAAGATTTCATTCCAAGTTACAACTTTTGGACATAGCCATTTTTCTTGAAAAAAAAATTATATAGCATCAAATTCGCTGTTTTGTAAATTGAAGAGTGTAAACGTGGTATTAAAAAAAAATCAGTTTTTTAAAAAGCAATGGTAAATGTTAACGAGCAAGCGATATGTCTATAATAGGTTCATGAGCCATTTCTTTTAAGACCTCAACCTTGGGAACTTACAAAGTAACTTGGCGAAAAATCATGCTAGCTTGGCGATTAATTTCCAAGCAGGGAAGGAATAAATATTTCTAAGCCTGTATTATCCAGATTATAGATTTTTCTGACCACATTTTAATTTGATATTAATCTTTAATGCTATCAATAATAATTGTTTTTAAAGTCTCTGATCTGGTGAAATAAAGTTATGTGTGAAATTGTTTTTTTTTTCCCCCTTTAACTAATGAATTTTAGATATTTTAAGATATGGTCTGATTTCTAGTTTCAAAATTATTTTTTTGTATGAAGACAAATGCTATTATTTAATAAAGTATTTAATATTCTTGTAATTTTATACTATGATTTATTTTCCAATTTATATTCAAATACCATATATAGGATTTTTATTGTGAAAATAAATTTTTTTCAAAAAATATATATTATATGTATGTGCTAAATGTGTATAAGTTAACATTGAATATATTCAATGGCAAGTTAAGGTATGTAACCATTCATGGCTGTTATTTTATCAGCTGTAATGAACTTAATTGTTATTAGTTTAAAACATTGAACATTTCTCTTTTGAAGTAGAACTTATTTTAAAAATTGTTTCCACCATATTGATTGATATGTTACCATAATTTATTTAAAATCAGGATATCCAAGATACAACTAAAAATGGTGTCAGGTTATAGTTTTGAAAACTTCAAACTGCTACTTAATTAGTCTTCTTTCTCGGAATTGCAGTGAACTGCATTACTCTGTATTTCTTTAATGATGTCAAAAGACAGATGCTGAAATATTAGAAAAGAGAGATCTTTTTGATTTTGAGAGCATGGATGATGAAGGCTATGGTTAGGATTCTTCAAGCGTACCAGGAGATAATGATATTGTTGTGGGTAACCTATATATCTGACTTGTCCTTCCACACTCATGTTATTTTTTCATTATTCGTTCACAGAGTTGAGCAAGAACATGAAGGTAGTAACGTAATAGTTTGACCTTCAGGAATACCTGTGAAGGTACACAATCCCATAAATATCAAAAATACAATCATCATTGCTTTGAATTTTGATTTGCTCATTCAAGCTGTTTTGACTTTTGGTGAAAACGGGCTCTTCTAGTGTCTGGATTGGTGCTTCGTTTCAGGATCATAAGGAAAAAACCAGGAATCGTCACATGTTATTATCATTTCCAATAAGTTTTTGTCATTTTTAGAAGCATTCAAAGTTTCAGTACAGATATTTTTGCGAGCTTCTTGTTATACAAATAGGAGAATTTCAGGCACGATTTTGGCACACACTTTTTGCATGTTAAAATTGTTATGTAAAATTTGCTACATGATTCTTTGTCGATTCCTACAGTCTCGACAATCACGCAAATACTTAACCTATGATCAGATCAAACCACATTACCAATTTTTATGATATTGTCATCCGTTTTTGAAGTGGAAGGGCAACCCAGGCTTGAATCATCTTCAATGTCTTTTCAGCCATCTTGAGAAATACTTAACCCTTTTGTGGGCACAAAGTTAAAATACATTTAAACTTTATTAAATCACATACTAAAATATGATACACTTTTTACAACAAAATACATGATCAAAATAATGTTCCTATCCTTATAAACATTATTTGGTCATAAAAAAAATTTCAGATCAGGGGTGCTTTCCCTAGGGGGTGATTAGGGGTGGAAAAATTCATTTTATGTGGCTAGATGTATTAACCACTGCCCGCAAAAGGGTTGAACTACTCAAAAATGTGTGCTAGTGATAAGCATTCATTGCCATTCATTTCTTTTGATAAATTATAAGTTTTATTTGCAGTTTTTCAGATATTCATATGAAATTGCACAGAAATTCATTGCTCCATTATTACACTTATAATTTTTCTCAATAAAAACTAATACAAAGGAAGGCAATGACTATACAGATTTGTTTACAGAAGCGAGAGGCTCTGCTTTCGTAAGAGAAGGCTTCATACTAAACAGCTGTCAGTTGCTGGTGTTGGCACATGCTTATTTCTTCTGTAGCATTGTCAGGCTCATTATTTAATAGCTATACTTCCTATTCAGTAAAATAACTGTCAAATTGATTTTCTACTTGGGCAGAGTGATTTTTAAAATATTACTTGACTGCTGATTGCATCTTTTTAATGGTATTAGTGGAAGCACCCGTCTCGGGTTCAGATGGTGATTGACCTTTAAGTAACGATATTCCTCATCCGAGAGTCAGTCAAAGAACTTCCACCTGTCTGAAAATATATAGGACCCTGGTAAAACCTGTTTTTAATGACTTTGAGCAATTCCTCTTTTGCCCATCATTTTTCAAAAAATAGGCAGCCGTCCTTCTTACAATTTTGCCAAACACCCATGTTCTGTTAACATGCTTATTTCTTCCATACTTCATATTCCCAAACTTCTCTCATCAATCGCCAATATTACGTTTTTCACATCAATTGGAACTGTCACAAGCGAAATCTTAATCATGTTCAACTTACTACTTTCACCTGTACATTATTTTTTTCTCTTATGCTGATTCTCTCCTACCTACATTCTGCACAGCCACCCATAACTATCTTTTATGTCTTTATTTTCAACTAATTTTGTTTCCTCACCACAAATACTACATTTCATCTTATCCTCCATTAATCCTTCATTCATACATCAGTTAGGCACGGCCTTTAAACCTTCACCTTCCTTACAAATAACTCAAAGTTAAGTTGTTGAGGGGAGATATTTTCAAAATTTTGATGCTCAGTAAAGTGTCACAAAAGTATCCATTCAAGCATTGAATGTATAAGAGTCAGTTACCAAATTAAAGAGTACTTTATTGCCAAAAAATTTTTTGTCGCCCAGCTGCCTCCTGTTATAGGATCCAACCAAAACTTATATTAGAGAGTTTAGCACTATCATAAAGCAGATGATTTTCCTGAGAGAAAGTTTAAGAAACTGAATCGAATTTCTTTTTTGAGCATTCATCAACAGTGCAATGCTGGGTATTTCAGTTAGTTTGGAAAAATGGTGAAGTAATAAGAATTTTTTTGAGCCTGTCATTTATCCATTTGTATATATATATATTATTACTTTATAATTCTTTTAACAATTTTTAAGTTTTGCATTTCTTTTTCAATGGAAATTTCGAAGTAATAGATTCAAGCATAGCTTCAGAACATATAGTTTCTGTAGTTTTTGATTTTGGCACGATTTAAATTCAGCAAAAAGTGCTTCAAGATGCAGTATGGCTATATCTCTGTTTTTCATTTCACTGTTTTATTGACCCCCTACAACTTGTTGCACATGATTGCCAACCTTTTACGAAGCTATTACATCATCATTAAAACCATACTATTAAAATTATTTGTGATTAAAATGGCACACACTCATAATGATTTTTGATTTATAAAAATATCTTATATTTTTTCAGTACCAAGATTTGAGAAGCCATTTGAAAAGTTTGGGTGCCGATATATCTGAAGAAAATTCTGAAGAAGGTTATTTGGCTGACTTGCAAGATGTTATAAATGCATCAGATTTTTGCTTTCGAGAAGCAAACGAAGCAGGTAAATAAATTGATCAGTAATATAAAATCTATTTGATTGAAAATTTACTTATATATGTTCATTGTTTCTTATACATTCACTAAATACTAACTAGAAGCAAATACCTGTTTTTTTCTGCATATTGCATTGACTTAAACTATATTTTTGGAAAATAGAGAATTTCTGTATCTGTGTTTTTTAACAATTAATTTAATTACTTGAAATGCTTATATGTTTGATTTTTGTAAAATTTTAAGACTGCAAATTAACCAAGAAAAAGTGCTGTTCAAAATATGCATTTCAAAATTTCTGCTATTAGTATAGAATTATAAATTTTGTCAAGTTATGCTTCTTAAAAATTCTATAAATTAAAAATCAATGTGAATAAATTTAATAAATAAATTCTAATTGGATAAAAAATATCAATTGGTAAATTATTTAACTGAAAATCATATATTATCCCTACTATGTTTGAGGAAATTGCCAAAAGCTATATAGTGTGCAAAATTCCAAGTAATCTGATTACACTGTTTTACAGCACTCTTCCTCATGATATCTAGCTTAGTTTTAGGAATTGGTATCATTATCATACTTTACTGAATAATAGTCCGAAAGAAACCTCAATTTTCTCTGCAATTAAGTCTTAATTGAAACTTGGTTGAGAACACAAGATTTTGTTATTGATAAAGAATTTCTAGTAATCTAAATTCTTTATTTGATCCAATCTTGTACCATGGAACTATTAGCTGCTCTTAGTATATAAGCATCCTTTTTGTACCTTATTTGTTTTCTATTTTTTGTTTGTGTCCATAATATTTAAATTGAATATATTTATGAAATGTATTTCATATTATTTAAATTTAATTTGTTTTGAGTGTATAGTATGATTTACTATATTCATGCAAAATAAAAAATTATAGTAATCATTGACATTCTTTTATATATTTCAGACAATATTTGTATATGATTTTTAAAAGTTTTTTCAACGTACATAGTTAACATAATTCTGTGGCTTACCAGCAACCAGCACACCAAATGAACTATTCATGTTTTGTGTGTGTGTGGATTCAGGCATTTGTTGATTTTGATCGCCAGGTTACAATATAACCCTGATTGTATTTCCCCTGGTGTTCATTGTAACGGTCAGTTTTCATTTAAATGCAGCGTTTCATGTTTTCCAGTGGGTTACATATCATGTTTGTGCAATATTGCAACTGTGTGCTTGTATTTTACTATAAAACATATCAGAAGCCCAGCAAATGTTCTTCACTGCTAATAAAACTAATTTATGTGAGCTTGTGAAATTCATTGTGCTGTATTAATTTTTCTTTTATGCTATGTTATTTCTTTTATCAATGCAGAAATACAATGAAATTCTTTTTCTATGTTAGAATTTAATTTGTTTTTGTCAGAATGACAAAATACTTAGTTGCATATTTATATTATTGAAACAGTTTCAGAATGTGTATAAATACATAAAATGCGTGTTGTAATCATTAAAATTTTATTTGGAATGATTTATTTTTGCTATCCCCTTTAAAACTATTGGCGCTTGATATTCTGACAAAATTGATAATTTGGTACGACCTTGGCTATGATAATCCTGGATTAAAAAGAGCTTACAGTGTTACAATTTTATTATTTCTTTTTTTATAGATGCTGAGTGCACTCTTAACAGCATAGTATCTCTTTTAATCATGGTTCCTCAGAGTGAAAGTGAGCCTCTTGTAAATTTATTTTGTGAAAAATTGACTAGAGCCCCTTCTTTGAAAATGGGATGTGTTTCTTTTAAAGTGTAAGTTTGTTTTGATTTGATGCCTTCCTCTTTAAAGTTTTCTATAACTGTAAAAATCGTGTTCTCCCCAATTGTATATTTGTAAAATAATCTATGTATTAATTTATTAATGTGTTTGTAATTTTTATGTATATAAACTTTAATTTGTAAGAAAATATGATTAAACCAACATAAATACTAGTGCTTCAGTGTTCATTTGTGACAAGACTTGAAAACTTTTTTTTTAAAAAATATGTTTCAATTGTACCACAGATCTTTTTGCTTATTTATGTGTTAATCATTGATTATAGAATAATTCCAGAATTACTAAATTTCTAGGTTTAAGCAGGAGGCTCTTGATTTTTGTTCGGGTTTACATTTTACTGCATATTTCTCCTGATATTTTTTTTTATATCTGAAATTTCTTTCAAATTTTAAGTAATTTCATGCCTAACAATTGCATCATTTTTGTCCTTGCATAACAGTATTTCATGGGGATTTCTTGTGTGATTTGAAGCATCTTGATAGATAGACATTGATAGTCAAACTAGAGAGTTATTGACTGCTTGAAATAATTATATTTTGCGTACAAACGGATGGAATCAACTATAACTATGCACAATTCTATCCTATTTTTGCTTCATTTCTGAATCCCAATTTTTTAGTAATTCAGTATAGTTTGATTTTTGTGTCCACCAAGGAAGGATTCTACTGATTTTAATACAGCATAGTTAATTTTTAAAACTTTAAGTGAAAATGAAGTTTTATTTGATCATTGTATTGTTCTTTGTGCAGATAATGCATCATTTATGGTGGGAGCAAAAAATGGAGTTGCAGGTATAATGAAAAAGGAAAATCCAAATTTGGATATTGTGAGTGTATTTGTCATCTAATAGATTTTGGGACATATTCTTTTTCAGTAATGATTGATGAGTATTTTTTGAAATTTACTATTGCCTTGAAAATAGTTCTAAAATGAAAAGAAAACTAAGAGAATTTCAGAAGTGTGTTACATAACATGGAAGTTAAGAAAATTTTTTAGTGCATGTGTACTTATTGGTTGCCCTTTTAAAAAGGCTATTCAAGAACCCTTAATCATTTGAACCCATTATTTAGATTTTTTGAAGATGAAGTTATTGTTCAAAACATTAAAATAGTAGATTCTATTGAAAGTTATAAAATATCTATATGAAGGTATTTCTGCTATGGTGATTAGCTGCTATTGCTGGAAATAATTGTGGGAATAACAATCAGTTTTTAAATCTTAGAGAGTAGTTCTACTGATGGTTTACGGAAGTCTGTGAAACGTAAAACTCACACAAAATTTTATCTAAATAAAAAGCGTAAAATTAGTAAAAAATTAACATGGGAGGAGTGACTGTTGTTTTTATCTTTAGATTTTTTCAAAGTGTTTCGTACATTTGTATTCTGAGTTTTATTGATATTCTATTATTCCAAATACTATTTTGCTATCTAGCTTACCACTAATTCATGTCTTAAAAAATGAGTGATATGTTTAAAGATATTTTATCAAAGTTTGTTAATCCTGCTCTCATTGCATTCTGCATTAATTATAACAAACATGAAAAATGAAAAAAACTGATCAAGAGTTGCAATTAACAGACAAGTAGAAAACTTTCAGTGGAAGATAAGCAAATTTTTTCTTGCATGTTTGAATGTATTTCTGTCATGTAAGTGATTACTTCATAAATTCCCAATTAATAATGAAGCCTTTTTTTTTACTTGTGCTATAATCACAGATCCTTTTCATCTATCAATTGCATCCTTTTCTGGTGTCAAGTTTTTTAAAATAGATTTTCTGTTTTAATTAGTTTCTGCTTAATGGATATTATAAATGCAGCAACTGGTAAATTGCAGGAGCAGTTTTGTTCTTTGTAATGAAAAAACCTAGAAGAAAATTTGAAGTTTAAAAAGATGAACACCTAGAGTGAATTTAATAAGAAATTTCCAATATTATGAAGGAATCTAAAAATATTCTGAGTTATCTAAAAAAAAAAATGTTGGCAATTTCTCATAGCAGGGCAGAGTATGAAAGAATATTTAATGTTGTCTCTAAAACAAGAGCTAAATTTTAGTCCAATATCAGCATTAATTCATTGGACAAACTTTCATTAGAAAAAACAAACCTTTGTGGTAATTACTGTCAACAAAATTTTTCATGGGCTTTTCCAAACAAAGCAAAATCTACCACTATTGGTAATTGTACAATAAATAAATAAGTAAAATCACAGTTGTATTGAAAATTTTCATATGATTATTTACAAAAATTTTTGTTTATCAGTATTTTGTGTATGTATTTAAATATTATGTATGTTTGAATGTGAATAAGATTCTACTTAAAATTTTTGTTTAAAAACATTTTAACTATATTTACTACTTAAAAAAAAGGGAGGGGGGTATTGGAAAAAAAAAAGTCTGATTTTTGGTTTTGGTAGATTGGTAAGTTTGTAATTCAAATATTCTTTTATAGTTAGTTAGTCAAATTTATTTTACAAAGGAAGAATTTGTTTTTATTAATGCTAAACTAATTTTATTTTTTGCAACTTGATTCACTAATCAAAATTTGATTTTTTATGAACAATTTTTTTTTCCTTCCAAGTTTTTTTTTATTTTGCATTTTTTTTCTTAGTTCAAATTGAATTTAATACTTATCCTAGAAAAAATAAACTACTTGCAAAGTAATTATATCATTAAATATCTAAGTAACAGGTATGCAATAAAAGTAATGATGCATTTTTAAAATGAATCATTCCCCAATAAAAAGTGAAAATATGATTTTATAATATAGATTTTGTATGTGTGCTTGTAAATTACTGTAGATTTTTCTCATTTAAGATTCCTTAATAATGTTTTAGAATTTTATTATGGTAAATCTGTCTTAAAGTTGATTTTAAACTGATTTGTCAATTTTTTTTTTATATATTTATTTAAAAAGTATGTAATTTTAAAAAATCATATCATTAAAATTTTAGATGTGAAAATACATGCAGTTTACAATCCTGTTTCTTAATGAAGATATTTTATTTTTTTTATGCATGCTTTTTTATTATTTATGAAAAAAATAAAATTTATATTGATGTATTAAATGTATATTTAAGACTTCAATGTTATGATAGTTAAGAATTAATACAAGAACTTACATGAAACACTTGTTTTTATTTCTTAAGTAATGAATTTAAATTAAGTTTCTACAAATAACTGAATTATATTAGTTTCTAAGAAATTTTATTAAAGAACACAATTATAAATTTTTTAAATTTCTTTTAATAGATTACAAAACTTATTTGCTGGGATTGGTGAGCATTCTTCATTATGTTATGATGTATACTTCAATCTTGTACGTGTGGCTGGTCAAACTGACAATATTAACTCAGTTTTCAAAGATATAAACAAGGTATGTTTTTACATGATTTGGGAGAGGGGAAAAACATTGAAATGTTTAACATATATGTATATGGAAAGCTTATGAATCCAAGCTAAAATATTATTTTCAGTTAGTACAGTAAGAGAAGTTTTAAGATTAAAAATGTTGCACTAAAATTTACTTCCTTTCCGAAATCGTTTATAAAAATGTTTAATTTTTAAGAATAAGTAAATGAAGTATTTCAATTCTTGTGTAAAATACTATCGACCATGAAAGTTGGAACTTACTCCAATCATTTTAGTACCTAAAATCCCTAATTCCATTCAAGATTGCAACAAATGGGACCCCTTCCATGTGAACCTGATATCATATTAATTCCTTTGTTTATAAATTTAGGTGATGGTGCATGAGCTCCTGTGCTTTTTATCATGTCCTTTGACCTAGCCTACAGTCTTTCAATTTTTTGTGTATGCACACATCTTTGGTTCTACATAGGGTGATTAATTTTAAAATATTTGAATTTCTTGATTCTTAATTCATTTTTATAAGTTTTCCAGGAATGAAAAAAAAAAATGGTGGACCTTCAATATTTTCTTTTATTGCTGGGAAAAGGGTAATTGCTGTTCTGTTGAAAATTCTTAATGTTGAAACATTCGTTCTCCCTGTATATTCCTCCAAACATCAGTTGCTTAGGGAGTTTCATGTCTGTTAGCATGTTATTTTTTTTTTAAAAAATCAGAATTCCATAGTTTTAAAAAGACCCTGCTGCATCCTATTCTGTAGTAGGTAGTTCCTAATTTTTTTACTATTTTTCCTAAAATATGTGGTGAAAGAATTGAGAAATAGCAGCTAATGATAGCAATTCATAGAACTTTTATTCAAAAAGGCTAAACAAAGATACATAAAACCATGTGACAAATGGCAACATAAGCCACATCACGTCAAGGCAAATAACAAAGTAGGAAAACGTGTATTTCACTTCAAATTTTTATTATTGGTAGAATATTGCATCATTTATTAATTTTTTTATGGTTTGGCCTGAATGGTGAACTTGAGTTTACTCAAGTATTTCTATGCATATAAAATATGTGATATAATTAAAGGAAGACATTAGATTTGATTTTCATTCACTATTTCTATTAGAGATCTGGCCTTCAGTGTTTGATGAAATATTTTATGAAGTATAAATAAGCAATCATTAAGTAGAAGAGAACAAATTTGTATGAAAAACATTGTGTTACTTGATGAAACTGTAAAAATTGTTGATTAGAATTACAAATTTATGTATAGTTTTGTTGCTTAATGAAGTTTTTAATCTGACATTTGATGGTTCAGCCAATATTATAATCTTACATCAGTAAAGCCATTTACTTAAAAAATTTTCGTGTGGACTCTGGTGTTTGTTGACAAAGATCTCTGTTGTGACATGTCGCTACTCTCATTTTCACCCGATATTGATTGTGATGACTGCCAGTTTTTATTTTGATTTTGTGTTTCTTGTTTTCTAGCAGTCTGCATATCATGTTTACATAAAATTACAATTGTGAACATACTGTATACTTAACAGAAAAATGTTATTTGAGCTCAGCAAATGTTGGAGAACATTTAAAATGATAATAAAACTAATAAGTATAAGTAAGTGAATAGAGAAGCTTGTTACAACTTATTTTAACTATCATTGTACTAATTTTTTGGTGTTTTCATTATTAATTACAAGAATATTCAATTAAACTAATGTTCGTTTGAATTTAATTTTGTAGTTATTAGAATGACGAAATACTATGCCTCTTGGATATTTATAAAATCTATACAGGCTCAGAATGTGTTGAAGTACTTTAAATACATATTTTAATAGTTTTAATTTTTATCTAGAGTGATTAATCTTTCATATCCTCATTAAAAACTGTTGATTATTTGATATTCTGGGAAAATTGCTAATCATTTATGGTCAAGGTCTTGAATGTGCTAGATTAAAGAGTGGTTACTGCATATACAGAACAATACTTCTACTGTTTGCAAATGTTTGATGTCACATGACAACGCTACACTGTAGTGACGTAATTGTAACATCAGTTTTGTTTAATCTTTTGTAAACATTTGTGTACTATCAACTTGTAATCAATAAAGGAGCACAGTTTATTAAATTTGTTATGTGTTTAAAAGCTTTGATTGTGCAATTGTAATTTGTAAAACATTTAGTGGAGAGAGCGAGAAACAATTCATCACTGTTGGCTTGCAAAATTTCAGTTTTCATATGTATTTATGTATAAATATATTTGCGTGTTACATCTAAGTATGCTTAAGTTATACAGTAGTCATGGTGTCAAGACAGCAGGTGACAACTCTCAAATTTATTCTTTATTGTTAATTCAATGGCAAGGAGAAAACATCCAAGATACAAATTGTCAGGGTCAATACATATCTGAGAAATTTGCCTCTCAAAACATCTACACAGAAGGAGTGTGTTGATGCACTTGAATACAGGGCTAATTTTTGATATTTCAGTTGCCTGGTGGACTAATTTTATGCATGTATACTTCTTCAATTCTCACAAGTAATTAAACTTGGTCTACTGACAAAAAAAAAAGGGAAAGTCCCTTTTAAAACCTGACATGTGAATTGAAACTAAGAACTTGCAGCCATGATTGAAAACTAATCTCAGTAAAATATAAATCTAATAAAATTCCACAAACACTTTTATTCCCCTAAATTTTCATTTCATACATTCTTGCGTATGTATAATATATGGAGAATTCAAGACTTAAAAACAAAACTTGCAATCTCCTTTAGTGAATCTCCTTTTTCTTCAGGATACCTGAATCAAATAATGTAGTGTCTTTCATACAGCAAATCAATTTAAGAAATCAAATTGTATCACACTCCATACTCTTCAGACATGTCTTGAAGAGGTTATAGTTTATTTTGTGCTTTAACTATTTTTTGTTGAATGCAGTTTTTCATGGAAAAGACTTGTTTCCAGAGACAATGATATTTACAAACATTTTATTTGATTGTTTCAATACATTGAAGCAGTTTGTGATGCCTTGGGTTCAATGCTCTCATTTAATTATGCCATTATCAATGAATAAAATTCAGTCAACAATCAAGTGACAAATTCGATCTTCAGAGCTTTAATTCAATATGTAATCTTCTCAGGATAGCATAGATAACATTGAAGATATCTGTTACGCCTTTTGAATCAAATCCTCTTGTGTTCTTTATTGAAGAATATGTAATATTACTACTTATCTAAATGCTTCTTAAGATGGTTGAGAGTTTGGAATTGAATCTATATCAATATCTTCTATTTTTTCCGGACTTCTATTGATCTCTCTGACAGCTTCTTATATAATGAATGACTTGGCCCAGACATCTCACTTTCACTAGTTCAAACATCTACTAACTTCCAAATATCTGTCACTCTCTATTATTCATTTCATTGCAGCTCGTAATTGCAGTTTATTAAATCTGTTTATTATACTTTGTAACATCAATCTATTCTGCATGAATCATGTTTCATTTTAATAGGGGAAGGTTTTGTTTTTTGCAATTCAAATAGGAAAGTCTAGACATAGTTGAAGGGAAAATTATGTAATAGCCTAATGTCATTAACTGAAGAGTACCCAAATTATATACAAGTACTCTTAATTCCTTTATCAGTCATCCTTAAAATTTGCCATTTCATTCACAATTTCCCTGTATGTACTTAAAAATTTTCTAACTTTTTGTAACATATCAATAATGAATCATAGTCATGACTGTTTTCAATTGTTTATTTAAAATATGTTATAATGTTTCATATTGTACACAGGCATTAAATTCAAATCACTGGACTCGTATAAAGTTTTTAAAAATTTAATTATTTCTGTAATATATATAATGTCAAGTAATACCAAAAAAATGATTATTAGTTATAGGTATTAAAATTTTATAAATATTAACATGACTTATACAACCTCAAATATATGTTGAATAATATTTGTAATTGAAATTAAATATTTTTGAGGCGAAAATTTTTGCTTCAGTTGATGATTATCTCATTCTCAAGTAATATAAATTCTCTTGTTTTTTATAGATGAAATCTTGGTTAGCTGAAATGAAAGTTGGGACTGAAAAAACGCAAAAACTTTTACGTTTGTTGCATGAAGTATTAGTTGAGAGCAAACAAAGGTAAGTCAGTGTAGTCATATAAAATTGCATTTTACCTCATCAGATTCAAAATAATGTAGTAAAAATAAAATATTTGCATTTTCAAAAACAGTTATCTACAGTTTGTGCTTTAAAATAAAAAGGAATATTATCATTAGTATATTTCATTTAAAAATAATTTATTTCTTTGTGTTTGATGATTAAATTTAAAAACCTTCACATTAAATGTTTTATTTATGTATTTAAGTAATGGAACAAAGAGTGGAAAAAATATTTTTAAACATTTTGCTAATGTTTGTTATAATGATATTTATTTTTTCTATTTATAACAAAATTATTAAATCAGTCTAATCTATGTGTTTAAAATTTTATGTTGATAAATTAAAAAAACAACTTATGATTATTGTAGTGAAATGGCTGCAAAAGTTATGATTGAGTTACTTGGGACATACACTGAAGATAATGCTTCACAGGCTAGGGATGATGCACACAAGTAAAAAATTTTTTTTATTACTTTTGGATTTACTATTAATAGCATATTTCAATTTTCCATGTCATATATTTTATAAAAATTTAAGTGTAAACAAAAAATTAATTTTGAAGATTATGTATTAAATTTATAATTTTTTTTGCATTTTTTGATTCTTAATTTACTTATATTGAATGAAAATTTATGTTTTGTGGTGGTTTAATCTGCATTTTATGTTTTAAATACTGTAGTAAATCTCTATTTTCATTATGTATGTGTTTCAAAAAATCAAAATTATTTAAAAATAAATTAAACAGATTTTTTTTAAAGAAAGAAAAAAATTTAAGTAATATTTATAATAGCATTTTACATTAAATGTTATTTAAAACTGCAGTTCTAACTTAAATTAGAAATATAAACTTATTTTGCATACTCATTTATTTTGAATATTAGTAATAGATCAGTAGATGTTTAAATTTTGAAAAAAAATAATGAGTTACTAAGTGGTTAAAATGTTTTCTCTTTATATAATATGTTTTATGATGTGTCACTTTTTTTTTGTTGCTATAATTAAGTTGTATGCAACTAAAATTAGAGCATTAAATATGTGTTAATTTTATTTTTACTCTTCTCTCTGTTATATTGAAAATAGTTATTTAATCTTGTTTAAATTTCTGTAATATGTCTGAAAAATATTAAGATTAATCATAGTAAATTGCATTACATATGTATAATAGCTAATTAAAAAAAAATTTTATTAAAAGAATAATACTTTAATACATATAATTTGTCTTTTTTTAAAAATTTCTCTTAGTATTGAATTATAAAATACAGTTTAAACTCTTCACCTTCTGGGGGAATTATATTGTGCTTTACTCAAAGTAATTTGAATGAAAATAATAAATTTAAAAGTGTTCACATATTCTTATTTTTCAAATAATAAATTCTAAAGTTATATATATATATATTCTTATCTCATATGCAATATTATTAGTTTCCCCCAAAGAACAATACACTATTATTTCTAGTATTTTCTTGATTTTCATTTTGTATTTTTCAGAAAAATCTCAGATTTTGGTATCTTTCCTATAAAATTCATTGTGAAATGATTTTTTTGAATGTTTAAATATTATTAGTTCTATGAAAATGGCACGATTATTTCATCATAATGATAGTTTTATATTTAACTCTTCTGCATTTTAATGCAATTAATTCTAAGCTAAATTTTTTCAACACTTTGCCATTATGTCTGATATTAAAAAGTAACTTTGAAAAGTTCATTAAATTTACTTCATAAATTTTTTCAGATGCATTGTTACATCTCTTGGTGATCCCAACACATTTTTGATGGACCACTTGCTTGTCTTGAAGCCTGTAAGATTTTTAGAAGGAGAATTAATTCATGATTTACTAACCATATTTGTTTCTGAAAAGTTATCTTCTTATTTGGCATTTTATACAGCAAACAAAGACTTTGTCAATTCATTAGGTAAGTATTATAACTTTGATATTCTGTTAGTCCTCTGTCTATACCTATAGTTAAAGAAATAGGACTTAAACTTGGCATATATTTTTCTCAATGGGAAATACACTAATGTTGATTTTGCATTCTGAATTCACTGTCCTTTAGGGCAGCATGTTTTTTTACATTACTTACTTGGATAAATTCATCTTGTCTGTGTGAAATTCATTCCATATTTTCATCCTGTATTGTAATGCTCAACTATATGCCATTTTCTGCTTCAACTGGTAAAATCAAATATTGATATATTGAAAACATAACCACATGAACTATTCATTTTAACCATAAAATTACCAGAATTATAATTGTTTTTGGGTATTTCTTTTTCTAAAACAGTGACATCTATTGATTGTTACTCAATGTGCTTTATGATTTTTGAGCTTGAAGTATATTTAAGAAGCATATTTTTGAAAAACGTCATCTTTTTATTTTGAGACTAAAATAATCTCAAAAGCAAATATTTTTTTGTAATGAGTAGTTTATGCACATATTTGGTATTGTCTAAATGTAGATTTTTGCAGTATACTATATAGTTAGGATTACACTGTTTGTGACAAATATATATGTTCATTTTTAAACGTGTTGGATATTTCTTTGATTGGATATGAAAGACTTGTTTTCTTCCCCACTGATTTCTCTATTTGTACCCACCTGTGTGTGAAAAAAATAGTCATTCTGTAATTCATACTTGTTGCAAGTGGTGACTAAATAGGTACCCAGTATCTAAGCGTATAGGTGGGTACCCTGCACCTGTAAATTACATCAGGGGACAACTGGTCCTCCTGGTTGAGGGACATCAGAGGCACCCTTGTGATCATTTTCTTTCCCATGGAGTTTACTATTTGTATTAAACATGGGGGCATGTCCCTGTAAAATCCTAGCAATCTTTGTCAACCAATTTTTATCCTTTTTTCAAATATTTCACACGTTTAGATCATAGCTTTCTGATGCAGCTTGGCCATATTTGACTATTGCTCCATTATAATACTGTCTTTTCAATTTTTTCCTCATGTCTGGATCACAGCTTTAACTTGTTTTGCTCATGTGCCACTGCAATATTATAACCTACTCATCTTTTTTCAAATGTCTAGATCACAGCTTTGTCTTGTTTGGTGCAACTTGGCCACATTTGGTTCTTGCACTATTTAATTCTACCATCTCTTACTCTCTTTATATTCCCTTTCTTAAATTAAATCACAATCTTCTCCCATTTCATTAAATATTTCACAAGTATCTTCTTTTTGTTAAGCTGTATTAAATAAGTATTCTGGATTATAAATTTTTGGCAATGTTTCTTAAAAGTAATCAAATCCTTTCTTCCCTCATGGTATTCTAAATAACCTGTATGTGTATTAAGTAATTATGGAATAAATTCTTTTAAAAAATGTACTAGATGAAATATTTCTGTGCCTTTGTGTAAAATATATTTCTAACAAATTTTTTTAGGTCTATCCCATGAACAAAATCTTCAGAAAATGAGACTTTTGACCTTCATGCAGATGTCTGAAACACAAAAAGAGATTCCATTTAGTGTCATTGAAAATGAATTACAGTTGAAATCAGAGGAAGTTGAGAGTTTTGTTATTGATGGTAATTTTTTTATTATTGAATTACTCCTTTCCACAAATGAGATTTTATGAGATGCATACATTCTAACATAAAGTCATGAAAATAATTCTTTTTGTGTGCAAAAATAGAAGAAACATTCCACATTGTTATTAAGTAAAGAAATGATTTGTTTTTGAAAGGGGCTTATGATTTCCCCATTATGTTACAAAATAAAAAAGCAAGTTATAAACATTACTACTACCGAACATTAGGCTTACTCATATATATAAATACTGTAATTATATGAGCAATCCTAAAAATAATTAATTCACAGCTGTATTTTTTAGGTGAATTTGAAATTCATAAATTTTATGCAAAATATAAATATTTAGCAAGTTTTACATTATTAATTTTAAAATCAAATTTCTTTTTTAGTTCTGCGAACAAAGTTAGCCCGAGCAAAAATTGATGAACTTCAACAACGTGTTCTTGTGAGCTCCACCATGCATCGAACTTTTGGTAAACCTCAGTGGCAACAACTGCGGGAAATCCTCACTAGATGGCAAAACGACTTGAGTCAAGTGCAGTCACAGTTGCATACAGTCTTAAGATCATCATATGAAAGTGTTGCTAATGTACAGGCTTAAAAATTGAAATAAAATTTACTGAAATATTATGTTACTATTCTGAGTGAAATTTATCGTGGGTACTTAGAAGCAAATATGTGCAGTTCCAAAGGATATAAAATTCTTCAATATATCTTAAAACTAATCAAACTATTTCAAGAAGTAAATGGCAACTATGTTTGCAAAGTATACTTAGAGATTTAGTGAAACTGTGCAGTTTTATTCATACAAAAATTAACTTCTTAGTTTGCAAATAAAAATAAATTTTAAAATATTGTTACATGAAATTTCTGATTTTTACTACTTAACCATAACATGGAATTTTCTTAATTAACAACAGATTTTCTAAAACAAATAATGGATGCATAAGAATCTCTAAATTAAGGACAATATGTAATTATTTAAATTGAAATGTGTTAAAATTTTCTGTTCAATTAATGCAACAATTATTATTAAATGTAAACATAAATCGGTAAGATCATTTTATTCCAGAATTACATTAACTAAAAATATTTCCATAAATTTATGTTCCTCTGGAAATAATGATAAAATTACATTACTTGTCATACAAAATTAAGTTTTGGTATGTTTTTTTGAGGATTTCAAGAAGTTTTAAACTATGAAAGCCCTTACTTGATAAAAAAAATATTTTGAAATCAGCTCAACAAAGTACATTAAACTATAAAATTTTGATAAACTTTGGACATTAAATCAAATACTTTTGTGCTGTTTTATATCTACTTAATTGTTATATTAAAAATACCCATTTTAGGTAGTCAAGTTTTCTCAATAGAAATGAAATATATGTATAATGTCAGAAGAATGTTATGTATAAATCATTGTTTTAAAATGTTGGTGTACAAATTACATAACACAATTCAAGATGCAAAGCAAGATGAAGAATGTTTATTTAGCAATTTTATGTTATCTGGCAGGTACAACATTTACACAACAACAAGAGAACCATTCGTTGAAAGAGTATACCTTTGAACAAATGTCTAATATTATTACTTTGTATTGCACTTTTATTGAGGGAGAAATACTATTTACATAGAATGGTTTATTTTATGGTGATTTTTTTTCCTTATTGATATAATTAAATCAGGATTCTTTTTCTGACTGAATGTATTTAAATTTTCTGGATAGAGAAATCGGCTGATTAACATATATCTTGCAGTACTTACTGATATGTGTTATAATTAGTGCTAGACTTTTGAAGACTGAACTTTTTCGATTGATTTCATATTTGCTAATAATCAGTATTTTACTCGCATTTTGATGGAGAGCATTGATATTTTTACTACTTCATTGAATGCATTACATAATTTTTTTTCCTTTGCAGTTTTTATGCAGTGTGATCTAAACATGGTCCTTGTCCATGAAAAACTAATCACTCTGTTTTTAATAATTTAGATTGTATTTAAACACTGCTTTAAATGTTTCCAAATATATTTATTAAATAGTAAATTATTGCTTATGCAATATTAACTAGATCAACAAGCATCATATTTCATTGAAACACGAACAAACATTTCATAAAACTACCAGACACAGCATGGAATAAATGTAAATAGTAGCTTACTACATTTTCTTAGCTTTCTACTTCAGAAAGACATTGAAAAGACCATTCAGTAGTTTTTCATAAAGGTTAATTATAATGGACAAATTTAAAAAAAAAAAAAAAATGTTTTGGTACATGCCACAAATAGATGGAAATGATTATGATTAAATGAATGTTTGAAGTTTTACATTGAAGCTCCCAAATTAACGCTTTGATATTTATCTTTCCATTTATAAATATTACCCTTTTTAATACGATTTTTTATAAATATGAATTACAAAGTCTTATATATATAATTCTGTTTTTGTTATATTTACAATTAATCATTTATATAAAAGAATCTGATAAAAAATTCATTTCTAATGATTTTTAGAAAATTTTTGAATACATATACATTGACACTAATTATATTAAGCATAAATAGCTTATTATGTTTACACATCAAAACTCTAAACACTTTTAACAACATTCCTCATATTTTAGAAATTATTTCTTTCTCTTATCAGAATTAAAAAAAAAAAAAAAATCAGAATTTGATATTTTTTTCATTATGCAAATAATGGCATGATAAATGTCAATTTTGGTAAACTTTTATATGGAATAATGACTTGGTTTTGTGCAAAAACTTTGATGAGCAATTTTTTCCCCAATTAAAGTGATAGACAAAAATGAAATATTCCAAAAAGCAAGTGGCAGTATTTCCATAACAATAAAAAAAATATTACCAACGAGATTTAATTTATAGAGTCAATATGTACTGCCGATCAAAAAACTATTCTAATTATTTCAATTAGAGCTTACTTTAATTAGTGCTGAATGTATAGAAATCCCATGCAACCGTGTTTTTTTTTTAAATGTATATTTCCATATTTTAACATAATGATTGCCTTGTAGGTTAAATTACATAAATGCATGACAAAATCTTTCTTCGAAAAAATACACATTTTTTTAAATACACAATGAGTATGCTGAAGGTACGTTACGTAATACATTAAAAGTTACATTGAGAGCCAAGTAGTTCATTACGTGAAGCATTGGGAAGGTGTTCTTTTCTCAGCTTGCCACACTTGAAAGAGTTCACTCCATTTTCTTATTATCTGGTGCTGTTTGCTTAGCAGTTGGACTGACTGGAATTGGGTGTTGGTCATCCGGGGTTGGCTTCTCTCTCAGATCTTTGTTAGACAGTGACTTTCGGAGTCCTGCTCGACTTGAGCCAATTGCCCAGAAATAATACCCGCTTCCTGACAGTAGGAACAATCGAATGCAGATATCCGTGTGTACTTGGTTGTCCCATACCGCATGCTGATAGGCAAAACTCAACAGTGCTGTGGACATATGAAAAACAAGTTTAACCTATGAATGCAAATTTCTTGCATTGAGATAATTGTTTAAATTTTATTTTTTGCATGATAAAGAAATGACCAGAGTGCATATTAAAACATTACATTATTTGTTGTAACTTTATTCTGAAGTAGTTTTTTGGTAAATTTACTTTGAATGACCTTAATCTTAAATCTTTGACATGTAGTTAATTGACTGGAAATATGACTAGCTAACATTTGAAGTGAGAGGATATGGTTGTGGGTACTGACTTTCTTGAAGTGAATTGTACTTAATGAATAATACAAAAATATGTATCACACTCTCAAATAGAATGTGTAACTGAAAATTCTTACACAAATTATGGTACTACATTAATTGATGAAGACAGTAATCACATAATTGCAACTACTCATATTACTAAAACATTGAAAATTGTTGATTTTCAATTGTCTTCAAAGAAAGACGTAGGCTCAAATTAAGAGTATTGTTAAGGTAGTTATTCCAAAGGAAGGATAAAAAAAAAGGAAAAAATATCGTTCTATGCGAAGTCTTGTAAAAAAGAAAAGATTTATTCACCAAAGAAGGTACTATTTTAAAATTATTGTTCAAATCTCCCATACAAAGGTTTGTGACACCTAAATACACTGTCATACACTCCACACAATTTAAATTCTGCTTAAAGACTATAAAATTAGCTTCGATTTAATAGAAATAATACCACCTTTCGATAACGAAAAGAATAAAACAAATGATAATGCTTTAAAAATCAAATTATTCAATTGAATATTAGAATTAAAGCAAATAAAATATTGAAGTGGATAACAATATTCTTTTTAGACATTAAAGTAAATGATAAATTATTAATTGAACATATTTTAAGCTAAATGCAATTCTTGCTACTGTATAATGAAAATAAAATAAATCTTAACCTATTAATCTATTCTCTAAACACTAATTTTTCAATAAGATGATTACTATTCAGACTTGTTCAATCGAATTTGATTGCTTCTGAACAATTCACGTGCATTTACTACTTTATTTTGACAAGTCCGCAAAAATGGCATTTTGCGGTTGTATGAAAACAGTTGTTCCTTTGGTGACTAAAAACTTACCAAAGAGTTGAGCAAGCATAGCAATAACTATTGCGGACATGAGTCCTCTTGCAATGGATTTATCTGTTGTACCAAAGAAACTCCACAGCAGGAAAGCGAATCCTAAAATAAAAACAGAAATGTTTATAATTATAGATAAATATAATTAGCCCTTTTTTTTATAGCAGTTATAGATTAATATAATTAGCTCACGAAGATTATATAGGCACTCTTAGTTACTAACTTAGGACTACTATTCATTGATAAATAATTCGATATAAAAACCAACGTTTTTAAAAACAACGTTTTTATATGGTGGCAAAGTTTATTAAAGAAAATTATTGAAATATTAGTTAAAACTGTTGGTTATTTTTAACTTTAAAATTTACTAAAAAAGAGATATTTGTGAGCGTATTAAAAAATTCATAATACTCATAAAATCAAAACATGCATTTGAAAATTTGTAAGTCATTCTATTAAAAAAAATGGGAACCAGAATTCAGAAAAAATTATTGTGATAAGACATGGTGCCAAATATTGGAAACTTTCTTTCTTGCGAATGATTACTGTCTAAAAGTCAGCAACCCTTACTATCTCGGAGATAATAAAGGGGAGATAGTATCTCCCCTTTGTGAGTACAATAGTTTTACGAGGCCTCATGTGGTGTGGGGAGTGCCCGGTGTTCCCAGAGGGGGAAAGAAATTTTTTCCTCAATCCTAAAAGCGCCGAGAGGAAAGAATATTTTGACTTATTAAAATTATTGAAATATTAGTTAAAACTTCTCGCAAACGTCTAAATATTGCATTGTTAGGCGAGTACGAACGATTCCCAAAATTTCAAAGCTCTAGCTTGATGGGAAGTTGGTTAAATTAACGATCGAAAATTTGATGACACTCACACACACACACCAAGTGAAATTCAGAAAAATGTTGTAAAAAATTTAATATATCGAGGGCTCAAATAAATGAATTAAATCTGCAAAAAGTATGTGACATTTTTTTTTCAAATTCAAAAACGATTGCTTGGTGTCTATATTAAAGTGATGGGCCTAGTAATTTTGAACTAGTAAAGGAAATTATCTGAAAAGACATTTCAACCATCACACCACGCTAAAGTGAGAAAAACTTAAGAGCTCCAACAAATTTAACTTAAATTCGATCCTCAATACTACAAGACTCAATTCCGCTGCTTTTTGTTTATGAATCCATTACCTTACCAATCAGACTACTGGAGTGATAAATATTCGAGTAGTATGTGATACAGTTCAGATCTAACACTTCAGACATTTTCAATAATAATTTAAATAGTTTTCCATATATTTTGATGGGGATCGATCATTTTGAATAACACACACGTGATATCTTTTTCGCGACACCATTACATTTATATATATTAAAATCCTGAAATGTTTGTGTTCTCACAAAAATAGGCTTTTATTTTTGAAAATAAGAAGCATTACATGTTAATTAGCAGCAAACAAAAAGGATATTTTTGTAACCGTATATGTATTAAAAAATGTTCATCGGCTCATTATTTAACAACTGCAATATATAGAGTATTTGCAGCGATTAAATAATAAAAGCTTGTTTTATCAGCGTTAGAAACCTTCCAATTGGATTTATATACAACACGAATTTATAAATGTAAAGAAACAAAAATTGTGGGAAAAGTGAATGCTATAAATATGTTCTAGAATCTTAGTCTGTGAAAAACAATAGCTCTTATCAGAGCTTTTTAATAGTACAAGGGCTTGAGATGATACAAATCGCATTTTAAAACTGATAACATTTCAAATCACCTCACAGTAAATCATAAACCCTTCATACGATAAAAACTCATAATTGTCCAACTCACTAGTAACAAGGAACAGTGGATTAGACATAGACGTATAATATGCTAATTGTCTCGGGTGTTCGTACAATTTCTTAACAGACAATTTGTTCAATTTTTAGAAAACTAAGTTGATCTTAATAAATTTAGATTAATTTTTAAAGTTGCAATTAGTACAGAAAGAGTTTTTCCAGTTTAGTTTGTGAATTAGAGGACTTCTGAGCAATTGTACGAGAAGTATTGATAAAGGACTTCATAATTTTGAGTAATGGTCAACTGACAAGGGTGGCAACCGAGTTGGTACCTCTTTCTGAATTCCACATCCATCCATGAGGAATTTGAAGCTTATTTCTTTTGAACTTGAGCAACAACAATATTCATTCTCTCTATTGATTTTTAGTGGAATCAGGTTTGGGTTTATTAATGTCACATTAGAAGCAACACGAGGGCGAAAAGCGACGGATCTCGATATTTGGAGCCTCGGTCAAGTGTCGAGGATGACATCTGAGCTGGCACCCCTTCTCCTAACTTCCACACCACGCCAAAGGGAGGACTTTGGACCCCGACAGATTTAAAGCGCATCAGCACCACAGATGTTTCATTTATTTATTGTTTTGTTTTCAAATATGATTATTTTTCATGAGCGTCTATCAATTTGAATTGAACTTGCACTTGGTCTTTTACTCCAAATGACGATTTTGATTTGGTGCTAAAATTAAAATCGCTTTTTGGAGTAATTCGAGGGCTCCTTGTGACGGATTTCGTAATTTTGAACCATAGTTTCGAGATGATTTTACACTTTCCTAACTTCCACACTACGCGACAAGGCTCAGTTGAATTTAATGAGCAACTACCTCCATTAATCTACACTGCTTTGTCTGGAACTAGGACTCGAATCAGTGAATAGATTAGAACATTGACAATTCTATAACTCGCAACCCTAACCACTAAATTAGATTGCTCGTTAATAGTCTGGAATCAATGACTTACCTAATAATAAGGAATGTTGTTGAAGAAAACTTACCTAATAATACCGAGCCGTAAAGGCTAGTCATCATCTGCATGGGTTGAGTTACTTCTTTGTGTGAGGAACTATCTGGTTTGGCATAAGGAGAGAATATATGCTGTAAAAGATAATAAAGATATTACGATAAAATTGTACGCAGAACGTTTTCTTTCTAAAAAAAATTGTTAAGTGCCGAATTTTATAGAACATGAGGTGTATTGTATGCATAATGTTTTCAGTGAACAATACATGTGTATTTTTTTCTGTCCGGTTATTTTAAAAAATGAGTACAGTTTTTTGAAAAAGAAATCAGTAACGATCAAACAAATTTTTTTTTTATTTTTAAAACGGGATTTAGAATGATGTTTATTTATTACTTTTTTTTTTAAAAAAAAATATATATATAACAGTAAGAAGTTGTGTTAATGTTTCTGATTTTTCTTCTCTTTTCTTTTGAAGATATGTTTGAAAGATTCTGTATAATTTTTCTTAAGCATTTCATTATATAATCTGGTCAACTAAGATACGATCTGCTTAAGAAAGATTAAACCTTTTATATTCAAGTGCTAATCTTACAAGGTATTAATTTTCTTATTTATTCTATAAAATCCCACCGATTCGAAATCCAACATTAAATATTTATCTTATATGAAAATAAAGTGACATTACAGATGATTTTCTTATAACTAATTAGCCTCTGTAAAAAAACTACAAGTAAAACTTCTTAAACATATTCAAATCACATTCTATATAACAACTTAATTTTTTTCTTTTGGAGAAATTGTCTAGAAAGTACAATATAACAAAGTAGTGGTTTTCAGTGTTTCTCCTCCTTTCCTTTCAAAAGTACCTTTAAAAGTACTTTCCAGTTCCTTTCAAAAAGTACTCCTTTATCATAAATTTTTTTGATGTACCCAACAACACGATGCTTCTTATCAGATAATATTAACGGATTCTTCCATTTCTGTTCTTTGATGATAGCTTACATCTGAGGTGAAAACATTGAGAATCACACAAGACTATGAATTGATGAGAAGACCATATTGATTGACCTTTTATAACAGGAGGGTCCTTGAATTAAAATCCCGTTAACAATCATTTTATTTAAGATTTTCCTAAATTAAGAAAAATATATATTCATATTTCCGCTACAATATCGGCATGTGACTTAAAAGTTTTGATGAGAGGTGCTATTTTCCTTTTTTTTATATATCCAAATAAATTTAATTTCGACCAGTATCAAATTGTTTCTTTCGTCGGTTAAAAATCATTAAACAAAATACAAAGTGACAAGTATCTTTAATGCAAATGATAGAAAAAAATGTTCATAAAGACTTTTCGGTATTATTTGACACGAGATTTACAGTTGGAAAGTAGCTATTTTTTTCGTACAAGTATTTAGAAAGTTGGATACATTTCAGTTAACTTTCATACAAGACATATAACATTCATATCTAGTTTTACCTCTATTTGTAAAACGTTTTGCGCTTAAGGTAATTTTTTTTAAGGGAATAATCTTACAATGGATAGCCTCTTTCGAAATTTTTCATCAATAATCATTTTATTTTGTCAAATCTATTCGCTTACGTTTACAAATAATTCATTTATCCTTAAAAGTACGCATACAAAAGTCTAAGAACCACTATTATACTCGTATATTTGATTTTCAGTGACTTTTCATAAGCTTTTACTTAACATGCTATGTGTTCTATGTACTGTCTTTCTATCTATCTATCTCAAGAAAAGCTCTCGTCAATGTCAACTGCTGGTGAACTTTCTGAATCATTCGAATCAAACCTGGGTATCATGAAAAGAAACTATATATGAACACCTGCAACAATATGGAGGTGGTACAGAAAGTACCTGTTTTTGGCATTGTACGAATTGATATATAATGCTTGGCGAGAGCTAACTTTATGATAGACAGACAATATGTATGTCTTTCCAGTTTAAAATTTGTATTCGAATTTCAACTCACTACCTATCAATCGACCAAGTTGAAATTTTGCATACATGTATAACTCCGTTGATAAGCAGTGACGGACTTTGGGGTTTGAATTTAGCAATGTCCAGTCTAGTCTAAATTCTGCAAGTATACATAGTAATTGCTTTTTAGTCTTAAATTTACATACTAAATTTTTTTAAGTAAATACAAGTAAAATTTTCTTAACCTAGTTTTAATTTAAAGGAGACTAAAAGGTAAGAATTTGAGATTAAAGAGGGACTGGAAGGTATATATATTTTTTCCAAAATGCGAAATAATATAATTTTTAATAGTTAGTCGAACGATTATAACGCCATCTATCAATTAGTGATAGAACTAAATAAAAATCAAAATACATAGGAAAAAAATTCTATGCAAAAGTTTTGCAAAGAACAGATTTTGCCACCCAAGGTACGCTTTTTTCTTATAATTGTTATTAAATTGCTCAGTTAAATATAAGAATTAAATTATGAAATATCGAGAAATAAGCAATAGTAAACTTTTCGGATATTAAAATTAAAGGAAACGATGAATTATTAAATTGAATATATTTAAGCTAAATGTAATTAAAATTGAAGCAAACGATACAAAAATGAAAAGTGATCTGGTACGCCAAAAGTGATCCAGCTAAAAGACAATAGTGGTGGCTGAAATGTTGCTACGCCTTTGGTTTCATATATATTCGTGGCTATGATACTTGATGTGTATCGGCACTTATCTAGGTATCTCAGTTAAGCCCCTCAAGCTCTTGTAAATTATGTATTATTTTAGATTAGTTTTTGTATTTCTTAGTTCATATCAAAATAAAAATGATTTAATTTTTTTACTTAAATTTTACCAGATTAGCCAAATAATTTAAAGGTTTTCAACAACAAACGATAAAATCTTTCAATTTTTCAGTAATAACATCAGTGTTATTGCAACAATTGTTACTCTTATATAA
>BMAW01042163.1:0-17189 GCA_019974015.1 Nephila pilipes | reverse complement strand
GTTTTTTTTTTTTTTTTTTTTTTTTTGGCTGAACGTTAAATCAGTGAAACTGAACAGGGTAGCCACATTTGGCAAAATACTGCCAAATAATTCTTGTCGCCAAGGGTAAACCTTTTCTGAATTCTGGTTCCCATTTTTTTTAATAAAATGACTTACAAACTTTCAAATGCATGTTTTGATTTTATGAGTATTATGAATTTCTTAATATGCTCACAAATGTATCTTTTTAAGTAAATTTTAAAGTTAAAAATAACTAACAGTTTTAACTAATATTTCAATAATTTTCTTTAATATACTTTGCTACCATATAAAAACGTTATTTTTAAAAACGTTGGTTTTTATATCGAATTATTTTTAATAAAATTGATATTAATTATTTTGTTTGAAGAAAATCGTTTGCTATATTTGATGCTTTTGTAACTGTATTTTGTAAAGCAGCATATAACTTTTTAGGCTAAGATGTTATGCATGTGTAGCAATCGTATTTCCAATAAATCAGTGTTTATTCTAGATCGGTGAGGGTGTTTTAATACCATTACGAGGTATGAATAATATAAACCAGACTGAGAGAGACACTGCTACAGAAAAAGTACACATGAGCCAAACGCCAGCGACCGATAACTGTTTAGAGTGAAGCGTTCTCTTTCGAATGCAGTCTCTCGCTTCTGTTAATAAATCCGTATAGCCGTAGCCTTCGTTTCCATTAGAGTTATTTATTATTGTGGTTGTTGTTTCGCCGGAAATATGATGTATTATCATAGAGCAACGAATTGTTGTGAAGTTTCACATAAAACTTGGAAAAGACAGTAACTGAAACTTATAATTTATTGAAAGAAGTGAGTGGCAATGAATGTTTATTACGTGCTCGTTTCTTGAGTTGTATATGCGTTTTTTGGGATGGCCGAGAATATATTGAAGATAATTCACCCCGCAGGTCGTTCTTCCAAGTTGAAAACGGAAGATAATATCGAATAAATCGGTAACTGGTTCAATCTGAACGTCCATTAGAATTCGTACGACTACTGAGACTGTAGGAATTGACAAATAATCTGTACGGCAGATTTTTCCACAAAGACAAAGCTCCAGCTAATTCCCCGCTGTTTGTTGACAGATTTCTAGTCAAGTGCATCCTCCTCCTGTCAGACCAACAACCTTATTCGCCGGACCTTGCACCATGCGTTTTCTATCTGTTTCCTAGAGTGAAATCTGTATTAAAAGGAACAAGATTTAAGTCATTTGAAGTATGAAAGAAAAAGTGACACACGCCCTGAAGGAGCTGAGAGAAGAAGACTTCCAGCACTATTTCGAACAATGGAAGATTTGCATGGAGCGTTGTAGAGGTAGAGGAGGGGTGTATATTGTAGGTGATAATAAGTAAATATTTATAGTATCGAAATAAAAGAAATAAAATGTTTTACAGCGTCGGTCTCGTTATTTAATAGCCCCACCTCGTTTAGAGATTTGTATTGTCCTGTAGGAGAACATTGCAGATTGTGATGAAACGTATTTAGACTGATATACTGTTTCGGTTCAGTTTCCAGAAGTATATTGCTTTAATTATTCGTCTTGACTGTGGCTCAAAATTACGAGGTCCGTTGCCAATAGCCCTCGTGCTGCTTCTCACACGACGTTATTAAAAACTATCCAGAATTATTCGTCTAAAATGCAGAGATTCGAAGCACATAATACCCTGTGAATAACAAACAAATAAAAAAAACATGTTGCGAGAACATTCCCAGCAGGTAACAGAGTTGTTATTTTAGTGAAACAGTTTCACTTATTTTCACAGTTTATATATGCAGCTTTCTTTCCTTCGAGTCGTGGATTCGAATCCTGATGTCACTGAGACCCACCTTATATCGGGGCTGATGCGCGTAAATTTGTCGATTCTGAAATCGTCCCGTTGGTGTGGTGTGTAAATTTTGCTGAAGGAGGCTCTAGCTCAGGAGTCGTCCTCGTCACTTGATAGAAGCTCAGAATTACGAGATCCGTCCCCCATAGCATTCGTATTGCTTCAAAGTGATGGTCGAGGTAGCCTATTGACCATGATAGTGATCTCGGGACCCATGTTGTTTTCGTCGAATCATAGATTCGAGACCAGGTGTCACGAAAGAAGCACTATGCAGCGGGGCTGATTCATCAAAAATATGGTCGAGGACCCAAGTCCTACCATTGGTGTGGTGTGGAAGTTTGTAAAGGGGGCAGCTCAAGTGTCGTCCTCGTCACTTGACTGGGGTTCAAAATTACGAGTCCGTCGTCAAAAGCTTTCGTAATGCTTTTAAATGCCACTTTAGTACAACAATCAATCAATCAAAGCTTCTATGTGGGACGTTAATAAACAAAAACTCAGTCATCTATTGTGCGCCAATTCCATACTAACCCACTTTGTTTCAGGGGTTTTATAGATAAAAGTAATGAACATATGAAGAATAAATTGATAGCAAATGATTATTTAAATTTAAAATAACTTACCAAAAAAAAATGGTTGCTAAGGAAAAATGTACATAAGTAGTCAGTTACTATGAAAAAAATTTCGTTTGCATTTGATTCACTTTAGTATATAACTCCTAATAATAGCTAATGTATTTCAAATAATCTTTTCACTTTTCCGCTATGAATTTCGAACAAAACAACCGAAACCTTTCTCATAATCTAAGTAGCCCAAGTTTTCAGCTCCCCCGAATATGTAAGCCTCCGTATATTTTAAATGATATAAATTTCCTTCTCCTCCTAAAGATAAGCTCTCTTTCATATCTTTTGCTTACTTATTATGTTCAGTACTTTGCTTATGGTTGTTAATGGGAGTGCATTACGAAATTCTTATACTTTTGTAAGGATAGCAAATTTTCAAGATTTTAAATACATTTTCAAAGCAGAATTGTCTTTAAAAATAATTATATGCTCCTTATTAAATTTTAAAATGGCATAATGAATTTTTCTTAGCTATACAAAAGATGTCATGCTATTGGGAAATCTTACATTATTAATAGTTTTACAGAATCATAATTTTCAAGTTATTAAAGATATTGTGACGACAGCTTTAATTTTATTAATTACTGACTTCAATACTTTTTTTCAAAAAAAATTCAAAACTACGAGGTCCATCAGCAATGGCCCTCGTGTTTCTTCAAGTGCGACGTTAATAAAACCAAGCTAAACAAAAAAAATTTGGTTTCATTTCTTTTCTTCTTTTTTTACGAATTCCTTAATTGATTTGTATTAATATGGGATATTTTTTCCTTCAAAGGGATGTTTATAAACAAGCATTAAACCGGTACCCTATTACCGATCTCGTCAGTCATTTCAAAGTTTTATCTTAAGGCTCCCGTTTACCCGTCATTTTGATTTCATGGTCGTAATGTTAATCCTATGGTATTCCGATTTTAATTCTCACATCTTTACTATTTGATCTATTTGAATGCAATAAGTACATCTGAAAAAACAAAAAATAATGAATGCTTATGCGGAATTACTTTTTTCCTTCGATTTTTAAAAATATTTTTATGCCTATTTTAACTATTCGCTTGCGAGTTTTTTCAGTTTTTAAAAAAATATTTTTAAATATTAATAAAAATCGGAGGAAAAAGGTATTACTGTCAATCATTATTTATTGCATTCAAATATATCAAATAGTAAAGATGTGAGAACTAATGTCGAAATTCCATAGGATAAACATTAAGCTAACGAAATCAAAATGGAGGGTAGACGGGAGCCTTAAGATCTAAATTTCAATTTAAGTTCAAGCACAGATTAAGTAAACAAAACAGACAGTTATATCTAAAATATCTTTATTTGCTCAAATAAGGGGGATATCTCCACAATTAAGTTCCTTTTTGTGATTAGTAATAAATCCTACATTCTATCAAACAATACGCGTACCAGAAAAAAGATGGCGAAAACCTCCTGCAATTGCTCCGAAATCGTAGAGTCTTAATCGCACCAAACACGCCAAAATACTTCCGCATGCATCACATCAACATTCTTCTCATTATCGTAACCGTAATTCATTTCAATTCAATTCTCTGCCGCTTTTATACGACTTGATTGTATCTATTCACTCCACTTTCGAAGTTTAATTTGCATCATCACATTTCATTTGATTGGAAAGAAGCTTGGAACTCAAAGATTAAATCAGGAAGAAAACCCAGATGTTAGTTGGGATTAATCAGGAACAATTAGCGAATAGCCCCCGCTTTAATTTCTTTTCGTTCTGTTACCAATCACACCATCTCTAGATCAACTCCAATGATACATCGAATTACTCTCAAAAACATTACTGATCAATCTCAAAGAAGTCATTTGCAAATCGTATCCAATCGAATCTTTCACATCGAATAAGCATTTGCGTGAATGTGTTTTTTCTCAATATTTTATTCAGTTCGATGAATGAGTCATTGAAGCGAAAGGATATTTATGTGTCACACGAAATCAATAATCCTTTTCTTGTCACATCATGTAAAAAACTGATTAATTATTCAATCGAATCGATTCTTTGGCCTATATTTAGTGAACTGAAATAGGTGAATGATTGGAAAATAATAAGCGAAATAAAAGTCAATAATTTAAAATCATTTTTATATCGTCAAAAATAATGCTTAAGAATTTTAAAGTACAACGAAATTATTCACAGTTAATAACTTTGGTGATTTGGCCTTTTTTTTTTTTCTTGCCCCAACATACACCACATTATATTCAATAGAAAAATGACTTCTTTAAGTTCACCAGTTTTGTATGCTGGCTATATAAACCAGAGATATTGATTTATCGTCAATCTACTATTTACTTTTATCCACTCTACAGCAAAGAGTAAAAATTGAGGATTTTAATTATTGTGTTGCTTACTTCTTCTTCTGAACCTTTAGTTTTGTCAAATGTAACATATGCTTTAAACTAGGTCTGTCCAACCCAAAAGACTTTGTGGCCCACTTTGGAAACAAATTTTATTCCGGCCAGCCACATTATATATATATATATATATATATATATATATATATATATATATATATCATCTCTCTCTCTCTCTCTCCGTGTGATTCATTGATGAATTCGCAACCAATTCAAATTCTCTCTTTAAAAACTACCTTCAAAAACTACTGTAACTTTCACCTTTGAAGTTTTAGGAAAAGACTAATCCTGCAGAACCTCATTGGATAAATCAAGAGCATTCTGCTATAAATTAAGGGAAATTACAATTTATTGAATTAAATATATTTACACGAAATGCAATTTAAAAAACGTTCCTGTAGTTGCAACATAACGATGGCGCTAAATTATTAGCGATCAAAAGACACCAAACAATCAGTCTGTCTGGGACAATACGCTTCTGCATCAAACATATTAGACTTGCTGCAGACAGACTGGCTGCTGTTATTTTGCATGTTCTGCTTGTTGCATTCCCTTTCTACGTCTATTAATGTACAACCGCGCTTTTCAGTAAGTTTGCTGGTTAGTTATATATTGTGTATCGCCCAATCGCACCAGATGGTCCGTGCGCTTTTTAAAACGAACATCGTAATTGTATCTGAACAAGATTAAAGAAAAACTGTGGTAAAAGTTGAGTCCGGCTGCGAGATATTCCTATGGCAGTAGGGTATGATACGAACGACTTATGGTGGAATGTTCTTTGGTACTTTTATGTGCTATAAAAGTTTAAATCTTTATTCGGGTGATCCAGCTCCGCGGGCCGCAAGTTGACATTTGGCAAGCCGTATGCAGTCTGCGAGTTGTCCAAGCTTGCTTTAAATCATAAGCCATGAGTTTTTTTTCTTTCAATAAGAAGAAATTGTTACATGAAAGCTTATAGTTATTGGAACAGGCGTTATATGTGTTTAGTAAAATGAAAACAGAATAACGTAAAACTATCTTAGTCTATGTTAAAAAATAAAATTGTATTAAAATTCTTCACTCATTTGATTATACAGTTAAAGAAGTTTATTCATTTTGGAAATTTTTTATATGTATTGAGAGGTACAGTAAGGGAAAAGAGAGGTTCTTTTTGTTATTACAAAAAGAGCAGATTAAAAAATTGGATTATTTTCCTGTTTCTATTCCACGAATAATGACTGGGTTAGGAATGAAAAATTATTACATTACTGCAAATACTGTTATAATTACAGCAGTTTGTTTTCCCATGATTTCATGCATTTTTAAAAATGTCAAGAAAATGAGTCGCTGAATGAGTATGGTATTCTTATTCCAGTATTTGTTTAGGTTCTATACAATGGGGTATAATAAAATTTTAATTATTGCTTCGAAATAACCGATATGTATCTGAATAAAATTTATTCCTATTGATTCATATGTACATAATGATGTAAATTACACCTATTGATGCTGATTTATTTGGTTTCAGGAAGCCGTAGATTAAAATTACTTACGTTACGGAGAAGGCCGTTCTATCTGCTGAGCTCTACAATAACGGCCTCAGAAAGGTTAAGAAAAGCTGAGAGAAATGTATATTTCGAAATGGTAACTATGAGAAGAAGTTTTGAGAATACTAAGAGAAAATTAAGTTTTTATCTCGATTATTTTTAGTAGTTTTTAAAACTTTACGGTACCACGGAATATGTAATATAACTTAGATACTTCAGTTTACTTAAATCTACGGCTTTCTGAAATCAAATAAATCAACAGTAATAGGTGTAATTTACAACATTATGTACATAAAGATAAATTAATACGTAGAATGTCCAAGTATTTCGACTTCGTTAAAATTCATATATAATAATTAAAACTATACGTACTCCCTCGTAAATGGTTAATTTACAAAAGTTATCTCGTACATTACTAAATGAATTAATGTCTTCATAGTTATAAGAGTTTAGAACATTAAACTATATCATAACTAAATTCAATGCAAGGGTTTTTAAATTATGACCAGTCTGTTTACATCATAATATATTTAGTCTCTCTTGCATGCTTTAATAAGAAATATTTTTCTAATCGCTATCTATTATATTCTTCTATTCCTCCTTTTTTTCTGGTTATTCCAAATAATTACCTAATTAAATTCATGAATTTGTTAAATGGGAGTGAATTTTTCCAACCTTTACGAACTTCTTAATGGTTGTGAGTATTGCGCATAAAAGAGTTCAAAAGCTAAGGTGCAACATAATTTTCAAATCTTTCTTTATAAAAACTCTTTGATAATACGAGTTGTAATGACAAATAATTCGCCGTAATAGAGATGTAATCTAAAATTTTGCACCAAATATCCTATTTTGTGGAAAAGAGTCTTTGGCTGATCCTTTTGTCCCGAAACGCTTAACTGAGGGCTTAACTAACTATCATTGTCCCGAAACGCTTAACTAACTATCATGGGCCAAAAATAAAGGTCTTTTTATTTGAAAAAGGTGCATATTCATATGTTCTTAGTGTAAGAGAGAGAACAAAGTAGCCTTTATTTGCATAGTAACACTGGATAATTTTTGCACATCGGTGAGTTGTATTATTATTGAAAATCAAAGCCTGAATTACTATCAGATTATAAAAAGACAAAATAAAAATACTATTTCCACAAAAATTATTAACATATTAAATTGTAAAGTTACTTTTGCCTTACCCCCCCCCCTCTTTACATGTATGCGTGTTCTAAAAGTAATGGAGTTTTACTTCAATTAATTAGTACTGTATTTTCCCAATGGGCTAATATAATCAGAAAAAGTTCATCTACTTAGTTTTAGTTTAGTATAACAATTATAAGTGTTTTCTTATTTCTTATTCAAATACATAAATCAATCAAAATATTTACATAAATTATGACTCTGTAGTATTAAATCTGCTTATAGATGCATGACGGTCTTTGAGAGGAATCTTAACATGTTGTAAAATAACATGTGACATTGGGCTATTCGCGGTTTCTCTTCACTAACCTTGGGGACTTTTAATTGAGATTGATTGCTTTCGCTAAACAATCTTTGCCCAACCAAAAATGAAACGTGATTATGTAAAGCAGGTAGAAACGAAGTGAAGCGGGTGAGTTAGGAAATATATAAACTCCGACTGAAAGTAGCGAGAGAGAGAGGCTGAAGGAGAAGTGAAGCTGAAGCTATAGATAAGCGAAAGGAGAAGTGGAAAGAAAGGTTGGATTAGAGGGTTAAATTAAAGATTGATGCAAGAAGTTTAATTACCGCTGTTTTCGGCTGGATTAGTGGTAAGAGTCTGTTAGATTACTATTGGTGGGTTAAATTGAGATTAATAGAAATATTCCCCGGGAGAGCGTAGTGAGTTGTTGTCATAGTAAATATAAGTTAATAAAGTCTATAAATATTGTTCTAGTGTCTCTCTGATTAGTTAGTGTGTCTTAGTGTTTAATAATTGAATCTAGTGATGGCGCAAGATGAAGCCCGGGTCGGGCGGGCATCACAAACAGGTAATCCAAAAAGCATTTTAAAATATAGTACTTTGAAAATAAAGAGGAATAGTTGAGAACGAATCATGATACAGAACCGAAATTTCCCCTCCCTTCTCTTATTTTCCATTGAGCCTATCATAAGAAAACTATCCAGTTTGTTACCAATAATAATTCGAAATAAAAACCAACGTTTTAATATGGTGGCAAAGTTTATTAAAGAAAATTATTGAAATATTAGTAAAATCTGATCGCAAATATCTAAATATTGTATTGTTACGCAAGTAAGAAAGGTTCCCAAAATTTCAGAGCTTTAGCTTGATGGGAAGTTGGTTAAATTAACGATAGAAAATTTGATGACACAATGATACACATACAGACAGACACACACCAAGTGAAATACATAAAAACGTTAAAACTAACTAAAATTAATTAGTTCATCCGGTAAATTAAATGGTTGGAATGCAGTTTAACCCAACTAGCCTTGGCGACAAGAATTATTTGGCAGTATTTTGTCAAATGTGGCTATCCTGTTCCGTTTTACGGTCTTATCGCTCAGCCAAAAAAAATTTGCCAAATTTGGTGCCAATTTTTGAAATCGCTCCAGGTGGTTGGGCTAAACTGCATTATTGAAGAAAATATTAGTTAAAACTTGTCGCAAATGTCTAAATATTGCTTTGTTAGGCGAGTAAGAACGATTCCCAAAATTTCAGAGCTCTAGTTTGATGGGAAGTTGGTTCAATTAACAACCGAAAATTTGATGACACACACACACCAAGTGAAATACATAAGAACGTCTTAAAAAATGTAGGGAATTGCTTCATTTTATATTAGAAAAGTGAAAAAAAAAACTTTTATAAATGTATAATTATATTGAGTGACATGAAATCTAGAATCTTCTACCAGAGCACGAAAAACAAGTTTTCAAATAACAACCTTAAAAATATGTAATTTGTAATGAAAAATTTATGTCTTTGAAACTTCCTTATATAATTACGCACAGCTAAAGTTATTTTTTTTACATTCATCATTCATAAGAGCATTATTTACTTTATGTTTGTGTTAATAATATATACTTAATTTCTTTTGTAATTTTATTGAATTCCACTAATATAACACTTTCATACAAACTTATATTATTCTTTACCATCAATATTGATAAGAAAAGATGAATAAGAATGTAATTTTTTTTAAAAATTTTACTTCAACATTACTAGATTTCTCTCTATCCATGTGGAATGCATCCAGCTTAAGTTTCTCAAAGCAAATAAATTTGAATCATGTATTTTTTATTAAAAAGGTATATTTTAAAGTATGATGGATATTAACCACTGTTAAAGAGCTCTTATCTAATCTCATGATTATATTTCTTTATCCCTTATTAAAATACTCAGACACATTCGCCGTAATAGGATATCAGATGTCTTTAAGGATAAAAAGAAAACAAATATATAGCATGGACAAAACTGGATTAATGGTGGTCTGCATTATCACTACATCACATAACGGTAATAGTTTATATTAATTTTTCCTTTATTTTTCAGGACCATTCCTCACAATAAACTATGATATATCAGTTATCAAACCGCCTATTCGATTGCTTTATTTAATAATTATATCATTAATTATTATTAATTGATCCTTATTTCTACGAAATAAGACCTTCCATTTTAATAATCATCTTCTAAGAAGATATTTTCCTTCCGTAGTGTTCGATATTTGCATCAATCGAGATATTCAAGAGTTTGTCCCACGCATCGAATTTTCGTTTTCTTTCCACGCATCTCTGCTCGGTAATGATCACATGCGAATGTCTTTTATCAGACTCTGGACAAATTCTGAAAAAAATAATAATAATAAAGTAAAACTTTCGACGCAACAAATCGATTTCTTACTGCAAAGAATTCAATTCATCTGAGAACTCTTAAAGAAGAAATAATCTAGACTTAATAGCCTTCCATGGTAATACACATATAAAAATGGTGTGACCTGTGGGACTGACGTTATTCCGAAAACATCATCCTATCGGATCGCCTGCCATCAAAAAGTAGTTGTTCCTTCCACTGAAAGATATCTCCCACAATTCCGTGCAACATTCCCAGAACGGTACAATAAGTTCATGTCTTCAAGCGCATCATATCCAAGCAACGCATCTCAATATTTTATATTTCCTATCCAAATGCAAAAATTTTGCGATCGCCTCACAATTTGTTTTAAAGTTTATATCTATATCCTTCTCGAAACTAAAACACGTGTTCTTCATGTCGAACCAACTGAAAAGTTACAAATTTTTCCTGTTCTTAACCCTTCCCACATCCCACACCTGAGCCGAAAAGGGTGGTCCTGAAAAATGTCCATTCTATTTCCTTAGCTGAGTTCTTTCATCATATGTCGATTTATTTGAAAGCAATTAACTGGCTCTTGTTTTCAGCGCCCGAGGTTCTGTTTCATTGCATTGAGGAAAATGGCATTGATATTAATTGATAATGGAGTGCCAGCTATGTGTGAATAAACTTACAATTGATACACAGCTAAATGAAAGAATCAATAAATTATCAAAATACTCCAAATCATTAATATTAAAAACATTAATCTAAATTTAAAACATACAAAATATTATAATGAAAAAAGCCCCTTAGGTTTCACCATAAATACAAATTATACATAAAAATTTTAATTCAAAACATACATAAACCATTAATTAAAAATTACAGCCTAGTTAATTATGAAGCAACTCATAACGTAACAGATTTCGCGTGAAAAGAAAAGTAATAGTAAAAAAATGATGATTATGTAATTTAAATTCTTTCCCCATACTTTGGAATGAAAATGTATATATATAATTATAAATGTCAATTTAAATTTATTTAAAATCGTACAAAAAAATCATACTAAATTACATGTTATAACCGCTATGAACCAATTTTTTTTTAAAAAAAAAAAACTACAAACAATGCAAAATTAACTAACAAATTCAGTAAAATATCAAATTAACCAAGGTAATCAATTTAAACATATTATTCTAATTGAAAACATACAAAATATTATAATGAAAAAAACCATAAATTTATTGAAAGCAAATTATACCTAACTATTTTAATACACAAACCAAATATAAACCATTAATTAAGAATTGCAAGCAAATTTTTAAAAAACTCTACTCAGTAATCAAAACAAATCTCAAGAGAAAAGAAATAAGAATAATTATATATATATATATATATATATATATATATAATTATTCTTATTTCTTTTTATATATATATGTTATATATATATATATATCACGAATGATATAAAATGTGTTAGTTCAACATTTATGAAACATTCAATACATGGCCGAAATAAGCTTTTATTTGATTGTAGCAGACTTTAGTCGGACTTCGGCCATCGAGACCGAAGCGAAAACACCATAAAAATCTTAGATGATCATCAGAGAGGAGTGTATGAACAAGAGAGGGTGTTTCGCTGTATTTTACATTATATATCAGGGAAATTTCACTTTAAACGTTAGAGACCATGTGGTGTGGATTGAGGGACTTCAAGGAAATCTAAGTGCATGCTTAATAATTTAGTAGGGATCATCCCTACAAGTCTGAAGCGTGGGAAAAGCTGACTTTACAGATTTTAAGAGAGCGTGATAGCATAAATTAAAGTTAAAAAGGAATCGTATCAGGAAATAAGAATGAACACTGTCTTTTAAAGGAGAGAATGGGTAAAATTATGAAATTAAAATATCATAGCGAGAAATTAATGGGAATTAAGTTAAATCATTACATATATATAATTTTAATTGAGTCGCTCAGATGCCAATACAATTAAGTCTATTTTTATAAATTTTAATGTAATGAAAAATATTCTTAGTTATTAAAGGATTCATTTGTTTTCTTCTTTTTTTTCTAGATCAGACAGTCATTTTTATAACTTCTGAATTGGTTGTAATATAATTTCCGATGCAATTGTAAATAAGTCCAATTTTTATTTGTATATAGCTAATTTTTATATATATACTTCCAAATAAAAACTTAATTATTCGTCTTCTTTCGATATTTAATGGTTACTCTGAAATTCATATCAACTGTAATTGGTACTTTTGTTATTTGGAATTGTTCATAAGAGACCTAAAAACAACGCCTATTTTTCGTGAATTTATGTGCGCGCGTGTTTTCTTGCAATTTGATGTACCTTAAAATCTGGTATAAAGCTCCCGTCTACCAGTCACTTCAATTTCGTGAATGTAATGTTAATCCTATGGAATTTCTACAACCGTCCTCAAATCTTTTCTATTTTTATCTACTTTGAATGTAAAAAAGTGCATCTGAAAGAACGAAAAATGATGAAGGTTTCTTCGGAATCACGTTTTTCCTTCGATTTTTAAAAATATCTGTTACCCTCGTTTTAATAATTCGTTTGTGGATTTTTCGGTCATTAAAATATATTCTAAAATATTTTCGAAAATTGTAGAGAAAATGTAATTCCGCAGATACCTTCATTATTTTTTGCTCTTTCGGGTGCACATTTTCGCTTTCGATAAGATAAAATAATACAGATTTGAGGATGATAGTACAAATTCCATAAAATTAACATTACGTTCTTGAAATCAAAATGGCCCGTAGACGGTAGCCTGCAACATAAAAATATAACATTTAAGTGTTTGAGAAACTGATTGTGTTATCAAAAACAGTATTTTTTCTTTGATAAAAATAAAACTCTGAGTTTTTAAAATATTAAAAACAGATTTATTTAAAAGGTATAAAAAATAAAAATGTCAGGGGAAATAGAACACAATGAAAGTGAAACGGTTATGCACGTTATATTATCCTAATTTAAGGAGTGTTAATCATATTCATTCTGATACATCGTCAAATAACGAATAACGGTACAATCCTATTTTAGCTGCCTTCTTGGCGAGTTTTCAAAAATCGCGCTAAATTGGCGCCAAAATCGGGTTTTTAACTACAGCGAAGAGAAAACAGGGTAGCCATATTTAGCAAAATATCGCCACCGAAAAAAATACCAGACATCGCCAAGTCAGCTAAAATAGAATCCAACCCGAATAACTAAAGAAAATAACTCAAATGACCAAGAAGTCTATAGGAAATGTAGTATAGAATCCTGGTAAATAGCTCTCGAAATACTGTAAAACTAAACAGATAAGGTAAGCAATATCAGAATAGAAATAAGAGAATAATTACTGCAAAAAGAAATTTGTTGATAAACTTTGAAACTGAAGAATAAACAAAAACATTATGACAAAAAAAAGTTATTTTATTAGTTTTGCATAAATTTCTTATCTTTTTTAAGTGCCAAAAAACGTGAGTCCTAAAGTTCTTAAGGCCCACGCCTAATAAATACTTATATTTTTTATTTACACATTTGTATATATTTGTTTTGTTGCTGCGAACCTACCCTTAAAAAAAAAAAAAGACTTAATATACTTTTCAGATCAAATTAATATTCTAAAAATTTAAGAAATTAGTGCATTAAATTTTTTTAATTTTCTCAATTTTTTATGTTCTAGACTTAACTGCATTGTGATTTCTAAGCAACTCAGTTATTACTAAAAAATAATCCGAGTAAAAACTTTATTTTTATTTGTATTTTTTAAGACTTCTATACATAGTCGCCATCCTGAATTTTAAATCTCCCACCCATACACGCACATAGTTTTTTGACCTATCGACATTGTTGAACTCAACAGATTTAACTCTATTTTTTCCATATTTCAATCCACGGCTTCCTGAAACCAAACTAATCAACATTAATAGTTGCAATTCAAAACAGGTGTGTAAACTAATACTAGAAATTCACAAATTAGAATAATAGAAATTTTGCTTACCTGTCATATAGGCGGAACATTAATAAAACAGTCTGAATACATTGCCGAAAAGATTATTTATTATTCGGCTTCAACCACGAAGGCCGAAGAGAAACACCATGTATATTTTAAATGATCAACAAAGAGGACTGTAAGAGTAAGAGAGGAGAGAACAAGAGAGAGAATTTCCTCTTCCCTTGATTTTTATATTAGGGAATTTCGTCATAGAACATGTGGTATAGGTTAAGGGATTCTAGGGAAATTTCAATATAGACCAAGAGTCTAGTAGGGATTATTTTGGCAGATTTATGACCATGAGAAAGGGGATCAAGCAAATTTTATGAGCTCGTGATCTAATAAATAAAATTATAATTTGGAATGGGATCAGGAAATAAGAATGAACACTTTATTTTTGAATTAGGGGTGGAGGAATGGGATAAAATAGAAAATTAAATTATTATTAAGAAAAATTCTGAAATTAAAGTTAAATCATTACATATATATAATTCAATGGATGAGTAAACAGGGCATCAGAATTTATGGTGAGGACAAGAACATCATTTCCACACACTAAGTCTTTATTATTTGATAATAAATTGGAATTAACTGAAATAAAAGTGATTCGAGAGAGAATGATTTTTCATATTGTATGTTAGCAGCTAATAAACTGCGTCGTCTTTCCTCGATCAAATCACGAGGACGACACCTGAGTTGGCATCCTCCTCTCCAAACTTCAACGTCACGGCAATGGAAGGACTTTGGACTTCCTCAACCAGTTTTTATGTGCATCCACTACCTGGCGGGTTTTTAGAGGCATTGGCCCCATGACTTGGTGAAAACAATGCCGGCCGTGAACTCGTGATCATGATAGCTAGGCTACCACGATCTCTAATTTTGTCTAAAGACGATTAGATTTGCGAAAATTATTAAAGGTCCCACACATTTTTTTTTTACAACAGTGCAATATAAAATGCACATTTTATAGTAGGGCACTGATCAAGCTGTTAGATTTCATACATTTTAGTTTGGATTCTGGTGTTTGTAAAACTTGACCGCCAGATCATGACACAGTGCTGCTCGTATTTTGGCCAGTGTTTAATTGTAATCGTCAGTTTTCATTTCAGAACAATATATCCGTTTTCTGTTGGGTTATATATTACTTGTGCGCAACATTACAATTGTGTACGTACATTGTACTGGGCACTAAAGTGTTCTCGAAGCTCAGGCTAATAAGCATAATCATGTAGCTAAAGTAGCTCGTCACAACTTTTTTTTAATTATCATTGCAGTGGATTAATTTTTCTTTTATGCTGTGTTTATGTATCAATACAATAATATTCAATTAAATTAATGTTTGATGGATGAATTAAATTTCATTGTTGTCAGTTTTATCTATGGGAATTAATCATTGGTATTCCCCTTAAAATTGTATAAATGCTCGATAATTAGGCAAAATCCCTAATCCTACATGATCGTAGTTCCGGACGTGACAGATAAAATAGAACTTTCTGTATGTACGAAATTATAAATGCTACAAATATAGAGATCTACCTGTACGAGGTTGGTTCAAAAAGTACCTGTATTGGATGACTGATGGAGTTCCAAAGGCAAGTTGGGATTACCATTTTGTATGTTATCATCTGTTAAATGACTCCAAAATAAATGTGATACTAATTTTGGTTAGTTTTAACTGGTTCCGCGTCGACTCGTGGTCGTCATTTTGCGTCGAGTTGTTCCCTCCGAAGAGACCTGGATACATCATTACACATTTGAAATCAAATAATAATCAAAATAATAGGCTGTTTCAGAGGAGTCATATCTAAAGAAGGCGAAGATGATCTTATCATCTGGAAAAGTTATGACGACTGGTATTTTTTGGAAGCGGAGGGCGTCATACTCATGAACTTCTCAGGAGAAGTCGACCCTCGCAAAGATAAATCCGGTATTGAGTGAAAATTCGATTATTGTTAATATTTTAAAAATTTAAGCGCTTTAGTGAACTCCTAAGAAAATTAAAGTCTGCTTATAGTGAACTGAAATTTCCCTTCCACGGTCTTTATTTTTTGCTTACAAAAGTAATTTTACACATATATATTAGGATCTCCAATGTCAACATTCCTAAACCTCCGGATTGGTGAGGTGTGGAAGTTATAAGGTGGAGGAGCCAGCTCAGATATTATATTTGACTCTTGATCGAGGTCCAAAATTTCGAGATGTTACCAATAACCTTCCTGTGGCCTCCAGGGCAAAGTTAACAAAAGCAAACCTAAGCTCCCCCTCAAATCCCCCTCTTTCACTCTCTCCGCCGTTTCGAGGAATTCACTTATGTGTGTGTGTGGTTAACTATAAACATTCTTCAAACCATCTCTTGAAAAATCAGAATGGATCTGGATCATAGAGGAATCGTTTGATGTTTTCCTCCTTTCTTTAGCCAGCCGCTATTTTCATACCCCTGTGAGCGCTTCGAATTGTATAGACATTTTGCTATCTCAGTAGCGAAAAAAGGTAAATTCGTAAAGAGGAAAGAATTTTCGACTGAGAATAAAATAAAAATGATCAAGCGAAGCTCGAACCCATCGATCGGCGACAGGCAAGGAATTTTCGTTATCAAAATCTGCAATTTCCAGCATTTGGAAAAATTGCTGCATGATCAACGCTGCTCACGAAAATAAAATCTGGATGGAGCAAAGAAGCTATATCACAGGCGGAAAAAGAGAATGTTGTTGGAAATTATTTGTTTATTTAGATACCTGAAATGAGTTTCGATTGATTTTTGTGGGATTTAGAGCAACAAAAACTATAATCCCGAAATGAATGAGACGGAGTGTTTTATCATTGGTTTGAGAGCGCATGGGATCATGGGAAATATACCCAGATTCTGATTCAGTTTTGACCGTGAAAAAAGGGCTTTTTGGTTGGGTATAATATTTTATTCTCCTGACCAATAAAGTAGAATAATGATTGTATAAACTGTACTATTTCGATATATATATATATATATATATATATATATCGAAATAG
>BMAW01042160.1:1847-49804 GCA_019974015.1 Nephila pilipes | reverse complement strand
GTGGTGGCCAGGGGAGATGGGACAAATCCTCCTCGTGCTCAGAAAACCAGTCCTGGACAATGTGAGCTGTGTGAACAGGGGCTTTGTCGTCTTGGAAGACACCATCACCATCGGGGAACAAAGTTTGTACCATGGGATGAACTTGATCTGCCAAAATGTTCACATAAGTCTTGGCAGTCATGTGCCCTGACACAGTTATCATGGGGCCAGCAGAGAACCACGATATGGCTGCCCAAACCATAACAGAACCCCCGCCATGTTTCACTCTTGGCAACAAGCAGTCTGTATTATAGGCTTGAGATGGCGTTCTCCAGACGTAAACTCGGCCAGAAGTGGGAAACAATGTGAAAGAAGACTCGTCAGACCATATTACACGCTTCCACTGCCCTATAGTCCAGGCTTTATGACTTAAACACCACCTTTTCCTGTTACGGACATTAGCATCACTGATGAGTGGCTTCTCAATTGCAGCACGGCCAGAAATTCCCTGTTTATGAAGCTCCCTTCTAATTGTTTTGGTACTCACAGGGTTCTGTAACACAACATTCATTTCAGCAGTAACTTTTGCAGCTGTGGTCTTCTTATTTTTCGTCACAATTGCCCTTAATGATCGTCTGTCACGATCACTCAGCACACACTTTCGTCCGCGCTGTGATTTAGCAGATGATGTTTTTCCGCTTTTCAAATATGCGGAATAAATCTTCGATACAGTACCTCTTGAAACACTAAACACCTCGGCTACCTTGCTTACGGAAGCACCTACCATACGTGCTCCAACAATTTGCCCACGTTCGAAGTCTGTTAACTGTGACATAATGCAATGACAACCCCACATAACAGTACTCCGACAACAACTGAACTGTTTAGCACATTTACGAAGTTGTATAGGTGGCGTTAGTAGTCAAAAACGCCAGCGCCACCTACATATTTCATTAAAATCAATCCTTCTTTTGAAACATGCATTTTACAAGGTGTTTCCATATTTTTGTCCACCCTCTGTACGTCAGGTAACTACGGACTTTACGAACCCCAGGGACCTGAGAGATCTTTTTCCTTCCTAGAGGGTTTACTGTCTTTGGTAAATACGGGTGCCACTCCCCCCCCAGATACCCTAGCGATCTTTCCCTATTTTCGACTCTCCTGCTTATTTTAACTTTTTTACTTACATTTTCCTTTCTTCTTCGTCTAGATTACAGATTTTAAGCTTTACCAAAACATATATCAGATATATTTTGTTCAAATTTCCTTCGTTATTTATTTCCTTTATTCAATCTTTGTTGCTATCCGTTATGTTTTCCATTTTTCTTTTCTTTTTGTTGGTTTGCCATTTGCGGAGTCCCATAAGAAGAATATTGGGATCCTGTGGATACCTTTTGCGTTCCCTTTACCCCATGCTTCGCTGTAGACGGGTGGCAGGAGTGAGCCCGCTTCTGTCAATCGACTGGTGGTAAGTCTCTTTGCGGATTCTTCCGCAAAGAGACACTGCTGTAGGGCTGGTGCTGCAGATAAGGGGTGCATCGGGTTTCCCGGTGGATCCTCGCCCTGATGCTGCAGTGCTATATCCTGGTTGACCTTCAGGTAAGTGCCGTGCCTGGCAACTGCCTCCCTCGTTGGACTCCATGGTGGGTGGAGGCATACCAGGATGAACAAACTCTTTCTTCTATGGATCCTACTTTTTCGTGCCTGGGTAAAGGCCTTAATTTACCCATAAACATTAACATTGATAAAACTGCGAAACATGCTCGATATCTGATCCTCTCTTTACCAAACAATAAAATGTCCCAACAATCTCCATTTGCTATACTGAAAGCGTTACTTGGTATCGGTGGTGAACCGAAATCTGTCAAAAAATTAAAATCTGGTGACCTGCTTATTGAGACAAAAACTGCTTTATAATCGAAATAATTTTTGTCTGCAAAAACCTTTCCAGATTCTCCTCTGAATGTCTACCTTCACAAATCTCTCAATTCCTGTCGTGGTGTAATTTCTGAGCCTGCCCTGCTGTGTGCATCCGAAGCGGAAATCCTCGATGGATTTTCCGATCAGGGTGTCACTCAGGTCAGAAGGATCATAATTAAAAAAAGACGGTACCACTTTCTCTACCAAACATTTAATTTTGACTTTCAAAAGTCCTCAATTACCCTCTGCAATCAAAGCAAGTTTCTAAACTGCAATATTCGGCCATATATTCCGAATCATCTGCGCTGTTTCCAGTGTCAGAGTTTCGGACATTTTAAAACTGCTTGCAGTGGACAAATTAATGTGTTTTAGGTGTGCGTCTGTTGTGCATTCTTCCACTGATTGCCAACTGGAATCCGAGTGTGTTATTTGTCTCCAACCTCACACTTCTAATTTAACAATATGCCCAAATTGGGAAATGGAAAAAAAGATTCAGGAAGTAAAATGCACGCGTAATATTTCATACATAGAAGCCCAAAAATTCACAGTTCTACAATTTTCTCAAACTTACGCACAGGCCGCTAAATCTTTTATTTCATCGTTCACACAAACCGAACGTAATTTAACAAAGTGATATGCCCGCCTCTTCAATGTCTTTAACCATTGTCTTCCCCATCAAGATCGTCGCCTTCGTCTTTTTCATTGTCTACAGTTAATACATCATCGTCATCTTCTCAGGCAGTTATTTTGCCTTCCATAGTTCTTCTTAAAACTGCTTAGTTTGTAAATGCTCCTATTCTCCATGCAGTTGCTGCCGCAACTCGAAGTCTCCCTTCCTCGACAGCATATCTCGATTTTAAAACAAACACCAAAAAGAAAAATAAATTAAATAGCCCGCACCGAAATATTTCTCATCCTACACTTAACAATAAACCGAAAATTAATATTAAATTAAATGCTTATAGACCTAAAAAAGTACCTACTGATTTGTCACACAGTGATTTTAAATTCTACCAAAGCGCAATGTTTTAAATACTTTTTATGGTTACTATTCCAATATACCGGCGCAAGTAAAAATGGCGTCAAAAATAATACAAACGACGCCAAGCGGAATCTTCCGCTGCGATAAAGTCGCCCAAAATAACAGAATAGTAAAAAGGAATATCTTGTCTGGTAACCTTTTATCGGCCCATTTTTAGAACAAGTCGCGGCCATTATTTAAATATTCAATTTTTTTCGTAAAACTTTAAAAATTGATGAAAAAGCAATGAAAATTTGGGATTTGCCCAGAATAGAGGAAGAAGCTGTCTGCATTTTTCAAACGAAAGACGTTTTGCCTGAAACTGCAACATGTAAAAATAATCATGTAATGAAATTGCATTTCGGAGAAGATATTCAATAACGTTGCAACCTTTCAACTTGTCGCAGTAAAAAAAAATATTCGGAAAAACACATGGTTTGATTCATCGAATTTTTAAAAGTGTTTGAGATTTATTTATTGTTGGAGCGACGAACAAATTTAAGTTAAATGGTGCGAAAAACAGTTTCAAGTCAGTCACGGAACAGCTGTTGACTGGAATAAATACATGCGCAAAGTCTGTGTGAATTATTTGGTAAAACGTTAACAACTAAAAATAGGGGGACCTGATATGATCGTCGAAGTCGACGAACGAAACGAAAAAACGGGACGGATTCTGCCTTTCGTGGGGTTTGCTGTGAAACAAACGAATGTTTCCTTTTAAAAGTACAAAACCGATCCATGAAAGCTATATTAGATGCAATTAAAGAACATATCAAAAGAGGAACAACAATATATTCTGATTCGTGGAGATCCTACTGCAATGTAAAATTGGAAGAGGAAAGTTTCGAACATTTCAAAGTACAATACAATTTCGTCGATCCTGAAACTGGAACACACTCAAAAAATAGAAAGACTAGGGGGTAGCGCAAAATGGCGAAATAGGTAACACAGAGGAACTGCGCGTCATCATATGGAAAGTTATTTTGACCACACATTTGTCAACCCCTGATAAAAACATTGATAAAAATTTCAGATATTAAACAAACGTTCAACTATATCAATTCTTCTAGGTGTGGACTATTGTTATGAGGTAGTTACTGGTTGAATTACGCAACTTGTTAAACATTCAGTTGTAGTCGAAACATTGTTTGGGTGGTCCTTACAGAGAATGAACATAAATAGTAAGAAATTTCAGACATGAGTGTTATTACAAACGAATCCAATATTTCAAATGTTACATAATTCTTACGCTATTGTGCCTACATTCCGCCAGAGGGCGTTGCTTGTAAGCGAAGAGCTCAGTGGACTAGCCTCTATTAATAGCGATACAACCTTACGGAAGACCGATATCAGGACGAGTCTACTTAAATCGCGGGGATTGGAAGAATTTAGCTGAGGTGTTTAGGGAATTTTTCCTTTCTGGAACTTTCTTTTTCGCTGGTAAAGTAATATAGAAAAGTTACAATAAACCACAGCTTAAGATTATTCATTTATCATTTTTACACTCGAAAATGAACAGGAACTGCAACTTCCTTGTGCACAATTTTTCTTATGTGAATTTTAACTTCTCTGCAAATCTTGTGAAGATTCTTTTTTTGTTGCAAGTCCTAAACGTTCAGTCACTCAAAATTGTGTCTTCTTAAGTTTTTGATGGAAGAACACCAATATCCAAAAGAGATACTAATACTTTTCAGTCTTCAATAGGTAGTGACAGTTTGTCATTTGTATTCAATATGCATACACCAGAATTAAACTGTTATTTCAATGTCTTCTTCGTGTTATTCTCCGACTACTTTGATGAAAGCAGGATATATTTTCCTACAGTAACAGGCACTCCTGGTGTAATATGTTGATACATTTCTGCTTTTAAATTTTCGATGCTACTCCTACGGAAATATAATTCTCAAAAACAATGTTGTCATAGCACCTGCTACCTCTTTATTCATAAATAATGACATTGTCTTTTCTATTCATCAAACTCCCTGCCAGAGTAAGAAAAATATATTTCAAATTTAAATTTGTATCTTCATAAGATTGTTTGATCAAATCTCTCGTAAGATTAAGTTTTATACCGCTCGTTCTTGAATACACTCAACATCAACTGTATAATACGAATAATATGATGGATGTAATTTCTTTAAGTGGACATTATAGCTCTCTTTCTGTGAAAATATGAGATTGCATATTTCACATAGCCATATGAAAGGGCTGCTTTTAAAAACAGCTGGATCAGACATTTTCAATTTAAAAAAAAAAAAACTCTTAATTAATTACAAAAAATGAATAGGTAGTACTCCTGATGATTATCTGCTATTAAAAAAGATTTTTTTTTCTTTGTATTATGAATGCTGCCCAGCTAAAACTATTGTATGTATATGAAGAACAAATTATGTTCAATTCTCTCTATTTATGGCACCAACACATACAGATTTCCACTATGATTGTTAGTGATGAAAACCATGAAAGATTCCCAGTTACTATCTGTTACTCAAACAAAGTATGTTCTGAAATTACTGTGCCTGTTTTCGAAAAAATTTAAAAAAAAAAAAAAAAACTGCCGACCTAATTATCGAAAGTATTTATGACTAATGATGATCATGCTTTATAATACACACACACACATATATATATTATAACGCATGAATAAAAGTTTAAGGGAAAACAATTTTGTTTACCAAGCAGCTGGCATATCTTATGTGACTGAAAAAGACAAGTAAATGTTAACATCAAACATTGAAGGATGTCATTGGAAAGAAATTTTAATCAAATTTTACATAAAATAAACAAAGTAACTTGCTAATATATGTACAAAAAATTTGTTTAAGAATATAAAGAAGATGAAGAAACCCAATCAATCATTGATTATTTTCAAAAATTCTATGGAGGATGACAATTTGGACCTATTGCTAGATTTCGTTAACACCAAGACCTACTCTAATATAAAGAAGCTAGTGGTAAAGTTATAAAAAGGTTAAATAATTATTTTTCAATTGTTCTTAGTGCCATTGCAAATAATAATAATACGAATAGAATTTTCTCATGGAACGAGGCAAATTAACTTAAAAAATATTACTGACATAACAGCGGCACGATAAAAGTTTCTTTGAAAGGAAATAATATTTTGCCATTGAAAAAACAACTATTATGATTGCAGCATTAGATGTGACAACTGTAACATAAGCATCCATTCCCTCACTTGCACTTATATTAATTATTCTATAAGATTTCTTATTTGTAAACATATTATACATTTTGTATGTCAAAAATTTAAGGACAATATCATTTCTTTTAACAATACTGATACAACTGATGAAAATTGTTTGTAATAAATAAGGATGCAAATAATTTAAGACTTGTCTTATTTTCAACGTGTCTACAAATTCCTTATTAATGCAAATTATTATGTAGATTACTTGGGAAGTACTTTGATTAATCTCTAATTATTTGCATTTCCGATTTATTTAAATTATTTGAGTAACGTTTAGATTTTCAGATAATTGTTATCATATTCAGATTATTTTCATAATATTCATACTATTTTTATACATTTTAGATTAGCAGTTTAGAGTAACTTTAATTCCTCTTGTCATCAATTTGCAATGTCTTTCCTAAATATAAGGAAATTCTTCCAAAAACAAAGCATTCCAGTTTTTCAAACGGAAGGTCGCCGGGAATATGGTGTCGATGGAATTATTAACAAAGTATTTTGTTTGTTTTGGGGAAAATCAAATGCTCTTTCTAGAATTTAGAATTTTGTACAACAAAAATGACCAACAAAAATAATTTTTTTAAAAATTTTATTTATAAATATTCTCTGCATTATTATCTTTTGATTGATGTTTTGATTTTGTATGTAGGAGGACGAGAAGTTTAAAAAAAAATAATAATACTGAAAAATGTAAACAAATATACTTTGGAAATTGATCACGCCCCCTTTTTTAGGGATGTCAGTACATTTATGTTATTTTTTTATCATTACTTTTCTAAAACTAATTTTATTTCATTTTAAACATAACTAACATTTTAACATTCTTTTTTGTCACTAAAATTTTCATTACAAGCGATTGGTTGTTGATATATCATGTTTTATTTGTAGTGTCGATTTCAAGCTAATTATAAACACATTTTACGATGGGAAAAAAAGTCTTTATTAAGTCTTTCTTTCATTATAGTTTGTACTGAATCTATTGAAGTTTCTGGAGTTTATTTTTTTTTTGAGAATTGAAAATTAAAAACGTTTCACGTAAAACAGCGATGTCATTCTAAACAAACGAACAGTAAACGTTTCAGTGATGCTGAGAATAAAGCTGATACTAGAGAAGAAAAATTTACTGTTCCTAATATCAGAATTGAACACTTATTAAATGTTGAAAAGACAGATTGTTCCGATACTGAAAATTTCTTATTTGTAAGCTTTCAACAAACCAGTAAATTACTTGACAAAACTGAAAGGCCCGGAATGTGACAAAAAGTTCTTGTGCTTCTAAAGTTTGTGCTGTAGAAATATCGAATAAAAGGCAAACAAACACTGTTCCTCATATCAATATATGGATTACACAAGCATTCTGCAACATAGGGATTGGTTATTCAGATATCAAGAAATTTTGTATGGCTATAAATATCTTGCCTTTTTCATCAAGGATATACAGCAAATGTATTAGACTTCCTATGGTGTTGCTGCAAAGATTATGCTAAAAGAAGAACATACTGAAGTACAAAATGCATATGAAGTACCTGCTGATACCCTATTTGTTAAAATAGGTGTTTCTTTTGATGGTAGTTGGTTGACACGATTATTATCAAAAGACCATATTCAAAAACAAAGGATACGCTATTGCTATGAAAAGAGTAATATATAACACATTCCATCACAGCATTTTGATTGACAAAAAGTAAGGGAGAGAGTGACCGTGGATTTTAATGGCGCTAGAGCCAAAGTAGGCTATGCTGCACCAAACTCTTTTTAAATTATATCAGAGAAAAAATTTTTAAAAATAGGAATGAAACACACAGTCAAAAAAAAGAAAAAGTTAAGAATCATATTTGGTGTAAAAGGTCAATATGTTTTAAAAAAGCAAATAAGTTATGGTGGGGGTTTCCCCCACCAGGTCAGATAGGTTTAAAACTGATGAATGAAAAAAAAGTCCGGCGATGATGATCAAACACCGTACAGTCAATTAAAATGTGATGAAAAGAGAAAGAGACATGGCAGGAAGGACACTCGGGAGCACCCTCACCATATCAAAGATGTCTATGGGAAAATCGAGTATGTCCAATACGAAGACGATTCAATCTAACATCAGCTCTTCGCATTGGAAATACAGGACATTCTCCGATGATCGGCTTCACCGAGTGTAATTTATTGTTAATTTGTAAATTCCACGATTCCTGCCATGACTGATTAATGAGATTTAAAATGTGACGTCGTATTGTCCTCAAATGGGGGGTCAAAATGCAAACTGCAGAGGATTCGTTGCCAAACGTGCAGCCGAGTCCGCTTGTTCATTTCCTAAAATACCTACATGACTAGGTATCCAGCAGAATTTAATTTCATAACCCCTGCTATAAAGCTGGCAAATAATGCCAGCTATTTCAACCACGATAGGATTACTTCGATCGCCAAGATGAACCAATGTTTCCAGGACGCTCCTGCTGTCAGTATATATGACCGAATGTAATTTGTTATTTATCTGAAAACTCCACGATTTCTGCCATGTCTGATGAATTAGCATTAAAATATTACGTCGAATGTCCTCATGTGGGACTACGAGATGCAGAGGATTAGTTGCCGAACGCGCAGTCGAGTCTTCTTGTTCATTATCTGAAATACCTACATGACTAGGTACCAAGCAGAATTTTATAATATAAACCCTGCTATATAGCTGGCAAATATTGTCAGCAATGTCAACCGCAATAGGATGACATCGATCGTCAAGATGTACCAATGTTTCCAGGACGCTCTTGATGTCAGTATATATGACGAACTTTCGAGAACTGGACTTCTCGACTAATCTAAGGGCACAGTAAATGGCGACTGCTTCAGCAGTGTAGACACTGCAGGAATGTAACTGTGCCTGATATCATTTGAAACGACACCACAGCCGACATATCCAGATTTTTTCGATCCGTCCGTATAAATTGGAATAAAATCCATATACTGACAGCGATGAAAGGTGAAAATACTATGGAAAACAATTGGACAAGTGATGCTCTTGCTATATGAAGCAAAGCGGTAACTAGTATCTGAGGGGTTAGACTCTTGCCTTTCAAATACCAGTATCTTCCCTGAAGCTTTACGCAGATTCCTGCACATGTTATCATTTTTCTCATCACTCTGCTCTTTGCACTACTCTGGTAACGTGTTATTGCTAATTTTTTCTCATTTTCTTTGACTACCATTTCTTGTGATCAAAAGCAAGTTTAGACCTGAAGGAAGAGTCCTGTTTTGGTTTTCTTTCCAATATGCTCCAGAAATGCACAAACTGTAATTTTATTCATGGTTTTTCATCAACTAAAAAAGGAAATGAGATGAATGAAATCAATATGCAGTTTGTTTTAGGTATGCGTTTGATTGATAAAGGCCATACATAATGCCTCGAAAAAGCTGAGTGCTGCATTAGATATGACATGTTTATCCAAGTCAGCTTTCAGGAACTGTGAAAAGAAGTTGTTGAAAGTTACTCGTACTCTCACAATCCGAATAGCTACGGCGCAGGATAATGACGACCACATAAAATCCATTAAGTCCATGGTACGAAATGGTGAAAACTCCGATTTTTTTATTGAAGGAAGATATTTTATATAAGTATGAACAAGGACGAGAATTGCTTGTCGTACCTCAACTTATGGAAGTAGATATTATTCGAAATGTTCACCAACGAGGGCATTTTGCTACAGCAAAAACGAAGGAAATTCTGAAACGTGACTTTTATATTCCCCACTTAAGAGGAAAAGTTGATAGTATTATTGCAAATTGCATCGATTGTATTTTAATAAACAAAAAACGTGGAAAAAAAGAGGGACTACTCAACCTTATTTCGAAAGATAATAAGCCTCTCAATACTTATCATATCGATTTTGTTGGACCCATACCTTCCACCAAAAAAAATTACAACCATATTTTCACGATTGTAGATGCTTTCACAAAATTCACTTGGTTTTATCCAGTGAAATCCACATCCACAAAAGACGCTATAGCTAAATTGATGCTACAACAAAGTGTTTTTGGTAATCCTTCCCGAATCATTACTGATCGCGGATCTGCATTCACCTCAAAGGAATTTTCTGACTATTGTGCAACAGAAGGTATAGATCATTTTACTATCGCTACTGGAATTCCTCGTGGCAATGGTCAGATCGAACGCATTCATGGAACTTTACTCCCTGTATTAGCTAAGCTGTCACTAGACGACCCGAAAAAGTAGTATACATACGTAGCAGATGTACAACGTATCATCAACAGTACTACCTCGCGAAGTACAAAATATACACCTTTTGAACTGATGGTTGGCATTAAGATGCAGAACAAAGAAGATTCTAAAATTCAAGAACTGTTGGGTGAGTGAGTGAGAGTAGTTTTTAATGGCGCAAGTGCCATAAATAGGCTAAGCTGCGCCAAACATTTGTTAAAATTAATTAAAATAAATAATTTCTAAAATACGAAACACAAAAAAGGTAGTTATACAGATTAAAACATTAAACATTCAAATTTGGTGTAAAAGGCCAATGTGTTTTTAAAAAGCAAATAAGTTATGGTGGGGGTTTTCCCCCACCAAGTCAGACAGTTTTAAAACAGATGAATGAAAAAAAGTCCGGCGATGATGATCAAAAACCGGACAGTCAATTAAAATATGATGAATAGAATAAGTGACATGGCAGGAAGGACACTCGGGAGCATCTTCTCCAAACAAAAGATGTCTGTGAGTAAAACGAGTATGTCCAATGCGAAGGCGAGTCAATCTGACATCAGCTCTTCTTATTAAACAAACAGGCCATTCTCCAAAAATCGGCTCACCGAGTGTAATTTGTTATTAATCTGTAGATTCCACGATTCCTGCCATGTCTGATGAATGAGATTTAAAATGTGACGTCGTAAGTCCTCAAATGGGACTGCAAACTGCAGAGGATTCGTTGCCGAACGTGCAGCCGAGTCCGCTTGTTCATTTCCTAAAATACCTACATGACTAGGTATCCAGCAGAATTTTATGTCATAACCCCTGCTATAAAGCTGACAAATAATATTAGCAATTTCAACCACGATAGGATGACTTCTATCGTCCAGATGTACCAATGTTTCCAGGACGCTCCTGCTGTCAGTATATACAACGAACTTTCGAGAACTGGATGTCTCGACTAATTTCAGGGCACAGTAGATGGCGACTGCTTCGGCAGTGTAGACACTGCAGGAAGAGTCGAGCCGGTAACTGTGCCTGCTGTCGTTTGAAACGACACCACAGCCGACGTATCCAGTTCCTTTCGATCCATCCGTGTATACAGGAATATAATCCTCATACTGACAAAGATGGAAGGCAAAGATCCTCTGGAGAACAATGGGACATGTGGTGCTCTTGCTGTAAGAAGCAAAGGGGTTATGATAAATAAACCTTGGAATATTCCAAGGTGGAAATTTAATAAAATTTCGTTGCTGAACATGCAAGTCATGTAGGCCGAGTTCCTCGATGAATACGTTCACCCTGTCAGAAAAAGGCCGGATGAAGAAAGGACGAGCAATGTACAGTCTCCTTAAAGACGGGCTGGTATTCATGTTTTGTGATGGATGAGATGGCAGAGATGACATTTTGAAATGATAGTAGAGCGACAGTTTCAGGCGCCGCAAAGCCAAAGGTAGCTGGTTACAGAGGACATAGAGACTCTGCACAGGTGACGTTCGGAACGCACCACAGCAGATTCTCAGAGCATTATGGTGGACAGGGTCAAGTTTCCGCAAGGAAGTTTTGCAAGCACATCCGTAGACGACACATCCGAAGTCGATCCGAGACAGAATCACCGACTGATACACTCGGAGTAATGAAGTTCGATCCGCTCCCCAAGAGGTGTTGGATAACACCTTCAAGATATTCAGGGATTTCTCACATTTCCTCCGCAGATGTAAAATGTGCGGAAGGAAAGTAAGTTTGCGGTCGAAAATTACTCCGAGGAAGCGGACGACAGGAATAGACGTAATACGGATGCGAATGTCAGGATCGGGATGGAGGCCCCGTTTCCTGCAAAAATGCACGCAACTACTCTTGCTGGCAGAAATACTATGCCCATTCGCGTCACACCAAGTAACCAGGTTATTGACTGCGGTCTGAAGTCGTCGCTCAATGATACGCATTGACGATCCTTCGCAGGAAATCTGCAGATCGTCAACTTATAATGAACCATGAACTGATGGTTGCAGATGAGAAAGTATAGGTGACAGATGAAAAATAAAAAGAGTAAGGTTCAAAATGCTCCCCTGAGGAACTCCTTCAAATTGAATAAAAGAAGAAGATAAAATATTACCAACCCGTACTTTAAATGATCTGAAATTCAAAAGCATTTTAATAAAAAGAGGTAAATTGCCTCTCAGACCATAATCGAAAAGAGTGCGCAGAATCCCATAGCGCCACGTACGGTCATATGCCTTTTCGATATCAAAGAAAATAGAAACCAAATGATTCCTCCGTACGAAAGCAGAACGAATCTGACTTTCGAGTAGAAGGATGTTATCTACTGTGGATCTTCCTTTACGGAAGCCACTCTGAAACGGAGAAATGCATTGATCCTTTTCCATTTGATAAACGAGACGGGCATTGACCATACGTTCTAGCGTCTTACACAGGCAACTCGTCAGTGCGATAAACCTATAGTGAAGAGGGTTCTTTACATCCTTACCAGGCTTCAGAATAGGAATAACGATTGCTTCCTGCCACTGGCTAGGAAACACATGCTCCCTCCATATTCGGTTGAATAGGTACAGGAGACTGACAAGTGAATCCTCGCTCAAGTGACGAAGCATATCGTATGTTATACTATCAGAGCCTGGACTGGTATTGTGAGCCAAGGACAGAGCCTTTCTCAATTCCCACATGTCAAAGTCACAGTTGTAAGGGAGTGGTTGCCGACACCTGAAGTTGATAGGTGTCTGCTCAGAACGATTCTTAGTCGCTAAAAATGTAGCGCTGTAAGAATCGGAGCTTGACACACTAGCAAAAGAGTGGCCAATGACATTGGCCACTTCGACAGGTGAAGAATGCACAGCATTTGCAGTTTCCAGTATCGGGATAGAAAATTCCCGATACAGGGAGTTCGCAGCTTTTACCTTTCTCCATAACTGTTGACTTGTGGTAGACGATGTGATGGAAGAGACATACCTGATCCATGATTCCCTCTGACTATGTCGCCTTACTCTAAGAGCAATCGCCCTTGCCCTTTTAAAGGCTATGAGATTTTCAGTTGTGGAATATCGTCTGAAGATACCCCACAATTTCCTTTCTTCCCGGTAGGAGGATTGACATTCCTTATTCCACCATGGTTTACTCATCTTCCTCTGTGATGTTCCACTCTTCGGTATCACTGCATCAGCAGCGTCCACGATAGAGGCATTGACATTGTGGACAGAGTCATTTATATCTCGATCTTGAACCATTGTACCGGTAATTACTGCTAACCGTGTAAATAAATCCCAATCTGCCCGGTTGAAGCGGTAAGTGGGGGGACGTAAACGCACCCCATTACCATGTACCTGGGAGATCAGGAGAGGGAAATGATCACTATTATAGAGATCATTTAGAACCTCTAAATTCAGCGACGGTAGCAGTGTCGGTGTACAAATGGCTAGATCAAGGGAATGAAAAGTCCTAGTGGGAGCATGGAAATACGTCTTCTCGTCGGTGTTCAGCAGACAGAGACTGTGATCAGAGATCAATCGCTCGATCTGCCGACCGCGAGAATTTGCATCATCATACCCCCACAGAGGGCTGTGTCCATTAAAGTCACCTAGCAGAAGGATGGGAGCAGGTAACTGATCGACTAGTCGGTCTAAATCCATTTGTGACACAACATCGTTAGGTGGCAGATAAATGCAGCAGACTGTGATTAAAAAGCGAGCATGAATTCGCACAGCCACAGCCTGCAACGATGTGGTCAGTGTAACGACGTTATGAGGATAGTTCTGGGATGCCAGAATGCAAACACCTCCAGAAGAAGGTGATGCGACATCAACATCCCGTCGTACACAATGATATCCACGCACACGGGTTGTCATATTACTCTTCAGAAAAGTTAACTGAAGAGCAACATAGACAGGTTGGTGCGTAGATAGTATGGATTTGAGATCCTCTAGTCTGGGTCGTAAACCACGGCAGTTCCAGGAAACAAAGGTCATTAAATGGCGCACTGGAAGTGGAAGGTCCCGTTTCCAGGACCCCCATGGAGTCATAATCTTCGGGCGATGGGTGTAATATTATCGCATCCCCGTCAATGACTCTAGTTTTTTTGCGAGGAACGCTGTTCTTCGCATTAAATTTTAATTTTTGCCTCTGCAAAGCTTTATACCTGGCTAATGGCCTTGTCTGTTGAGCCTTTACAGAGGAAGGGGTTTTTAAAATATTCATTTTTTTCTTGGTTGGCAGAGCTTTAGTGTCAGATTGTGGTGTCTTTTTTGTAGGTTGCGGTTTCATAATGGTAGGAAGAGGTTCAGGACATTGGGTGGATTTTGAAACTTTAACATTCTGGGTTGCCGTAGCGTAGCTTTTTCCCTGTACAGGAGTACGGGAAGAAACTACACGGCGAGCCTCGGGATAAGACAAATTCTGCAGCGTCTTCACCCTAGTAATTTCTTTTTCTTCTGCCCATTTAGGGCAAGAACGGGAGTATGCAGGGTGGTTGCCCTGACAGTTGACGCACTTTTCTGCAGCGTTACAGGAAGCACTATCGTGTCCTGTTGCTGTGCAGCGAGCGCACGTCAATTGTCCCCTACACGCGTTCTTAGAATGGCCATATCGTTAGCAATTAAAACATCTCACAGGGTTTGGAACATATGGTCGGACGGAGATATGCGGCCTGAACTGTCTGTGGCAGGGTAGGAGTCGAAAAGGTCAAGATGAGGTGCTGGTTGTTAAGCACCTTACAATCTCTCCTAATCGTAATCGTCTGGACACCACAAACCAGCTGGTCCTGCAGATTCTCCAAAATCTCTTCCTCCGACACGTTTTCCAAATCCCTTGAGGATACCACGCCACGAGAGTAATTAAGATTCCTATGCGGTGAAGTTGTCACAGAATAGGGTCCTAAGGTCTTCATATTCATAATCAGTTTTGCTTGATTAGAATTACAAACTTGTATTAACAGGTCACCAGATCGTAGTTTCTTTATTTCCTGAACTGTTCCTACCATTCCTTGTATCCCCTTTTGTATTAAAAAGGGTTTTTTTTTTTCAAAAGTATCAGTTTCTCTTTTAATGAGAAAAAAACGAAAGTTGTTATTTTTAATACATGTGTCTGATGTTGACTCTAAATTCAAATTAGATTCGTATTATTCTACACGATCAGCCCAAGTTTTATTATGATTCGTATTGTTCTACACGATCAGCCCAAGTTTTATTATTTACTCTATTAGATTTGTTAGTCGCTTTGGGAGCCAAAATCGAATTATGTTTAGTTGTAACCATATTGCCTTGAGTAAAAAAAAAATTTCACGGACAGACTTCTAGTTCGATGGGTCCCCGCCAGACCCATCTCCCCACCCTTTCCTAACGCGGAAACGAGTAACCGACGGAGAGATTCGTTTCAGCCGGACAATGTGAACTGCCCCATTACGTGCCCAGGCAGAGGCACAGGTCCAAGGCCGAAGCCAAGGAGGATTTCTCGCAATGGGAGGGAGGTCACACCATCCAGCCACACGCAACCAAGGCTCTCCCTCTGGGAACATTTTATAGGATGACATTCCAAAACTGTCACCGACGGCGCATGCAACTCCTCTCCTCGCACACCCTTCTCTAACCAGGGCCTTTTCCAATCACGCCCATGCGGTCTCCCACTAGGTACCTCCGCATGAGGGGTACTGGGGCCCCGTATTGCCAGAGCTAGGCATGCAGGAAATCGGCATTGATACGCCGTCGGCGTTTTAGTGTTTTAGTAGAGACACCACAAATAATTTTTTTTATTTTTAAATACTTTTATTCATTTCTTTTTTATTTTTATATTTTTTAACACAAGAGTTATCACTAATGAGAAATAAATTTAAGTTAGTTTAAACTATTTTTCGCCCGATATCACGAAATATCAAGCGGAAAACCCCCAAAAGCAAAACACATGACAGGAAAAAAAGAGGGGGGAGAAGAAGAGGAAAACAAAGATCACTGAGGTACCTCGGGGTTGTGAAGCCCGTACTCATCTCAGGTAGATGAGCCCCCTGAGGGGTCAAGAACTGTTGGAAGAAGGTCCCGGGTTCAAATCCCGGCTGAGCCCCCACCTGTGGTGTGTGTAAAGATTCAGAATAATAACTACTTATTACACACACACAGTTTATTTGCTGACGAAGGACAGAACATAAAAACACAAAACAAATTCATTAAACTCGCGTCATCACAGCTTTAACGTCCAGCACAATCTAACTCAAGCGCAATTTCCTGAACCGTCTTATTCAGCATCTCGCTCCATCTTGATCTGCGTCACATCTCTCTCGAAGTGCTAGGTGGCGCTCTGCAAGCATCATGGCTGCCTTCCGAGATTATAGATCAGCAGGTCTTAAATCCCACATATATATATCATCAGAGCAAGGAAGACTACCTAGTAGATGTCTTGTAGTCATGAAGACAATTGTCTCAACTGGTAAGCCATGAGAGCATTGCTCTCGTGGCTGAGCAATGCAAAGAGTAGAGTGAACGCGAAAAATGACACGCAGTAACATGACGCAACAAGGGAAATGACGACATGCACAGGAATCCGTGCAGATGTTCAGAATGGAAATTAGTCTCTGAGGGGCTAGAAGCACGAGACGGGAGCACGCACTCAAAAGAAAGAAGACAGGAGTCATCAGAGAAAGAAAGACGACCTATCGTCCTTGTAGATGTCTCGTAGAAATGAAGACGTTTGTTTAAATGTTAACGTGAAATGTCTTGTCCAATGTTGTTTGTAATCGTCAATGTGAAACGCCTAAATTAAATATTTTTAATGTTAAAGATTTCAATTTTTAAATAGAATAATTGTTAACATCGGTCATCCCACCAATCTGAAGTAGGATGCAAAATTCAAGACATATTGTAAGACTCATGACTTATAGAGTGTGCGAAGAAAAAAAATTGTATTTTTAATTAAATTGCGATCTGATTGAATTTTTTTCAAAACGTGTGCCCAATATTGACTTAATGTGTGCTGCTATAAAGGATATTAATTCAAGACTGAGAAGAGCCAGATTTATTCTTATTTGCTAATTTAAACATGAAGATTGACGAAGTTAATGTGATAAACGATGCACTGAAAAATCTGAAGAAAGAAAAAATTAATACTTTACATAAGTTTATTTTTGATACAGATGGCGATGCTAAAATTATGGAAATAATAAGAAATTTCACTGGTTTCAAATTCACAGTAAATGACTCTAATTTTAAATCCAAATTAATAACTATTAATGCACTTCTTATTACATGAATTGATTACCATTTGTGACATTCTGAATATTGCATTCCAAAGTACAAAAACTGAAATAATCCAGAAAATATTAGGTTTGTTGAATGATGTTAACTCGCTCTATCAATATATTCAGAATCCGAATCAATCTCTATCGGAAAGCGGAACGAGAGTAGAAACTAAACAGCAATTATCAGTACAGAGCCAAAACATTAATGAATTATTCAGAGGAACGACGTTATGAATCTGTCGGGACTCGAAATCAAAATATCTCTATAAGCTTTTTTGACGTTGAAAGTGTAATTTCTTCTTTTAATGAATTGCACTAAAACATTTCAATTTGGCGACAGCAATTTGAATACACTGCTGTAGTTTTATTTATCTGACCTCCTAAAGTTTATTTTCGCTAAACGATCATTTGTTGGTAATGCTTCATTATTTGTGAAAAGCGAATTGAATATTACGTCATGAGAAAAATTGAAACAAGTAATGATATATGATTTTGAGGTCACTACCAATTCAGACCTAATGCATGAAATATTACGTAATGAGTGAGTGAGTGACTGTCGATTTTAATGGCGCAAGAGCCAAAGCAGGCTAGAAATATTACGTAAACGTAAAATGAAACAATCTGAGTCTATACAGGAATATTATTTCGTAATGAGAGTAGGGTAATCGAGGGAAAATTCAAGGAGTGGCATTAATGCAGTATATCGCAAGATTTATCAACGATAGACGTGAAAATGTACGGTTGCAAGGACTTACGCGAATTTAGAGAAAAACGGAAGATATACGAGACCATTAAAAATAATTTTATGAGAGAGAAAAGTAAATATAATTTTTATAATGTAAAACAAAAATCTGATAATTTTAGGAATCGGAAACGATTAAGTAATTATGATTAAAATACTAAATTTCAAAATTCGTAGTATGCAAATTTTGAGTCTGACGTCAAAAACGGCGCTTTAGCGGCAGCGAATCAAATTTGCCTTTCAACTTAAGGAAAGACAAAGCAGAAAATAATGATCGACGTTCAATAAGTGTGTTGTTTCGATGATTGCGATGTCTCAACGAAGACATTTAACCGATTCAGATGCCTGGAGAATTGTTGGACGGTTAGAAGGGGGCCAAACACAAGCCGAAGTAGCAGAAGCTACTGGAGTTGCACAAATTGCGATTTCCAGAATCTGGAACCGTTTCTTCGATACTGGAAGTGCAGGCCGAAGACCAGGGCAAGGTCGAAGACATGCAACAATGCCCAATGAAGATAGATATTTAACACTAACGGCTCGGAGTTACCGCAATATGAATGCCACTCTTCTTCAACACCTTCGCTCGGTACTTTCACCACAATTTCGACTCAAACTTTCCGAAACTGGCTATACGCTGTAGGACTGTATGCCCGCTGACCAATGGTATGTGTTAAACTAAGAGCAAGGCATCGTCGCACCCGTAGGGAGTGGGCAACCGAGAATGTGAACTGGAGGAGAAATGAATGGAGCTATGTTCTTTTCTATGACGAGTCCCGTTTTTCTGTTCATCCTGATGATAGGTGCATTTTTATCTGGAGGGAACGTGGAGCTAGAAACAATCCTGCATCCGTGCTTTGAAGTTTCAGATTTGGCGGAGGTGGAGTGATGGTCTATGCTGACATCTCCATTGATGGGCGCACCGATCCCTACATCATTCGAAATGGAGCTCTGCCCAGTCGCCGATATAGGGATTAGATCTTAAGACCTATTGTAGTTCCGAACGCTTCAACAATTGGAGATGAATTCATCTTAATGGACGACAACTGCAGGCCACATCGTGCCAACTTAGTGGGTGATTTCCTTTTCGAAGAGGGAATCGTACGAATGGAATGGCCAGCATGTTCTCCGGACATGAACCCAATAGAGCACGTTTGGGACATTCTAGACCAACGAGTTGCTGGCCGCCTATCACTCCCACGAATTCTCCAAGAACTGGAAAGAGCTCTTCCGGAGGAGTGGGATAGAATACCCCAGCTCCTCATAAATAGCTTCATTGACTCCATGCCTCAAAGGTGTTCAGCGTTGCTGGCCGTCCGATTAAACCATACCTCCTACTAAAAACTTTTTTCTTTCAAGTAAATACCCTTTTTTATTAGTTTTTTCTCGAATGCACAAATTGTGTTTTTTCCTTTTGTGTCCAAATGCTAAGTAAAATGCATTTTTTTCAGCTAAACATGATTGATTTTTTTTTCTTAAATAGCCTTCCACGTCTGTCGATCATGTATCAATCATATAAGCAATTCCCCAACCGCTTAATCCACCCAAAACCTCAATATTCTTTAATTCTTTTGAGCAGTGTACATAATCAATCTACTGTAATATTGTTAAAGTTGAATTTCTTACTATTTCAAGTTGTATGAAGTGTATGCTATTCCAAATTATTAAAAGCTATTTAAATTTTAATTAATATTTTTTTTTGTATCCCTACAGGATGGAATGTGCCAAATGTAAGCAGGTTTACGAGACGCAAAGGGAATTATCTATTCATTCCCACATTCATTCCAGTTGCGATGAACTATCATTTCCTGTTTTTGAGTTGCGCCATGTAACAGAAAAGAAAACTCCAATCTTGGAGGATTTCAGATCAATGACTGGGAGATTCGACTTTCCCGTCGTTAAAGAAATAAAACACAAGATTCCCTCTACAGAGGTTTCAAAAACAAATTCGTCGAAAGTTACAAGAGGAATTCTAAATGCAAGTCGTTGTGATAATGTGAATTCAGATGAAATAAGATATGGCTCCACAAAAGACAGCGGTAACTATTCGAGTGAATCAACAGGATTAAAACGAAGCTCTGAAAATGAGATTAGAAAGACATTTGGAGAGAAGAAACTACGAGGCACAAACAGCAGTAGACAAATCAAATTGAAATCTGCTCGTCAAATTTAAATGTGCTGAAAAAAAAGACAACCAAGTATAAATATATTCATCCAATCAAGTATATCACACATTACATTAGTCGAAATGAAAAAAATGTTAATTCCTAACATCCTTGCTATATGATATGACTCATAATAATGCAGGATATGACTCATAAAGATTTCAAATTACTATTGTTTATTATATATATACTATGATTCATATTTATGTATACTTTAAAAAGGAATTAATTTTTGTACATATATAAGTTGAATCTTCATCTAAAGTACTATATCTCAAAAGATAAATAATGTTTAAAAATATCCCTTTATCAACATAATCCCTGTTATATAATTAAATTTTTTTATGCGGATGTATTTTTAATAAATATTTAATCAAATTAATCGGATACTGTATTTTCTTTTAATTTTAAAATTAATTATACATTTATTTCGTTTTTATAAAAATAATGTCATAAAACTTATTCCTTAATCTCTCTTCTTTCTTAAAATATAGTTTGAAAAACTTGGTTAATGCTGTTGTTCAACGCATTTACTAATACATTTAGGCACATGAAGTCTTAATAGTTATCTCTTTCAAAAGTAATAAATATTCATTCTTTGAATGAAATTAAAAAATTGAGCTATGAAAAATGGGATTTTGTTTATTTGAAAGTAATTCTCGAAATAAGAATGTCACGTTAATAAATTTTGGAAAAAATTAAATTACAAAGACAGAAGACACTTTAATTTTTTTTTTTAATATTTAAATAATCGGTCAGTACTGCCATACTTTCAGCAACAAATCAGAATTCCAAAAATTTCTAAAGAAATTGACTTATTCCATTTTTTTTTATTCAAATAAACATTCACAATCCCTGAATACTATTTGCACTAGTTCGTATCTCATTTAAACTAACAAATTGTTGATAAAGCCGTGACCGGCGAAATCTTGGCCTACTCAGCCGGTGTTGCAAAATCTATTTTTACAAAAAACAGCGAGATTAGCATAAATTATAAGAAAAATAACATTAGTTTTTTTTTAATGGAAATAAAATATTTATGCGTCCTGTTTTGAAACTGAAATACGTTTGTTATTTACTGTTATTAGCTTAATTAAAATGTTAGAATGCGTATCAAGTAATTAAAGTTCCCATTAACAAGCTTATTCATATCGCAATTTCTTTTAATTCATTAAGGTATCCGTACACCTTCGGGAAATTTTTTTGAAATATATTGATATAAATAATTTTCTAATAAACTTTCGTACCAAAATATTTTTAAGGCTAAAATATAACCTAAAACTATGAAAAACACATTTAATAATCTGCTTTTAATTCAAAAAAAAAAAAAAAAAAAATTGGAATGGAAAACATGGTGAAAGAAGTACGTAAATTGATTATCAGAATAACGTTCATAACTCAACAGTAAATAAAAATATCATTATTCTGTAAATTTTATCTTATTCGTCATAACATTTTTGGGGGCTGGTACTACTTTCATGATGAAAATCAAATTACCACAATTTTTATTGTGTTTCGAGTCAAATAACAATGAAAAATCAAGAAAAAGTTACAACAATAAAGGATTTACACCTTTGTTACTAAAAACATATCAATTTTACAACCATGAAAGTGGTAGTGATTCTTAAAAACTATATAAGGAAGATACTTGCAAAATTTAAATTAATTTGGACGTTTTAAAGGTGTACGGATACCTTAAGCCAATTCATTCATTTCATTAATTTTTTTTTTCTTTTGTAATATGTATCTTACACTTGTGGACTTCCAATGCCGTGCTCTAATCAGTAATATTGAAATCCAAATCACCATCATTAGAAATCATTCGCTGTTGAGAATGCTGCTAATATCAACTTTGGTTTTAAAACATAACAGGCATCTGTCTTCGAGTAGAAGATGCATTTCCATTTAATTTCATTTTCAACCCGACTTTTCATACTGTTTTGCAAGATTTTCACACATTCCAATTGTTTTATTTACTATCGTTGCAATTAAAGGTAATCAAGTAACATTTCATTACAGAAAATATTTTACAAAAAAAATTTGGTAAATTTCCATTTACACCAATCTATACTAAGACAACAACAATCAAATAACAACGAGTGTCAGTCCGATGGATTCTTCACTCAATATAATCTCCCATTTGCCAGGAGTTAATAAAAAAAATTAAACTTATATATTGAATATGTGATTAGTGCATGTATGAGATTAAAAGCATGAATAAAGGAAAGAAGGAGGAAAATGGATGAAATATTTTCAATGATAATGAAAGTTTTAGTAACAGATTTTATAATTTTTTTACTAACATTATCATAAAGATAAAATTATATCATTTATTTAATTTTTTTTTAATTTCATCTTTTTAACCCCACCTCTGAGTCAATGGATAGACTCCTCGTCCACACATCCTTATTAAGAAAGTAGTAGTACTGAAATTACTTTAAGATTTTCAGAAATCTGTACCAATTCTTTGTGTACTATTTCCCCATTTGTGTTTGTTCATGCTGATTCGATTGCATGAATTGATTTCTATACATATTATATTGTACTTTTGATTATTTTTTCATTTGTTCTTTAGCAGGGTTCCGTGACTATAACTAATTACGCCGTGGCAAATTTTCGAAATACCGCTAATAATGGCAATTTAAAAAACAAGAATTTAAACATTTATTATTTATCAGTTATTATTTTCCCAGATTAAAAACATACACCTGAAAAAAAAACAATAATCATTAATTATAAAGATATAATTATTCAAATTATTTACATAATAACTGCGATATAAAATCATATTGTATTTTATTATATTCAAATAAAATTGATAAGCGATTATTTATTCACTAATTTTCTTTTCATTTTTAGCTATTTTACTGAATATACATCTAAACAGGATGAAATGAATTTATGGAACATGTAGAATGTAATTTAAAATTGAAAACAGTAATATTCATTTCAATGTTACTTTATTGTTTCGTTTCAATCGATATGCGGCATTGAAAAAAGCGGAACTAGACAATTAGTTGTATTTCTCTTTGAGATAGGCTGGGCTGCACCCCTAAAGCAGTGAAGTACTGTAAATTTCTTTCATTTGACATTTATGGTGCACATCTAAAACGAACCCGATAGAGTTTCTTTCAGCATGTCACTATGTGTACGAGAACACACAATGAACCCCCTTCCCTTCCAGGAAATGCCAATTCTCTAAATGCCTTTCAGCCCCGACTTCATGGCTTCATGAACAAAGACGAAGTATGCAGACTCAACAAGCCGAAAGGGGAGGGAGCCTCTTAGAAAACTTTTACGAGATACAATTTTGGACTTCATCTTAATGGACGACAACTGCAGGCCGCACCGTTCCAACTTAGTGGGTGATTTCCTTTTCGAGGAGGGAATCGTACGAATGGAATGGCCAGCATGTTCTCCGGACATGAACCCAATAGAACACGTTTGGGACATTCTAGGCCGGCGAGTTTTTGGCTGCCTACCATCCCCACGAACTCTCTAAGGACTGGAAAGACTCTTCTGGGGGAGTGGGATAGAATACCCCAGCTCTTCATAAACAGCCTCATTGACTCCATACCTCAAAGGTGTTTAGCGTTGCTGGCTGTCCGGGGAAACCATATCCCCCTACTAGATTTTTTTTTCTTTCAAGTAAATACTCTTTTTTATTCGTTTTTTCTCGAATTTACAAATTGTGTTTTTTTTTCCTTTTGTGTCCAAATGCTAAGTAAAATGCATTTTTTTCTGCTAAATATGCTTGATTTTTCTTCTTATATAGCCTACCACGTCTGTCGATCATTTATCAATCATATAAACAATTCTCCAACCGCTTAATCCACCCAAAACCTCAATATCCTTTAATTGTTTTGAGCAGTGTATATTAAATTACCAAGTAGAGAAGATTAAATCAACTAATATAGAATTAAATATTTTAACTAAAAATAACGAGCTAATATATCAACGACCACGACGTTTTTCTTTTTCGGAAAATACGATTGTAAATGCTCTACTAATTGAAGGGTTAAAACAGGGCATTATATAACGTTGTTCTGAGTATTCCAGATCAGTTCTTATTGTTAGGAAAAAAGATGGAACTCCACGAATACGTATAGATTATATGTAGATTATATGAGCTAGAAAATATGTAGTTGAAGACAGATTTCTCTTACCATTGATTAAAAAAGTCTTTGTATGATTGCAAGAATAGCGAGTATTTAGTACTATTGATTTAAAAAATAGCTTCTTTTTCATTTGAACGTAAATGAACCGAGTAGAAAATATACGTCATTAGTGACTCATGAAGGACAATATCAATTTTTGAAAGTATCATTTGCTCTAAGAAAATATATTCATCCGTCCACTTTAAAAACCAAAGCTGTTCTAAATTTTCCTGAACCTGCTAATTTAAAACAAATCCAAAGATTTTTAGGCTTTAAATTTTAGAAAATTTATTCCTAACCATTCGGTTATTGCTAAAACACTTAGTGGTCTTTAAAAAAAAAAAAGACAGTAAATTTACATTCAATGGGGAAGAGAAAAATTCTTTTAATAAGCTTAAAATGTTGCTCTCTCAGAAACCTATTTTAGGAATATCTAATCCAACTGCATACGCATGCTAGCTCGGATGGGTATGGGGCAAATTTGTTGCGACGATCTCTAAATAATAATAGATTTCATCCAACATACTTAATGAGTGGGAAAAACACAGACGTTGAAAGGAAATACTCCAATTACGAACTTGAGGTTCTAGCTGTTATAGAAGAAATTAAGAAATTTAGAATTTACTTACAAGGGATACCATTTAAAATTGTGACACGACTGTTCAGCGTTTCAAAAAACAATGAACAAAAGAGACTTGTGTACACGAGTAGCTCGATAGGTGTTATTACTGGAATAATTTAACTATGTAATGGAACACCGATCTAGCTCAAAAATGTCTCATGCTGATGCTCTAAGTAGATTCCCTATTAATATGTTTAGTATTTATATGGAAAACGTTTTCCCTAAACTTAAATTAGCCCAGAACGAGGATAGCGAGATAAAAACAATTTAAGACCTTTTGAAAATTTCTAATTATGAAGACTATTTTGAGCGTAACGAAATTCTCTATAAGTTTGTTGACGGTAAAGAAGTAATAGTTGTACCTGAAAGTATGCAAACTGAAATCATTAAAAATACTCATGAAAAGGAACATATAGGAGTTGAACATGCAGTGAAACACTTAAAAGATCACTATTTTATTCCTAAATTGAAACAAAAAATTGAAAAAAATAATAGCTAATTGTGTGCATTGTATTCTAGTAAACCGTAAAGAAGGAAAGCAGGTAGAATTTTTTCATCCAATTCACATAAAGATGATTTACCTTTACATTTGTATCACATAGATCACCTAGGACCCTTAGAGAGTACTGTAAAAAATTATAATTATAAGACGTATAACTAACGAAGGCGAGTGCATCATTACTAATTAAGTGATTTAGTGTCTATTAAACGCACTCAATTTGGAATTCATCTTAAACTTAAATCAAAATCTTTAGGGCCGTCAAAATTACTAAAATTAGAGGTAATTACACATAAGAGGTCTCAAAAGTAAGAGAGCATGAAGGACCTGAAATAGTACAACTTGTGCAGAATTTATAAAAAGATGGTGTGCAACATAAACTATCCCATTATACTACATTTATTTGACTGTGTATCCACCGATTATGACTGATTTATAAACGTTTTTAGAAGACGTTAGCAAAATAGAAAAGAAAGGTGAAGCCGATGACAAAGCAAGACGATGACACTTCAAAGACGACAGTGATTTCCGAAGACGATCATATTCCAAGAATGATAAATTCTATTTGAATTAACAGCTTTGTTACTAATTTTGCATTTTCTCTTTTCAGTTTTGCTTTCTAGGTTGAGTCGATCTTTCTTTTGTTGAAGTCAAGACGGTGAGATCACTTTCTTCCAGGAGGGCCGAAGATGTAGTTATTTGGAATAAAACTCCGACCACACAGAGCGCTACCACTGCAAGTGAAGGAAGATAAGCGTCCAGCCCATCAAATACTAGTTTCCTACCTGAACATCTGCGCAGATTCCTCCGCAGCGTGTTCATGTCAAGGAATTCGGCAAACAGAAAGAAATCAGCTGTCACAGCGGGACGGGCATTTTCTTTGACAGGGACGAAAAATCAAACTTTGTTTGGGCTCAATGAGTTAATACATCGTTCTTACAGATTCTTGGATATAAGAAAACGTAGGGATAAACATTGTGTACAAACATTATTCACCGTGAAAAATATTTGTACGTAAAATCCTGCCGTACAGTTATATTTTTTGTTGGAGTAATAGTTTCATTTTTTTTCTTCATTTATCGTTCGCTTTAATTTCACCGTCTGAAAATAATAACGTCAATACTTTAATAACTTATCGTCCGCTTAACTTTTAAAGTCAGCCTTTATTTTAATATCTGAAACAAATATCCTTAATAGCTATCATAATTCATTATCTACTTTAATTGTTAAAAGAACATTCTCATAAGTATTCATAACTTATTAGCTACTGTAATACTTTATCGTTTGCCTCTATTCGTTTTGTTGTAATATTGGCACCATTTTTTGGCTTTAGAATGATTTTTTTTAAGATAGTATATTCTATAAAACTTCGATCATTGTGCATAGATTTTACTTTTTTTTACAATAAAAACAATATTTGGGGGGAAATGTGAGTTATTCAATTTATTAATACAGTCTAGTAGTCCACAAAATTATTTAATTCTAAAAGAGAAAATTTTGCTCAACATGTCTGCTTTGAATTTATCTAACAATAACATTTTACTTCTTTTAAAACAAACTTAAATCGTTTTGTACTTTGTAGTGAATGCAATCATAATTCATTCGCAATCATGATTTATGCTAACCGCAAGTTCATCCTGAGTGTGACGTCATCAGAAGCGCTCTTTTACATCCAGGTTTCAGAATCCGTGACGTCAGTTTCAGTTCTCTTTATTCTTCGCGGATATACTGTTACCACACAGGGCACGATTCAGCTGGAGGAATTTTAAAGTTGTTAAGGTTTCAAAGATTGAAATAAATATATTTTTGATAAACTTCACTTTTGATTGACTGAAACCAGCCACTCACCATACGTCTTACATGGTGACCCGGACTTTGCTATCTTTCTAATTTGTTGAGCAAATTTGAGATAGTTTTGTTTTGAAGGCGGAAGTTAAATTCCAAAGCTCTTATTTCATATTTAAATTGTCCTTTGGATCTATCAAAATGGAAGAAGTTTCAGCAGTCAAAATTCCAGCTTTTATTCCATCATTGTGGTTTACTATGATTGATTCAACTATTGAATTAGCTGTTCCGAGGCCAATTTCGACTTCTCGTACAATATAATCACTGCGTTGCTTCTCTACCGACTGAAATAACCGTGACTGTTCGAGATATAATTATTTCGCCAAACAAGACTGATCCTTATACCCAGCTGAAAACGAAAATTATTTCCGATGAGGGGAAAGCAAAACTCAAGAAATTCGCAGACTATTGGCGAGAGAGCAACTTCACGATCGGAAGCCCTCAGAGTTTCGACGTGGTGGAAATCAAAACGTTGCTAATTCGCTTCCCCATGAATTATGTTTGCAACAATTACCGTCTAATGTTCAATCTATTTTAGCATCTATATCTCCACTGATATCACAGAAAACTGCAGAAATTGCGGATAAAATTTTGGTTATCTCAACCATTCAAGTAAGTGCAGTTTCTGATTCTTGTTTAGCAACAAATGTGTCGCCACATTCCGAATAGTAGACTGAAATTAGATTGCTTCGCAAAGAAGCTGCATTGTTACGACGTTCGAGAAATCATTCTCGAAATCGTCAGCCTCGTTTACAGTAGAAAAGCCCAGCTGTTAAAGATGTCAGTGACTGTAGGGTTTAATGGCGAAACAGCCAAAGTAGGCTATCCTGCGCCAAACACTTGTTAAAATCTATTTAAAAAGTAACATCCTTAAAAACGCAAGACATACACAAATAACACACAAAAGATGAAAAGTTAAAAATCAAATGTGGTGTAAAAGGCCAATATGACGTAAAAAGGTAAATAAATTATGGTGGGGGTTTTCCCCCACAAGTCAGATAGATTTAAAACAGATGAAATGAAAAAAAGTCCGGCGATGATGATCAAACACCGGACAGTCAATTAAAATGTGATGAATAGAGTAAAGGACATGACAGGAAGGACACACGGGAGCATCTTCTCCAAACAAAAGATGTTTGTGAGTAAAACGAGTATGTCCAATGCGAAGGCGAGTCAATATGACATCGGCTCTTCGCATTGGAAATACAGGCCATTCTCCAATGATCGGCTTCACCGAGTGTAATTTGTTGTTTTTGTAGATTCCACGATTCCTGCCATGTCTGATGAATGAGCATTAATATGTGACGTCGAATGTCCTCAAATGGGTCTGCGAGCTGCTGAAGATTCGTTGCCGAACGTGCAGCCGAGTCCGCTTGTTCATTTCCTAAAATACCTACATGACTAGGTATCCAGCAGAATTTTATGTCATAATCCCTTCTATAAAGCTGGCAATTATTGTCAGCAATTTCAACCACGATAGGATGACTTCGATCGCGAAGATGTACCAATGTTTCCAGGACGCTCCTGCTGTCCGTATATACAACGAACTTTCGAGAACTGGATTTCTCGACTAATCTAAGGCCACAGTAGATGGCGACTGCTTCGGCAGTGTAAACACTGCAGGAAGAGTCAAGCCGGTAACTGTGCCCGATGTCATTTGAAACGACACCACAGCCAACGTATCCAGTTCCTTTCGATCCATCCGTGTATATAGGAATAAAATCCACATACTAACAGCGATGGAAGGCAAAGATTCTCTGGAAAACAATGGGACATGTGTTGGATTTGCTGAATAAAACAAAAGGGTTATGAAAAGTAAATCAAGGCACATTCCAAGGAGGACATTTTATAAAATTTCTTTGTTGAATACCCAAATCATGTAGGCCGAGTTCCTCGATGAATACCTTCACCCTCTCAGAAAAAGGCCGGATGAAGGAAGATCGCGCATCATACAATCTAAGTAAAGTCGGGCTGGTAGTGATATTCTGTAATGGGTGAGATGGGAGAGATGACATTTTGAAATGATAATAGAGCGACAGTTTCAGGCGCCACAAAGCCAAAGGTAGCTGATTACAGAGGACATAGACTCTGCACAGGTGACGTTCGGAACGCACCACAGCAGATTCTCAGAGAATTATGGTGGACTGGGTCAAGTTTCCGCAAGGTAGTTTTGCAAGCAGATCCGTAGACGACACATCCGTAGTCGATCCGAGACAGAATCACCGACTGATACACTCGGAGTAATGAAGTTCGATCCGCTCCCCAAGAGGTGTTGGACAACACCTTCAAGATATTCAGGGATTTCTCACATTTCCTCCGCAGATATAAAATGTGCGGAAGGAAAGTGAGTTTGCGGTCGAAAATTATTCCGAGGAAGCGGACGACAGGAATAGACGTAATACGGATGCGAATGTCAGGATCGGGATGGAGACCCCGTTTCCTGCAAAAATGCACGCAACTACTCTTGCTGGCAGAAATAATATGCCCATTCGCGTCACACCAAGTAACCAGGTTATTGACTGCGGTCTGAAGTCGTCGCTCAATGATACGCATTGACGATCCTTCGCAGGAAATCTGCAGATCGTCAACGTATAATGAGCCATGAACTGATGGTTGCAGATGAGAAAGTATAGGTGACAGATGACAAATAAAAAGAGTGGGGCTCAAAATGCTCCCCTGAGGAACCCCTTCAAATTGAATAAAAGAAGATAAAACATTACCAACCCGTACTTTAAAAGATCTAAACGATAAAAACATTTTAATAAAAAGAGGTAAATTGCCTCTCAGACCATATTCGTAAAGAGTGCGCAGAATCCCAAAGCGCCACGTACGGTCATATGCCTTTTCGATATCAAAGAAAATAGAAACCAAAAGATTCCTCCGTACGAAAGCAGAACGAATCTGACTTTCGAGTAGAAGGATGTTATCTACTGTTTATCTTCCTTTACGGAAGCCACTCTGAAACGGAGGAATGCATTGATTCCCCTCCAATTGATATACGAGACGGGCATTGACCATACGTTCTAGCGTCTTACAGAGGCAACTCGTCAGAGCGATAGGCCTATAGTGGAGAGGGTTCTTTGGATCCTTACCAGGCTTCAGAATAGGAATAACGATTGCTTCCTGCCACTGGCTAGGAAACACATGCTCCCTCCATATTCGGTTGAATAGGTGCAGGAGACTGACAAGTGAATCCTCGCTCAAGTGGCGAAGCATATCGTATGTTATACCATCAGAGCCTGGGCTGGTATTGTTAGATAAGGACAGAGCCTTTCTCAATTCCCACATGTCAAAGTCACAGTTGTAAGGGAGTGGTTGCCGACACCTGAAGTTGATAGGTGTCTGCTCAGAACGATTCTTAGTCGGTAAAAATGTAGCGCTGTAAGAATCGGAGCTTGACACACTAGCAAAAGAGCGGCCGATTACATTGGCCACTTCGACAGGTGAAGAATGCACAGCATTTGCAGTTTCCAGTATCGGGATGGAAAATTCCCGATACAGGGAGTTTGCATTTTTTACCTTTCTCCATAACTGTTGACTTGTGGTAGACGATGTGATGGAAGAGACATACCTGATCCATGATTCCCTCTGACTATGTCGCCTTACTCTGCGAGCAATCGCCCTTGCCCTTTTAAAGGCTATGAGATTTTCAGTTGTGGGATATCGTCTGAAGATGCCCCACAGTTTCTTTTGTTCCCTGTAGGAGGATTGACATTCCTTATTCCACCATGGTTTACTCATCTTCCTCTGTGATGTCCTACTCTTCGGTATCGCTGCATCAGCAGCGTCCACGATAGAGGTAGTGACATGTCGGACAGAGCTATTTAAATCTCGATCTTGAACCATTGTACCTGTAATAACTGCTAGCCGTGTGAATAAATCCCAATCTGCCCGGTTGAAGCGGTAAGTGGGACGAAATCGCACCCCACTACCATGAACCTGGGAGATCAGGAGAGGGAAATGATCACTATTATAGAGATCATTTAGAACCTCTAAATTTAGCGACGGCAGCAGTGTCGGTGAACAAATGGCTATATCAAGGGAATGAAATGTCCTAGTGGGAGCATGGAAATACGTCTTCTCGTCGGTGTTCAGCAGAGACTGTGATTTTTTTATTTTTAAATATTTTTATTCATTTTTTTTTTAAGTATATATTTTTTTTAACACAAGAGTTAATACAAACACTAATAACAAATAAAACTATGTTAGTTTAATTTGTTTTCCGCCTGATATCATAAAATATCAAGCGGAAAACCCCCCAAAGCATAACACACGAGAAAGAAAAAAAAGAGGGGGGGGGGAGAATTAGAGGAAAAAAAAGATCACTGAGGTACCTCGGGGTTGTGAAGGCCGTACTCATCTCAGGTAGATGAGCCCCCTGAGGGGAGCTGTTAAAGATGGACAGTTTTGGTATCATCGTAGATATGGCTCTAAACCTGTTAAATACATTTCACCTTGCAATTATCCAGTTAATTCAAACAGAAAGGAGTAGCGGCGACACAAGCCTCGCCCAATAGTTATCGTCACCTTTTTGTTCGTGATCGTAAAACAAATGTAAATTTTATTGTTTATTTTACCACAGGTAGTGACTGTTGTTTAATTCCTGACACTAGATCTAATAATTTTTTGTTGTAATATTGTCATAATATTTTTAGCTTTAATATATATATATATATATATATAAAGGTTGTGTTTTCTATAAAACTTCGATCATTGTGCGATAATTTTGTTATATTTTTACTATAAAGACAACGTTAGGGACAAACTATGAGCTATTCAATTTATTAATACCGCTTAGTAATGCACAAAAGTATATAATTTTAATAGAGAAAATTTTGCTCAACATGTCTGATTTGAATTTATCTCAAAGAAAGATTTTACTTCTTGAAAACGAACTTAAGAGGACTTAGTACCTTTGCACCTTCAAAAATTCGATTTTTCAAATTTATTTTCAAAAATTAGTATGGAATGCAAGGAGCATTTTAAAGAAAACCGCGTCGAAATCCTATAATTATTACGGCCAACGCTGTAAAAAATTGCCTTTATTTTTTTAAATGGAACTTCGGTGCAGTAAGAAAATTGCCTTTTTTTAAATGATAATAGGCCTTAATGGAATTATCCTGTGTAGTCTAAAGTGGGTTGCTCTTTAAATCCAATGTAAACAAACCACTTTTTCGTTAGTTTAGGTTTCAACAGAGAATGCAAAATCGCATTTTTTTTAAAAATCTTTAATTATATTTATGATTTATATTTTAACTAGAAAAGTATATCTACATCTCAACACAGTTCGAGTTCAAGCAGATGTTTATTTACATTTGTTTATCAATGATTTCAACCGCGTTTCTGTTCTTGCAGATTTCAACCACGTTTCTGTTCTTGCATCATAGAACTGCTTCGTTTTTGATTACTTTTGAAAAAAAGTATTAAATAATTACTCATTTTTTTTTTTCGAGAGCTTATTAATAGAATGAGTAGTAAATCTGCTTGTAGATCTACGGATTACCGACATAAGAAACGGCGCTTTCATGGAAATCAACATTCCAAAGCTGAAGCATTGTAACCAGTAGCTGCCAATGAGACATAATATATCTAATAAACCATGTTTAGACAGCAGTCGTTATGAAAACAATTCAACTGACACTAAAGGATATAGATTGATAAATCTAGACAATTTTTTAGGAGAAATATCAAAATTATTGGTATGTTGTTATTGTGGTTCAAAAGCTGTGTTGAAAGAAAGAGTTCTGAGAGGATTAGTTTCGGAATTTTATTCTGAATGAGATTCCTGTAGAACTCAATACACTTTTAAAAGTTCTCCTGTTTTAGAATCACACAACCATGATTATGAAATAAACACGAGAATTATATATGCTATGCGCACAGTAAGCATAGGTCTATGTGGCCTAAAGAATTTTTGTTCCGTGATGGATTTGCCTCCACCGGTTTCTCAAAACTCCTATTATAGGATTATAATATAAAATCAGCCATTTCAGTTCTCGCTGATACTTCAATGAAAAATGCAGCAAAGAAAGAGATTTATGAATGAAATATGTGTCAGTGGGGATGGATCGTGGAAAACCCGTGGTCATACATCTCGTATAGGTGTATGTAGTGTTATTGGTGATATACCTGGTAAAGTTATTGACGTCGAAGTTTTATCATCACATTGCAAAGGCTGCGATCTGTGGAAAAGTCCAAAATACGAGGGTGGATTGATAAGTTTCCGGCCTGATTTTAATAACGACTGCCAGCAGCTATGCTTGTGTGGCGAGCTCGTACACTAACACTAATAATATATTAAAACGATTGCCAGCAGCTATACTTGTGCGGCGAATCAGTATACTAACTCTGATACTAATAATATATTAAAACGATTGCCAGCAGCTATACTTGTGCGACGAATCAGTATACTAACACTGATACTAATCTAATGGCGTCTCCCGCCAAACCCATTTCTTCATTCCAAAAACAAGGATGTTGCCAACATGCAACAGATAAATTCTGGGTTGATGGCGTGGGAATAGCACCAAACATATAAACCAAAGACACCACAAAAGTACAAATAAAATAAAGACATTGAGTACACTCAAAAATACAAATAGATATAAAACACAACATAGGTCCAAACAGTAGTAATTTTGCAATTTATTAATAAATTTATCCGTTAGTTTTCTTTTCCAACCTAATCCTTTCTGGTTCGATTTTAGTTTTCGAAGGCGGGTTCCGACTCTTTTCTGAATGTGCCCTATGCACTCATATTTGCAAACACAATTTTTTCCGTAAATGTCTTTCACTGCTGAGAAATCTCGATTATCCCTATCACCATAAAAGACGAATACTTCAGCTGTCGCAGATGGCAAGACCGTTCAAAGATATGATATGCACCGATGGATTCCATGCTGGATGATGACCCAGAATGATTTCTTGAGCAAATGTGGTCACTGGATACATTCAACCTTTTGTTTCGAGTAGATATGCGACAATTCTTCGACATGATTTCAATGTCTACAACTTTACCTGTATCAATCGATAAAGCTGCTACACACCCATTCAATGACATGTGACCTCGACGTTGCCAAGTACCGTCACAAGATACACCACAACTTGTCAAACCCTCCTCCTGATGATTGATGTCATTTCTTTCGGAAGCTGCAGTATTCATAGAATCCTGTGCAATAGGTATTTAAGGAAAAGCGTATGAAATATGGATAGAAACTCATCAACCACGTTGTGCGAAAAACCATTCTGGTTCTTCTAATAAAATGGAAGTGGAGGGAATGAAGAGGATTTTTGAAAGATCAATGTCGAAAACAAAGGCAAAATATATTGGCGATGGAGGCACAAAAACATTTCCAGAGCTGCAAAGTACTGCTCCATACAATCTGGAGAAAGTTGAAAGTGTTGGTCATATTCAAAAGCGCATGGGTTCCAGGCTTCGTAAATTGAAAGTTATGAACCGAGGCAAGGAGCTATCAGATGGCAGAAGCATAAGTGGGAAAAATCGCTTGACAGATAAATTAATAAATAAATTTATTACGTACTATGGGAATGCTATACGAAATAATAGCAGTTCCGTTGATGATATGCGGAAAGCAATATGGGCTATTTATTGCCATTATCGTTCGACGGATGAAGAACCCGTGCACTACATCTGCCCTGTTGAAGCTACCTCGAGGTGTAATTTTGAAAAAATGAAATTCTTAGGAAAATCCTTGTACAAACATACAAGTATTGTGCCCACCGCTCTTATGGATGCAGTAAAGCACATATTTGAAGAATTATCTTCACCTAAGCTATTGAAAAAGTGTTTAAGTGGAAAGACTAAAAATTCAAACGAGTCTTTCAATTCTACGATGTAGAAGTACTGCCCCAAGACATCAGGAGTTTCTAAATCGGTTGTTGATATAGCAGTAAATGAGACTACAGTACTGTATAATGATGGAATGGATAGTTACCTTAATATTATGAAATGTTTGGGCTGTAAATTGGGACATTTTTCTGGCACGTATGCTTTTCAAGCTGACAGTTCTCGAATAAAAGGAGCGGAAGTTAAGTCAAGAACTTCAACGTTACAATCTCGTATGGCTCGGAGAATGAAAAAAAAAAAAGCTATGCATGAGTATTTTGTAGCTATAGAACGTCCAACATATGAGGAGGGGAGGGGGCATTTTAAGTGTAAAATAAATATAATTGCAGCTGCACTGCTTGACAAGTTGATGCAAGGATACCAGACGGCTCTTCGATTGGAGGTTTCTAAAACCTATTACTGGAGTGACAATATGATATGTTGTCATGGTTAAAGAAACAACCGCCCCATTTAAAAACTTTCGTGGCAAACCGTATAGCTACAATCCAAGACCTTTCGTATGATGAGAGATTCCGGATTCTGACTCTGTCGAGAACAGACGTTTTATCCTGAGCGCATTTTTCAACTTTTCGTACAAGCTAGCATTTTTCTCTCACCACTGGTGATTTGAAATTTCTTATTTCTCAAGGGTTTCTTTTTAAAAAGAAACCGTGGATTCGTCCATGTAAGTAGTTTCGCAAGCAGAATTACCGCCGCAAGCAGCTGCTGCTGATACATCGAATTCGAATTCTGAAGTAGGCTTAGCGACCGCCAACGATACGTTTACTACACCTCGCCTTGACCGGATGCTTCATCCGAAGATACCGAAAAGTTCTTCGTGGAACATGCTGAAGAGGTATGAAAACTCATCGAACTTCGGGATTGCTATGCACTTTGGGCAAAGAGACTGAGTGCGGCTTCCCAGAAACCTGATGATTTTGCCAAGGCACACGCCGAACTAGGCATAGCCTACACACAGCTCACTGCCGTGAAAGGGAAATTAAATGTTCCCCTATTCAAGCTTCCTGCCACCGCTGCTATACTTGCTAAAATTATAGAATCAGCAAAGAAAAAAGCAGAAAAGAGAATAAAAAAAACCTTAGAAGAAAATTGGAAGCCATTCTCCTGCAAAAGAAGTTCCATCAGTGGGCGTGGCCTCCGAGAAAGCTCCGGTTCAGGGCGGAGCCTCCCGCACGCAGAACCAATCCAAGAAAAGATCTGCTGATGCCGATGAATTTTCTACTAAAAATGGCAAGAAAAATTTAAATACTTTGTCCACGGTCCAGACGACCCGTAACTTAACTAATTCAACCAAGTTTAGTTTTAGTTTAGTTTTTTATTAACGTCGCACTAGAAGCAACACGAGGGCTATTGGCGACGGACCTCGTAATTTTGAACCACGGTCAAGTGACGAGGACGACACCTGAGCTGGCCCCCTCCTCTCCTAACATCCACACCACGCCAACGGGAGGACTTTGGGCCCCAAACAGATTTAACGTGCATCAGCCCCGGCTACACGGCGGGTCTTTGGTGGCCAAGGATCGAACCCGCGACTGAACGAAAACCGCCAGACGCTATCCACGACCTTGACCACTAGGCTACCGCGGCCCCACTAATTCAACCAAAGGAGATGAGATTTCTGATCTCAGTGAGGAAGAGGACGCTGGGGAACCAGTGAACCCCGCCACTCCTTTTAATCGCCCAAAAATTCCTCCCTTTTTCATCACACCGAAGGGTGATTGGAGGCAACTCCTCTAATTCGCCAGACTTGAAGCGCCTTCGCTTTACAGCAAGCTTAGCGACCGCTTCCTCCGCCTCACTGTCAACGATGAGACGGAGTACAGGAAATTAGCCAACTTTCTACGTACGGAGGGCGTAGAATTCAAATCATACATGCTAAAATCAGACAGGCCTCTGAAATTAATTCTTCGTGGACTTCCCTCGACCACCGATTCAGAGGAAGTCAAACAGGAGATTGAAAGTGCAGGATTTTCTGTACATAAAATCTCACGCCTCACTAAATTTCAAACAAAGGCGCCCATGCCTTTGATTTACTTCCAAATTCTTAATAACTCTCAAGTTGAACAAATCTATAATTACACTGATATGTTTGGAACTGTAATCAGTATGGAGAATTATCGGGGCAACAAGCGCCCTTCTCAATGCTGGAGGTGTCAGGGGTTCTTCCACTCCTCTGAGGTTTGCCACCTCCCTATCAAATGCGTTAAATGCGCAGGGGCTCACCGTGCTAGGGATTGCCCCAATGAATTCGACACACCTCTAATGTGTGCTAACTGTGGCGGGGAAAACGCGGCGAATTGGCGCCAATGCCCCCGATTCTCTAAGGGCAAAAACACAAGCCCTAAAATTAATAATAAAAACTCAAATAAAAATTTAAAAAACAAAAACTCGGCCCCTAAACCTAAAATTGTTAACTCTCCAAAGAGCCAGCGTCCTCTCGAGAGTTACCGACAGGCCACCCCACAAATATCATATTCACAAATTTTATTCGGACAGACTACGGTTCATCCCGCCCCTGTTCAAAATTCTACGGCTTCTCCCAGCTCCGGAAATTTTGGGGAAATATTCCGAGCTGTTATGGCTATCGCCAGTGACGCGAATGTAGACGAGCAACTTTTTACACAGGCATTCCGGGAGTGTCTCCCTACCCTTCGCCAAGTCACAGCGGCTGACGACAAGGCCTGCATTATTTTTGAGGCCTATGTCGCACTTAAGCGTGGGCGCGCTTACCGCGCCCCACCCCAACATTAAAATTCAATCGAGACGTGCACGACATTTCTCTTGGGTTCTGGAACGCAAATGGTTTGCGTTCCAAGATTGACGAAGTCAGAGACTTCGTCACAGAGCAAAATTTTGATCTGTTTTTGGTTCAAGAAACAAAGCTCCAACCGGGGTACGAACCCCAGATCGCCAACTATCGTCTCCACAAAGACGATGGAATTACATTAACTCCTCGTATCGACGGAGGCACCGCTATATACTGTAAAAGTAATTATGAACATTGCAGAGTACTCTTACCGAGGTTACAGTATATCGATGCAACTGCTATCGAAATTAAAATTAATAATTATCCACCTTTGCGAATAATTTCTGCTTATATTCGCCATACCCCACATAATCGTTACTTATTTCCAGAGGAGGATTTTATTAAACTTATAAATTCTAGTCAAAATGTAATTATTGCTGGAGATATGAATGCTCGTCATAAAGATTGGCATGTTTCAAGATCAAACACTTTTGGCTTTAAACTCAAAAATATTATAAGCAGAGTGAGTGAGTGAGTGAGTGATAGTAAGTTTTAATGGCGCAAGAGCCAAAGTAGGCTAAGCTGCGCCAAACACTTGTTAAAAACTATTCATAAGTAACAGTCTTAAAAACGCAAGACAAACACAAATAACACACAAAAGATAATAAGTTAAAAATCAAGTGTGGTGTAAAAGGCCAATATGACGTAAAAAGGCAAATAAATTATGGTGGGGGTTTCCCCCACCAAGTCAGACAGTTTTAAAAAAGATGAATGAAAAAAGATCAGGCGATGATGATCAAACACCGGACAGTCAATTAAAATGTGATGAATTGAGTAAGGGACATGGCAGGAAGGACACTCGGGAGCATCTTCTCCAAACAAAAGATGTTTGTGAGTAAAACGAGTATGTCCAATGCGAAGGCGAGTCAATCTGACATCTGCACTTCGCATTGGAAAAACAGGCCATTCTCTAATGATCGGCTTCACCGAGTGTAATTTGTTATTAATCAGTAGATTCCATGATTCCTGCCATGTCTGATGAACTGTCTCAACCACCATAAGGTCAATAATTGTAATTCTAAGTCAAAATGTTCCATTTGCAAAAATTGACATCACATATGTTTACACACTGAGAAAAAATGTAATGAAGGTCTTATGCATGAGAAAGTGAAACAGAATGCAGAGGCTCTTTCTGGCTCCGGATTGGGGTTAGACCCAATGTCTAATGTTTTTGTACCGAAAAATTGAAGTTCAGGCGATCGTTCGTTATCGAAGAATAGAGAATCGCTCTCTTTCACATCTTCCAGTGTTATTATAAATAAAACTCAAGTGGTTTTACTGAGTACAGCAAAATTAATGATCGCTGATAACTTCGGGATGTTTCATGAAGTGCGTGCCTTGCTAGATTACGGAAGTCAGTCATGTTTCATTTCAAAACACTGCACTGACAAACTTAATTTAAAAAAAAAGAAAAAATATAGTAGTTTCAGGTTTGAATAAGTCCTCGTCTCTTATAAACTCGGTTGCAAAGACAAGAATTGCGAATCTAAGCGAAACTTACGACAAAGGAGTGGAGCTTTTGATAGTCTCGAATATAACAGATTACACAGTTGCTAAACAATTTAACATTCATGCGTTTGAATTATACAATATAAAAAAAAACAATTCCAATTCTTCTGCCATTCGCTGGATTGCTTCTCCACGGAGAAGACGCGTCATCGACGCTCTCGCTTTTTGCGGTTTTATACGTTTTTTGAACTTTTTTTTTCACCACCGATTGCTTATTCCAGCATCGGAATAAGTTATAACTATAAAAAAAGGAAAAAAAAACATTTGTTTTTCCCACAAAAATCACAACTTCTGAACTTTGCTAAAAAACATCGATTTCCGCCCGGAAGGGGAAAGGAATCATTCAAATCCCCCTTTGATTGATGAATTTCGCCATCTCCGAGATGATGTCACAAGAAACTACTCTCCCACAGGAGGTAAGTGCTAGCCTGGGCTCGCTTGCTCCTTTACATGCTGAAACTTGCATTCATTTAATTTCGCTTTTAAAACCAAACCAATATGATGCTTTATCTAACGCTATTGCCAATATCTTAAAACTGTCCTGGTTCAGAGGACAATATCCCACTAACGCAACATAAAAATCTCTTGAATCTAGAACACACTATATACAGAGCCAATATCCAACTTAAATTCGATGAGGCTAATGCCACCATAGCGAAACTATTCCAAGAGGCTGAAAAAGTTCAAAATTTAAAAAAACCCTAACCGAAGACATGGATACTGTAGGATTCGCCGGACAAAAAAGAAAACTATCATCCTAAAAAAAATTTTAACGCTTTTTAGTCCATCATATTCTTGATGTCACACAATTTCAAAACAATTATCCGAAGTCATATCTGAAATAGAAGAACGTGCGTACGCTGATCACTAAAGATAATTACAATAATATCCATGCATCAAGAATGTTCCGTTCTGCTTGCCACGCCACCAAACAAGCCACGCCACCGAGCGGAGGAAATACAACGATGAGGAAGTGAAGAGAGGGAAAAAAAAGAAGAATGGCGGCTACGACCGGTAGCAGGGCTGAAAATGGCATGAAGCAAAAATCAAATGTTAAGTGTTAGTAAGTTTTGAATATTATGTTAATTGAGTGTGTTGTGTGGCTGTTAACAATAAATAAAAACTTTAGCCACTAAAGTTGGACTATTTGATCGTGTATCTGGCATTATTGAAATCTTCAGAGTTGAAACTAAGAACCTACAACACGAAATATTACTGATACCCTTAAGGAATCCCTTCTGAAAGAAATCCTAGACTCCATTAATAATAAAACCCCTTCTGATGATGGCTTTGTGACGGTAAACCGTCGCAAAAAAATAAAATCGAAAGATGCTAGCCAACACTACACTTTCAAAACAAACAATGCTCCCTTACCCAATTTACCTTCCACCTCAACACCACTAGCCAATAAATTTAATAACCTTGAAATAGAGGAAAATATGGAAACTGCTGAAGAGGAATCAACTAACAATCCTAAAATACCCCCAATCATACTGACAAAAGTAAACAACCCGAACGAAATCATTAAAAAAATAAACACCATTACCAACGAAAAAAAACTGTTGGAAAAATTAACGGTACAAATTTGAAACTTTTTCCCACTACTGTCAACTCCCACCGCAGTATACAGAAACATATTGCGGATAACAACATCGAGGCTCACACTTATGAGCTTCCAGGGCAAAAACTAGCCAAATTCGTTGTGAGGGGTCTCCAGGTCGACACCGACCCGAAAACAATTATAGAAGAACTTAATGGATGGCAAGTTGAAACATGCCACATAATGAAATCAAGAAAGGCGATTACCTGAAGATAAAAATCGAACCCCTGAAAAAAAAAAGAATAGTTCCAAACCAGTGCTAACGATGCCAAAGTTTCTTCCACCACTCCAAATTCTGTACTCGTTCCCCCCGCTGCCTAAAATGTGGTGAGAGCCATTTTTTGAGCCAATGCCCAAAACCCAGAGACACCCTAACAAAATGCTGCAATTGCGGTGGTGCTCATACTGCAAACTTTGTTGGAGATTAATATCCACCAAACCAAAAATATAGGGAGAGCAGTTATTTCAATACACATTTATTTAAGGACTCCACGTGCCAATCACACATAAACAAATATTTACATTATTTACAACTACACAAGGCTTCCAAATAGCCCAGATTACAATTTAACCCGCTTTTGCGGTCAAGAGAAATAACCCGCTTATGCGGTCAGGAGAAATAAACCCGCTTTACGCGGTCAAGAGAAATAACCCGCCTTACGCGGTCAAGATCCAAGAGCATTCTGACAATATTATCCATGAACCCGTGCGCACTCACTCACACGAGACAAAGCGCCCCCTGGCGGGATCCGAGTAATTTGTTTCCAACAAACTTTACAGAGTGCCCCAAAAACCCTCTCCTCCTCCCGCAGTCAATGCTTGGGAGGAAAGAGCCAAAAGGCCGCCCAAGCAGTAAACCAAACCAACACCCTTGAAACAACACAACACACATCCTCCCCTGCACCGCAAAATCAGACTTCCACACCCGCCACTGTTCCCGCTCCCCAAACCACCCCTGAATCAACGGGCTCTTTCATGTCCGACTTCAAGGACATTCTCACACAATCTGTTCAACCCTAAAAAACTCCTCCTTTCCATGAGTTTATTGAAAACTATCAACAATGAACTAAAAAACAATAATGACACTTTTAAAAAATTTGAAATTATATTCGACTGTATCCCCAAATTACTTGATATTTGGACATAACTTTCAATTCCCCCAATATTCCTCCCCCTCACAATAGTTAGCTGGAATGCAAAAGGCATTCGTCAAAAAATAGATGAATTAAAAAGTTTCATTTTTGACCATAACCCAGATATAATAGGCCTACAAGAAACTCACCTCAACCCTCCCGATTCCTTAAAAATACCCAATTACACAGTTCATCGTAATGACCGCCTATCCCACAGAGGTGGCGGTACAGCACTTATCATTAAAAACTCTACCCCCCATCATTTAATTAATAAAACAACCAACACATCTGAAAATACCACCCTCCTCTTTGAAACTCGTAATAGCCAAAAAATTACCATTTCCTCAGTTTACCACAAAACACTATCATACAGACTCATCCATTCTAGACAATACCACTAAAGGGATCATGTTTGGCGATTTCAATGCTAAACTTCTTCGTGGTACCGAGGCAGATCAAACAGGTCTGGTCGCTCCATTCATAACATGATCTCAGACAACAACTACATCATCTCCTCTCCCGACACACCCACCCACTTTTCATACAATAGCCCAACAAATTGTATCATTGACTTTGGCATTCTCAAAAACATTAATAACTGTAATTGTGGAAGCTTAAAGGAACTCTCAAGCGATCCCAATCCTATCTTATTCGAAATTTTCTCGACAATCTCCTCCCCTAACCTCCGCTTCCTAACAACCACTGACTGGTTTAAATTTAATAACACAATATCGGAACTGCTCTGCGGAAATCCAATTATTAATTCAATCACAGATATTGATTCATCCATTTTAAATTTCACACAAAAAGAATGCCAAATGCCATACAAACACCCAGCACAACAAAAACAATCACCCCCCACTTCAGACCCCCCCCCTTACATTCTTGAAATAGTTAAAGAAAAAAAATAGACAAAAAAAGATTTGACAAAATTTTAGATACCTTCCATTCAAAGAACTTAACAGAATGCAACGAAAAATTAAAAAAGAAATTTATAAATTTAAAAATAAAAAAATGGTCGGATTTGCTTAGTGAACTAAACACCCAAGACAATAGCTTATTCGAAATGAATAAAAAACTCTTCCGTAAATACCAACCAATACCCTCCCCCCTCAGTGGCAGTTCCGGTATTGTTTATTCAGATAAAGATAAAGCAGACCTGTTCGCTCTGTCTCTTGAAAATTCATTCCAAGAGAACCCTTTCCCTTACGACGACAACGCATAATGGTTTTCACGACCCTTACGACGACGATTTTTACGCATAATGGTTTTCACCCCTTCCCTTATGAATCGTGTGGAAATTATTTCAATCTCTACCCCCCGTAATACTTTAATTTTAACTCCTTGCATCCATTCACTTGACAACCCACCTCATTGGCTTTCATTCAATCCTCCTTTCCACCACATCCAAACCGTCAAATAGCAGACCCCAGCGCCTTCACATACCGACCAATGGGAGACCCCCGTTTCATAGCATGTACACCGAGAACTTTTCCTCCGGAGAGTATATCCAAAAGACCACCCTTAGTTTACGTCCGCCTCAACCAATAGGAAACCTCCTTACCGTCACACCAGCCATCTCGCTCCTAGGCGCTTTAAGATCTAGCGCAGTACTTTCTCTGAACCATGACGCCTTTGCCAAACGTTTATTCACTTCCTTTCCACTGTCATTAAACTCCCTTATTACCTTTTTATTATTATTTCATTTTATTACACTTTTTTATTATTATAAAAATACAAAAATTGATTATACATCTCCTTCATTTCTGGAAACAGACTGTCCATAAAGGTCACTGTTCTCCTGAAATGAAAATTTTATAATTACAAAAATAAAATAAAATTTGTTTCATAAACAAATAAAAACAAATCCTTCCTCCTGATTTACTTCGGGAAGAGGGAGAAAAAAAATTTATTCCTTTTATTATTCTACTCATTCTCATCACTCTCGCTCTATCTCAAACTAAGCGCTTCGGCGCATTGTAAACTGCTTGTTCTTTCGCTTCTTTAAAGATCTTTTTTAATAATAAGATCTCAGCTGAAACATGAGTAAAACGCCTGCCCAGGCTAGCACTCAATATAATCATCCGATTGCTAGGTTGCTATTTATATTTCTGGCCTTGGCAACAGTAAGTGTTGCTAGGCGACCGCAGACGATTTAAATCGAAAGTTTGATATTTTTAAACATAAATTCAGCAAACGATTTACCATTATAGCTTTATTTGTGTTGTTGACAGTAAATTGAAAAGTTCTTCTCTGTCAAAAAATGGAATTGAATCGTGAACATTTCCGTGCCATTATTTTTCATAACTTTCGACGTGGATTGTCAAGACAAGAGTGCTTCGATGAACTTAATTCTTTATACAGCGATAAAGCGCCATCCTACAGCACTGTAAAAAATTGGTATAACGAATTTAATCGTGGTCGATGTTCGATCCAGGACGAATCCCGTGCAGGTCGTCCAAAATCCGTTGTTGTGCCAGAAAAGATCAATGCTGTGCGTGAACTGATAAAGCAAGATCGTCATGTGACATACCGTGAGATAGAGGTGTCTTTGGACATTAGTATGACTAGCATCAATAAAATATTGCATGAACATTTGAGCGTAAAAAAAATTTGTTCGCGTTGGATCCCGCATAATCTGACAAACGCTCAAAAAAAGGCTCGTGTCGATTGGTGCAAGGAAATGTTGGAAAAATACATTCAAGGTACATCAAAGGCTGTGTATAACATCTACACAGGTGACGAATCATGGATCTATGCATATGAGCCGGAAACAAAACAGCAATCAACTGTATGGGTCTTCCAAGATGAGGCAAAACCAACAAAAGTTGTTCGAGGAAGAAGCACATCGAAACAAATGATTGCCTGATTCTTCGGCATTAACGGTCATGTGGCAACAGTGGCGTTAGAGCAACGCAGGACGGTCAATTCTGAATGGTACACGACCATTTGTTTGCCAGAAGTCATCGGAGAAATTCGAAAAAAGCAGAACAGGCGAATCATTCTTCATCATGACAATGCGAGCTCTCACACATCGACTCAAACAAAGGCATTTCTGACGGAGCGAAAGATCGAACTCATGGGTCATCCGCCGTACAGCCCTGATTTGGCACCCAATGACTTCTTCTTATTCCCACACATCAAAAATAAATTACGTGGACAACGATTTTCGACCCTCGAAGAAGCGGTTGATGCATTCAAAACGCATGTTTTGGAGTTACCTCAATCGGACTGGAAAAAGTGCTTTGAAAATTGGTTCAAACGCATGCAAAAGTGTATTGATCATCATGGAGAATATTTTGAAAAACAATAAAACCAATTTCGATCCTACATATTTGTTTTTTCATTATTAGGACAGAAATATAAATAGCAACCTACAATACAAAAATAGCAGACGTCACTTTCAATAAACCAGGTGGTGTGGATATTTCGCTGGGTGCACAAATATTTTACGAACTCTTAAAATTTGGTCAGATAAGGCCCTCTGGGAAAGATATAATTTTGTAAAATACAGTGTTTGAGTTCATTGATACTGGAATATTCCAATATAAAACGAAACTTCTGTTTATTGAGGGTTAATTACGGAAAATTTAGGCACAACACAACTCTCTTTGGCAACATTTGGGAGGAGAAACTGAGTATTTGAAATTGTACAGGGAATTAATTCTTAACCCAGTATGAGATTCTAGGTCATATGAGGGCCACTAAGGAAACTCCAAAATACATTATGCCTCACCATGGTCTTTATAAACTGGAGAATAGTACTACGAAATTGAGCGTTGTTTATAATGTTTCATAAGAGCATCGTATGGATTATTACTTAATGATAATTTGTATGCAAGATATGTTTGCAAGATGACTTATTTTCTATTTTATTGTGGAATCGGAAACATACTAGTTTTTACGGCAGACATTAAAAAGATTTACCGACAAACTAAGATTAGTCCCGATCAGTGTGATTTGCAGTGCATTTTATGGAAACATCATAATTATGAAAAAAGGCGCGTTTTTAAATTACTCACAGCTACCTAAAGGAGCAAGTGTGCGCCATATTTTTCGACAAAAGTGTTATAACAGCTGTGCAACGATGAAAGAAAGAACTAACCAATAGGTGCAGCGGCAGGCAGATACTTTTATTTAGACGACATTCTAAGTGGTGCTGAACACTTATCGAATGCCATGGAGCTTCCAAGCCAATTAATCCGTTTATTAAAGTCAGGTGGAATGGAACTCCACAAGTGGAGTTCGAATAACCCAGTATTGATGAAAAACGTTTCGGCGGCGGTAGAGGAATACAACTTTGATAGCCAGAACTTATAAACTGTTCAAAAAACTTGGTCTGCGATTTAAACTTAAGGAAGACACCTTTTGCTTCAATATTCAACCATGTGTGAGTTCCATGACAAGAAGAACGATGTTATCCGATATTGAAAGATTATTAGACCCTTTAATTCTTTTGGGTCCGGTCATACTTACAGCAAAGACTTATATGCAGAAGCTGTGACTGCCTACGTACAAAATGTCATTTTTTGATCACTTGGGTCAATTTTTTTTCCCTTTAATAATCTTTTAGTTTCAACATTTCTCTTCTCAAATCTGTTTTCCTATTTAATTTATGTGAAATAGAAATAAAGATACAGCAATTTTAAAAAACATCGTTAGCTGCAAAAGAGAACCGGAAGTAGCATTCTGTTACCGGAAGTTTACATAATTGCATTTTTTAACTCGATTTCTATATTTTCCTTTTTCTTTTCAATTATAAATAATATTTTAATAATTTTTCTAGTAGTTTAGCCAATTCTGTACATTCAGTTTAATGATTTGTTGCCCAGAATTGGCAACAAATAGCTTCTGTTAACATTTGAATGTGTGTTTTGTTTTCAAATTTCTGATCGTTTTTTTACAAAAATAACTTATATTTTGAATCGCAATTTTGCTTAAAAGCGATTCAAAGTAACATAAATATAAGACACAGCAAAAATTACCGCCCAAAGAAACGAAGATTTTCAAGAAATCAGTACTCTAAAAAACCAACACTGAACAATGCTCAACATGAAAATGAAGTTTCTACTGCAAGTAATGATGAGCACAAAACAGCAAGTGCTTCAAAACATGAGGGCCTGAAGCAAACCTTTTCTGAAGGTTCTAGTGAACTATTTGGTCATCGTATATATGATATTAGAACATTAATATCTGTATTTGCAGCATTGTGTTGCCCTGTTTGTTTCCAGGATAACCTCAGCTAGACAGAGGATTCAAGATTTGGCATATGCTGAAATTCTTATATAAAATGTATGAACTGTGATTTTGCTAAGGTATTTGGGTCATCTGAAAAGATTAATAACGTATTTATCTTAAATACTCTCGTTGTTTACGCGTTAAGACTCATCTGGAAGGACTATACAGCTGGAAATAAACTGTTTAGCATGTTAGACTAGCCTTTTTTTTTTTTTTTTTTTTTTTTTTTTTT
>BMAW01042158.1:0-29143 GCA_019974015.1 Nephila pilipes | reverse complement strand
GAGTTGGAGGAGGCCTACTCGCAATTCATCCTTTCTATCGGCGGCAAACCATCCCGCCGCCGGAGTAGGCCGAGGAATCCAGCTCGCCGAAATTCTCGTCGCCACCTTCCATCGGCCGAACCTGCCGAAAATCCCACCAGCGCGGCAGGTTCCTCTTCTAGCGCACCCTCTGCCGGTGAGCCTCTTACCAAGCGCTATGATCCGGTAGAGGCCTCAAGACTTCAAAAGTTATTCAGGGCGAATCAGAAAAAGGCCCTTCAGTCCATCTTAAGTGGTCCTCCTAGATACTGCGAGATTTCTCCTGACGCGGTGGAGGACCACTTTGTGAGGGTCTTTTCTGAGAACCCCTTTGACCCTACGTTTAAATTTCTGACATACGATGATCCTGTGGCATGCCATCTTATAACGGATCACATGTCCCCGGAGGAGGTCTGGGACAAATTAAGAGCTTTGAAGAATTCAGCCCCTGGGCCCGATGGAATCTTTTATTCCAATTTTAAATCCCGGGACCCAGGTGCACATGTTCTATCTGCATTTTTCAATAAGGTCCTAGACCTCTCGACCGTGCCCTCCTCTTGGAAGGAGGCGAAGGTAGTTCTGATCCCTAAACCCGGGGATCCTCTTGATATTTCGAATTGGAGACCGGTTTCACTTTTAAACACGGGTGGGAAAGTCTTTTCTTCGGTGCTTGCCGCCCGCATAAGCTCGTGGGCTAACATCAATTCTCGTCTCTCCCCCTTTCAAAAGGGATTCCGAGAGAACGATGGGTGCTCTGAGCATAATTTTATCTTAGAGCAGGCCATCACTGGTGCTAAGCGCCTCCATCTCGACCTCTCGATGGCCTGGCTCGACTTGGAAAATGCCTTTGGCTCAGTGCCCCATCGTTTCATTCTCGAGGCCCTCGGGCACGCGGGTGTCCCCTCGAGCACCGTCGCCATAATATCAGCCATTTACACCGGCAGTACAAGTACCATCCGTACGAGCGCCGGGTGGACAGGCCCCATCCCCATGCGGGCTGGGGTGCGACAGGGCTGTCCCCTGAGCGCCATTCTATTTAACTTATCCTTGGAACAGATTCTTAAAACCGGTATCTCCGCCCCCGGGTTCCGATTATATGGGCAAGAGGTGAAGTGTCTCGCCTATGCCGACGACCTGTTGCTCCTGGGTCAGTCCCCTGTGGACCTCCAGGACAACATTAATTCCATCTGTGGCGTCGCGGCTCTGGCGGGCCTCCGCTTCAAGCCCTCGAAGTGCGCGTCCCTATCATTTAATTATACCGGGAACAAGCGATCCATCGATGACGCTTCGTTCCTGGTGGCAGGCACGCCTATTCGCAATATCAATGACCAGGAGGCCTATAAGTATTTAGGTGTCCGCGTGGGTCTCTTATAAACAAGACAATACCGAGTTCTTCCGGGGGATCACCAGGGATGTGAAGCTCGTTGCGGCTTCCCCTCTTGCCCCCTGGCAGAAACTCACTGCAATAAGAGCCCACGTCCTTTCCAGAGCGGAGTTCCTTTGCAGGAACTCCCACATCCAGAAGAGGGATGTCGCTGACCTGGACAAAACTCTTATTTCTACCGGTAAGCGCATCCTGAATCTCCCCACCCGGGCCAATGTCAATCTCGTCCATTTATCAACTAATAAGGGTGGGGCTGCCCTCCCTCACTTTAGGGCCCTTCTGGACGTCCACGCTATTTCCCACGCTTTTAGACTTCTGGCGTCCGACGATCAGCTAACATCTGATGTCGCCTTTGCAGGCCTGCGGGGTGTTGTGCGGAAGAAAATCCTCCGCGATCCCACCCCGAGCGAGTGCGCCGAGTTCCTTAACGGGAATAAGGCGGGTGACTTTGCTCGGGATTCTGGGGACCACTCTACCCTTTGGTCCCGGGCTAGGCAGGCGGCAGATCGTCTCTTCAATTTCATAAAATTCTCTTGGACATTTAACGAGGAGCTGGGGTGTTTTAATCTTAACATCTACCGCTCTCCCAACCCGGTCTGCGTGGTTCCGTCCACTGCAGGCCTGGTTGCCCGGCTCCTCAGAGACGATCTGGAGAGCTTTTATATCAAGCAATTGTCTAGTCTGGTTGACCAGGGTAAGACTGTGGAGGTGTTCTCCCAGCACCCTGCATCCAACCATTTCCTCCAGGCGGGTGACTTTACTCGTTTCTGCGATTGGAATTTTATTCATCGCGCCCGTCTGGGATGCCTGCAGCTGAACGCTACAATGCGTTTCAGCAAAAGAAATCCCAAGTGCCGTAAGTGTGGCTACGTGAGGGAAACCATCCCTCATGTACTTAATCACTGTAAGCCACACAGCGACGCTTGGAAGAGGCGGCATGACGCCATTCAGAACCGTGTGGCCAGAGCCATTTCTTCATCTGTTGGCTCTGTGGCTATTAACAAGAAATTTCCGGGGATCGCCCAAACTCTGATCCCCGACATGGTTCTGACGAAGAAGTCCGGTGAAGTATTTGTCATCGACTTCACCGTTGCCTTCGAGGACCGACTATCTTCTTTTGCCAAAGCGAGACAAGGCAAAATCGACAAGTACCTCCCGATTGTTGAACATCTACGTCGGGAGGGAAAAGTCGCCCACGTCGATGCCATTGTGGTCGGCTCTCTGGGCTCGTGGGATCCGTCGAATGATGCTGCTCTGGCACAGATGGGAGTTTCCAAGAAATATGCTAAACTCATGCGGAAACTCATCTGTTCGGACACCATCCGGTGGAGTAGGGATATTTATATCCAACATCTTACTGACAAGAAACAGTATTGATCCCTCCCACCGAAGAGCATCATTCGTTTCTTTTTGGCCTCCTGGCTAATTTTAACATCTTTTTGCTATTTTTATTCAAACTTTTTTATCAAACTTCTTCATGTTTTTACTCTCCCAGCTTGAGGAGTTCTCTCTTCGCTGGTGTATTTGTCTTCATTTTTATCTTGAATTTTTACCGCCACTTTTATCTCCATTCCATCAAAACATATTCCATCGTTGTTTTTATTGATTCAATCACCGGTGTAACTATTTCCACCACTCGGCTGAAAACTGCCATATCAACCCAAGATGCCTAAAATGCTCAGAGACTCACCTCACCAGAGACTGCCCTATTAAAGAGAAAATCTCAAACCCGGAGTGCATAAACTGCGATCACAAGGGACACCTAGCCTCCTACGGAGGATGTGAAAAATTCCCCAAGCCTCCTAAGAAGCAAAATTTAATCACTAAAGGCCAAAACATGGTAAAAGAAAATTTCACGTTTGCAAATGCCGTAGCTAAAAAACAACAGATGGCGCCACAGGATGAAGAAATAAACCAACCCCACAAACCCGAGAAAACAACCTCCAACTCTAACAAACATCAACTAAACAATAGAAACAAAGCAATTAACCTCGTCAACAAACACATCCAACAAAAGAATAAAAAACAAACAGAAGAAGATGATGTAACCCCAGACCTGCTTCAAGCAATAGAGATGTTTCAAGCCTTAACCGAAATCTTTAAACAACTTCCTGGACTTCTTAAGAATCTCCCCAAAATCAAGGCAGCAAAAGGCAAAACAAATAAAACATATGCTCTAATCGAAGCTCTAATGGACAGTAATGAATAATCACACCAGCCAAATAACAATAAATGCACGGAATAATAGATACAATTTCTTTGGCCTCAGCCTATGCTCATGGAATGCGAACGGTTTACAATCTCGTATTGTTGAGTTGCGAGATTTTGTACAGAAGCACGCCCCTGACCTAATTATGATTCAAGAAACACACCTGAGACCACGCAACACTGTACACCTCCCAAACTACACTGCCTACAGAGACGATAGGCACACACAAGAAATCGCATCTGGAGGAACAATGATCTTCATCAAAAATTCACTCACACACCATCGCCTAACTACCCCACCACTCCAACACACTGAAGCTACTATTGTTATTCTCACCCCTCCAAACCACTCGGCAGTCACCCTCGTCTCCATATACATATTACCTTCTTCACACTACTCCAATTTTACACAAGATCTTGACACCATCTTTAAATTAAATAACAATTGTGTCATAATAGGTGATTTCAACGCGAAACACCAAACATGGAATGCACACACAAATACACCTAGAGGGGTAAACTTACATAATTACATTAACCAACACGACATTACACTTGCATACCCACCCTCCTTCCCTTACATTTTTCTCCGTCTGGGTCCTTGTCATTTGCTTCCGCCTTCGAAGTGCCGGCCTCTTCTTCTGTTTGCTGTGCTGTGTGTCCTTTTTGAAGACTTGCCTGCAATTTTATTTACTGTTTTGTGGACTTTTAAAACGAACAGATTTCCACCTGGGACGTTTGTCCTGAAGATTATTATGACTTTTTAAAATCCTCTGTCTATTTTTCGGCTATTTTATCTTGTAAACCTTCAATTTATCCTTAGAGCAAATTCTACGAACCGGCATCTCCGCCCCCGGGTTCCGTCTATATGGGCAAGAAGTGAAGTGTCTCGCCTATGCCGACGACCTGTTGCTCCTGGGGCAGTCCCCTGTGGACCTCCAGGACAACATCGATTCAATCTGTAGCGTCGCGGCTTTGGCGGGCCTCCGCTTCAAGCCCTCGAAGTGCGCGTCATTATCCTTTAACTATACCGGGAACAGGCGATCCATTGACGACGCTTCGTTCCTGGTGGCAGGTACGCACATTCGCAACATTCAAGGTCAGGAGGCCTATAAATATTTAGGTGTCCGCGTGGGCCTCAACTATAAGCAAGATAACACCGAGTTCTTCCGGGGGATCACCAGGGATGTGAAGCTCGTTGCGGCTTCCCCTCTGGCCCCCTGGCAGAAACTCACTGCCATTCGAGCCCACGTTCTTGCCAGAGCGGAGTTCCTTTGCAGGAACTCCCACATCCAGAAGAGGGATGTCGCTGACCTCGATAAAACTCTAATCTCTACCGGAAAGCGCATCCTAAATCTCCCCACCCGAGCCAACGTCAACTTGGTTCACTTGTCAACTAATAAGGGTGGGGCTGCCCTCCCGCATTTTAGGGCCCTTCTGGACGTTCATTCTATTTCCCACGCCTTTAGACTTCTGGCGTCCGACGATCCTTTAACATCAGATGTCGCCTTTGCAGGCCTGCGGGGTGTTGTTCGGAAGAAAATCCTCCGCGATCCCACCCCGAGCGAGTGCGCCGAGTTCCTTAACGGGAACAAGGCGGGTGACTTTGCTCGGGAGTCAGGGGACCTCTCTACCCTATGGTCCCGGGCTAGGCAGGCGGCAGATCGTCTCTTTAAATTCATCAAATTTTCATGGACTTTCAACGAGGAGCTAGGGTGTTTCCATCTCAACATCTTCCGCTCTCCCAAACCGGTCTGCGTGGTTCCGTCCACTGCAGGCCTGGTTGCCCGGCTCCTCAGAGACGATCTGGAGAGCTACTACATCAAACAGTTGTCTAGTCCCCCCTCAAAAAACAGTACTAGTCCCCCCTCACTCTCCTGGTCCCGCTTAACATCTTTACGGCTCGTGAACCATTTTTTAATTCTCTCGTTTTTATGCTTAAATCTTTTAACTTGAAAAATTTTGTCATCCTTTCATTGTTTTTAGATTTTTGACTGCTGTTTTTATTCTTTTTATGTTCAATGTACTTTGGAGCTGTGGTGCCGAGTGAGTCATCTTCCGCTTCTCCCGACCTCTCCCTCCGCATCTCCTGAGCCGGCCGAGACGAACTTCTTGCTTCATTCGTCGCCTGCTTTTAATTCTTCCTCAAGATTTTAGCTTTTTTGTGAACTTTTATCAAGATCTTTTAAAGGACCTTCATCAAGTTTTCTTCTGCAAGTCCAAGTCAAGATGCTCTGCCCACCATTGAGCAATGGACTTGCTGCTCTTCTTTTAATTTTTAATTCGCTTTTTTATCGCGTGGAGCCTGCGTGCTTCTTTTACTATTCAATTTTGAAATTTTATGCTGTATGTTTCAGCTATTTAATTGTAAAATCTTGCCTGATTTTAAATTCGATTTTATTGAATTAGGAGGATCATATGGAATTAGCGTATGCGACACGAAGGGGATAACACGTTTTTAACCGCCGCTCTCCATACCTGCCTCATATCGATCTCATCGCCCAAATCTCGGCAGCTCTTCTAATTTCATGGCGAGATTTGTTTCAGCAAACATATCTCTCTCTGCCCTCACCTGACCTGGAAAAGAAAATTACTATGGGGGGGTCGACTGTGGAGAACTGGCCTCAATCCTTCTCTACATCCAGATCAATCTGCCCACAACGACTTGAATCCAGATCCTGCAGAAACACTACTAGAGCCTCTGGAAAATCAAAAGCAGCCATTGCCAGGATGAAATGCAATTAATACTTTCCAATGGAGACAATAGATTTCGACAGGTTTGGTAGACAAAATTCAAATATACCTGTATCCGCTCCAAAGCCCAGAATGATCTGACGTGGAGGTGCAAACCCTTCCTGGTACATTGCTGTAGCAGACTGTAACATTCCTCACACTTCATCTGACTTTAAAGTCATAATCTTAAAGCGCTAAGGAACGAGACCGTCACCCCACCTAATGAGAAAATCCAACCAAAGGCAAATTATCACACAAACAGAGCCACCGCCTTACTGGCTCAGGGTTAAAGTCTCTCAATTAGGAGACCCAGCACATCACCCAGCAAAACCAGGTCCGTCTCCAGGTGGAGAATTATCTGATAATGCTAAAAAATTCACAGCTATAAGATCAAGCTAAGGAACCATCAGCCAAATTCTAATCGTACCATGCTCATATCAGGCTGAATACATCAAGCTACGTCAAACACACCCAGAGGTACAGATCCACTCCTAAGTTCACTTTCCAACAGGCAAGTTTCAGATACTTCAAATAATGTTCTGCCCCAATTCACCTTGACCTAGAAACTAATTATAAAAGGCCTGGAATTGAAGCCACTGCCACCAGACATCTCAGAGGTGCAGAACTCGGTTCCTTGCCCTCAAGTACAGGCTGCAATGGGCCTGCAAGAATTCCACTTCAGTTCTACAGCCACCCTACACTCCTACAGCTGAAAAAATTTTTGAGGGAATCAAAAGCAGACTTGCTACACGCAATAGGGTCACCATAGAAGGTTATCAGGGGCTTGGATATCAGTGGGTCTGTTTTCAAATCCTCAATTGTCATATCACCTAGATGCAGCCAAATGTTTCAAACCACCTAACGAGAGATGCCCCTGATAAAGACAGCATCAGTGTTCCTGGGTGTATGAGCTGGGTGCTAGGGACATACAGACATCATATATGGAGGACACGAGAGATTCCCAAACTCCTAAAATAAAATGCATTTGGCTCAAGAGACTTAAATGCAGTCAAAGTCTCATTTAGGTCTCTCTCCACTTGACAACCAGATTAACCTGATTGCAGGAAGAATCCAGCCAATGGGAGAACTACAGGGCCATATTGCATACACAGAGCGGCGAAATGAGCCGTGGCCTGGTCGGCACCCTCTCCCAGAAAAAGAGCATTTGGGAAGGAGAGGAACAAGCTCACTTGGAAGTTCTGGTGTAAATGGGGCTGGAAATCAGTTTATAAAGCCACCTAAGCCAGGAGCCTTCATTCAAGATAATTGCCCGGACTCTGAAAAGACCCTGCCCCCTCCAGATCCATGCAGGCCGCCGGAAAAACAGAGCACATGCACTCCTGCAGGGCGTTTATGGACTCTGATGGGTCGACCATCCCTCCTGCTACGCGTGAGTCGACTCCGAAACAACGCTACTCCACTGCAGGGAACTTCAGCCCGCTGGTACCGGGAGATACTGGCATTAAATGCGTCGTTTAGGGTTTCAGGGTTTTCGCGGAAGCGTTTCCACCGATTTCGTTCGCCACTCAGAGACCGCACTAAGCAGCGCGTACCAATTACTGAGCAGGCGACTAGACTTAACAACACAAATCGATGGCGCCATTAGGAGGTACTCTCTATTTATCAAACCGCGCGCACCGCTGGGCTGCAGCTACCGCTTCAGCGCATCATTCATTCCTTCGCCACACAGGTATTAGCCTCGGAACATCTCTTCCCCCATCTACCTCTACTAACTGCACAAGATTTGGAGCCCTTTCTTTAAAATTATGCGCTGCATCGCCAGAACTTAGGTGATTTCGCAGCCGTACTTTCGGACGCGAACTCACAGCAAAGTAAACGCCTGGGGAATGATCTACGCGTACGCAGTAGATATCCGCGCCGCCCGCCCGCTGCACAGGTTCGATCAACACCGCATCCGGTGGTTTGAAGCGCTGTTTGACACACCCCGGCCCAGATCAAAGTACGGTTTCTCGGGTCACTGTATGATCAGCCAGTTTTGATTTGCATCACCCATCGATCAGTAGCCGCCAAAACCTGGCTGGTGGCTTTCCGGCTCGGAATTAACAAAGAATCAATGACTTTGTTGAACCTATCAAAATCATGGCGACCGGCTAGAAGAAAGAATCGGACCTGCTCATCAGGTAGCGCATCGTCGCGCTCGCAAACTGTCAGTCTGGAACGTTCAATACCGGCGGGGGATACCTTTACCGCGCGTAAAGCCTGACGGCTCAAACCAGCCAAAACCAATGCGAAGGGCTGTATTTGATAACAAAGCCGATTGACTGCGGAATACCGAAACCAGCATTAAAGAATCCATGAAATTCATAGAAATCTGGACTTCTGACAACTATTACTTTTAGACGGCTCTGTTATAGAAGGAGAAATAGCCGACAAAATAAAAGTTTGAGCCTGGTATGACGGCATATTGTAGAATCAGATAAGACCGATCAATATAATGACTCTCTTGTTCAAGTTCACAGGAAAGAACAAGATATCCTAAATTATAGAGAACAGACATTGATAAAAGTACGGACACGGTGCCGACTACTGACATATCTTGCCTCTCTCACTCCACGTGGTCATGACTGATGGGATGTGAAACACACTGAAGAACTGTTTTCATAATCAAAGAAACCAGGAAGAAGGTCAATAACAAAATGCTCATACGACTAATCTATATCCTCACATGCCTTATTGAATCAGAATGCTTAAAACTTAATTGTTTTCAATACTTCCGGAAGAGAATATCTCTCGCCCACATAAGCAAACTAGGTGAAAGTCCGCCTACTATGGAATGATCAGCGTTGCTCTCCTCTCTCAAGCAGAGCTAGCAGAATCCACTTGCTCTCCTGCAAGTCGTGATCTTGCCAGAAACCATAGCTACAGGTCCGAGACCAATGCAGGTTCCGCGGAGACACACAATACACACCTCTCGGCAAATGACGAATACTATCGGTTTAGAAAAAAAGCAAATCAACGGGCGCGGGTCTTTCTGGGCATTAAAAGCCTTTGAATGAATAGAAGCCTAATCTATAAACTCATACATTACAAACTTACTGGCATGCTTATCTACACCTTATACCTCACAATGAAACTACCGTGCGATCGGTAACACCCTCTCGGCCACGACACCAGTTATAGATGGTTCAGGGATCTTTAATTGGACCAATTTGCCAATATCTGCATGACGATATCCGTTACAACAACATCACAAACTGTGTACGCAGACATTTGTGATATGGCAAAGGCAGAAATCTCGAACTTTATCATCAACGACTTTAAACTACTCAGAAAACTGCTGCAGGCTGGAAAATAAGATCAACGTCAGAAAAAATCAATGCGGTCTTATTTTTTCCAGAAAATACTCAAACGCACCACACCACCTTTTTACAACTTTAAATTTCCGTTAAATATAGTTCGTTTTAAATACTACTTTACCGCCTTTAGGATTAGTTTGATGAGTATTATAAGATTTTAATGGCGCAAAAGAACTAAGGCTATGCTGCTTGAAACTCAGTACAAATCAATCATTAGAAAGAGAACAGATTTTAAAATATGAATCAAAGACCGAAAAAATAAGAATAGGACCATCCTCAAATTTGGTGATTATTGTTTCCAAAAAAGCAAATACATTGGTGGGTTTCACTTAGAATATGAATGGTTTCATAGATGAATAGAAAATTTATGTGACGGTCTGACATGGACAGTCAATTAAATCATAATGGAATGAATGAGAGACAGCAGGAAGGAACCTCAGACATGTTCACCCAAACAAAGTGTTTTGTTGAGTAAATGGAGTATGTCAATGCAGAGAGTCAATCTGACTGAATCAAACTAATTCCTCTAATATGATTGTTTAAAATTAAATTTCAACATTCTTCCTATCAGAGTTTGAGTATCACGCCTAACTAAGTGACGAACTCATCAGTTAGATTTTTTGTAACATGATCTAGAAGTAAAGAACATATCTCTTTACTGATGAATACAACCAACTATTGGCTGATCTAGTAAGTTGGAAGATAAGCAGCACGGTTCATCAAAAGTGGACCACGTTGCTTAGAGTCAGGTACGACTTTATAGACATAAGTTATTCTGTAGAATAAATAGGACAAGGCCCATATTTACTCATATACTTGTATCCAATAGGGTGCGAAGTAAATGATGGTGCTAATGGCGGTCAAATAGAGTTCTGGCTTTTGCAGGCAAGTGCGATGTAGATATGGAAAAAATGGTTCAGAAGGTCCAAAACGATAAATCTAGGTATCCAGGGCAGATCCGCTCGCGTTTACCTGCAGGCAATAAACTCAGAGGGTAATTTCGTTTGGGTGCTTTGATTCAATGCCTACTCTCTAAAATTAAATTTCCAAGGGGCACGGTGTGATGGGTGAAGGGAGGAATGGATTCCCTTGACCATTTGCAGTCTTCTAAGGAGCTCAAAGCTAAAGGGACTGTTTTCCACAGAATTCTCACTCCAAGAAGATGCAGCAGATATGCAACGTCAAAGATAAGTGTTACTTCTTGAGACAGGTATAAAACAACTCATTTATAAAGCTAGAACAGTTTCAGTTTTACAAAGCATTCAGTACATGGAAAGATCTCTGGTGGAGCTGAGTAAGAATAACGTAGCTGGAGGACCCAAATTTGGCTACGCTGCACCAGGAACCCAAAGTAAAAGAAATAAAAAATTGGACAGACGTGGTGATCTTGAAAGACAGACGATGGCTATACTGGTACCCAAAACAAGAGTAAATATGTGATCTAGATGGCCGAAACAATGCTCAAGGAAGGTTGATCGGAGAGAAAAGTCAAGCGAAAATTAAAGTTTATTGGCAAGTTGAATTATAAATGTAAAACAAGTAAAACAGGACAATTAATCCAATACAATAGTAAAACCATTTTTGGAGTGATGGTTTTGTTCTGGAATTCCCTTCGGGCGTGCCTGATTATAAGCGACCCTCAAGTTTTGGTTCATTTTGCTTAGTACGGTTAATCTTTTAAAATCAAACCTCAGTTTTCAGCGCGATCCGCTACTATTTCGGCAAGTTCTACCCGCGAGCATTCTTTGGATCAGAACAGGAAATAGTCGCTGGTGAATCTAGGAAGATCTGGTGGATGAAAACATTCGACTAGATTCATGGATTTTGTCATCGTTTCTCTGGCTTATACGACAAGGTGCGTTGTCTTGATGAAACAACACTTTTCTTTAAATGCGGCCGTTTTCCGGCAGTTCGTCCTTCCTTTTAGCACCGGGCTTATACCTTTAGATATTCGTAGGTGATGTGATTGTTACGCGTTGATATCTTTAGAAGTGTCTACTACTTCATTCAATTTCAATTCGTAGTCTGTTTCAAATCGTACATAGTGGATTTTTTAATGTTTCGATAGATATTTAGCCTCTTTGCGTCATACGTTCACAATCTTCAGTGCTCTATTTCCTACGATATAAGCCAAACATACCGGTCCTTGATGGTTGATTTTCTTGGGAACAGTGTCCGGAAACTCGAGCATCAAACCAAGTTCAACTGTATCTTTTCCATACAAACCAATGGTTTATCAACCACCCAATACCTTTTTATCCATTTTCCACAATATAAAGTTGCTTCACTCAAAGTAATTCCACAAACTAATAGTCGACAGCTGTTCAGATTTATACCTTTTATCTTTTTGAGGTTGGGCTAAACTAAAACATATGCGTTTGATTCTGTGACACCATCTATATTGTTAGGGGTCAGGACGTTTCAATTGACGTTATTTAATTTGTCTAAACGAGGAAAGTGGTGAAAAGACAAATTGGTGTGGAAGATTCCTGAGATTGCTTGGAATGTCAGGGGCGTGTCCCCGTCTATTTTGGGAAAAACAGCCAAAACCCATATGAAAGAAGAAAAAAAGATCACTTCTAAAGGTGTCTCAGAGGTCATGGTATACTTACACTAGGAAGAGTAAGTTTCACAAGTCTAAGAAATTGTACAAGAGTCCAAAAAGTAGAGGATTGCTTCGAGATGTCGGATGTATCATCCATACTTCCGAAAAGACAGAGTAAATCCAAAGGAAGAGAAATGTCAACAGGGTTCCTCATACGTGTCTGGGTGGCTACATAGGGCCTCCACTCAATGAAACAAACACCACCAGTATGTTTATAAATCGCTTAATTGGGTTGCTTAGTCATTTAAAATTTTAATTTGCTCTGCCTTGGGTGGGGCCATTTACATGCCACTTGAAGGCTAGAGTTCGACGAAACGAGGTCCTCTGAAACAATTCTATTCAATCCTATCACTAGAACAAGTGCGAAAGGACCAGTTAACGCTTTGGGTGCCTGTCTGGGCATAGGCTTAATTTTGCCTGCGCCTGCTGCTGCTGTCACTGCTGGCACTTCAGCAGGGAATATTGACTATGCTGCAGTGTGTCACTTGAGAAGCACAGGCAAGCCTTGGGTTTCAGCCTATAAGTCTTGCATCTCTATCCTTTCATTTGAAACCACCAGTTAGTGCTGCTCATGAGTTCCTCAAGTGAGCAGACATGATTTTGTGTCAAGGCCAGGAGGCCTACAAAATATCCTAGATGTCCCGTGTTGGGTCCTCAGAATTACAGCAGGATAACAGTGAAGCCTTCGGGATATCATGGGACATGCCAGCTCTTGCTTGGATCTCCATGGACCCCTAGCAGAAACCCTTTTCTTAGGGCCCCCCATTTTTTAGCAGAACAGGTTTGCATGCTCCATATCAGAAAGGATCTTAATGAGGCTAGATGGGTTTTTTATCTTTACTTTAGTAGCACGCATCAACAATCTCCCCGCCAGGACAAACACCAGCCATATACTTGCAAACCAAGGATGGGTGGCCTACCCCACATCTGGGCCCTCTGGACTCATCTAATTCCAATTACGCTCGTAGTACAACGAACTTCATGGCGTCCGGACGACCCTGTCGCGTACGTTGTCTTGGGTGCAGAGTGGTGTGTTGGAATAAGGTCATCGCGTCCTTACGAGCCGATATTGCCGACTTACAAAACGGTAAGAAAAGTTGAGTTCATAAAGGGAGTCAGGGACTAGTCCACCGTGGTCAGGATGATTTTCCTCAAATCTCTTTTCCGTACCCTAGCCAGTCTGCGTATTAGTCGGCTTTGCAGGCCCTGTTACTTGAAACTCTTCAGACGATCTTCGGAATCATTTTTCATCTCTCGTTATCAGCCCACTGGATTTGACTAGGTTGGACGGTTGTGTTGCATGTCCAGACCCTGCTTTAACCGCTTTCATCCAGAGCTGGTGAACCGCTCAGTTACGCGTTGGAACTGTTGCGCCGCCTGGGTTGCTTACGGCTGAAAAGCCATGCATACGTTTTCAACAAGCGTAATCCCTGAACTGCTTATAAAGTGGCTACACTGGGAGGACAATCCACTCATGTAATCATTTAGTAAGCCACTTTAGGCAGACTGGGAAAAGATTTAAGATAGGCAAGGAGTTACTGGTGAGGTTTTATGGAAAAGGAGCAAAAGGTAGATATGCACTTGAGCATTTAATAAAATGGATTAAAATTTATAATGCTAGAAATCCATAAGAAAATAGAAATACAGATTTAAAAGAGTTAAAATTCCAAATTTACAGTGCAAACGATATATGCAAAAAACCAAATTTGTGGTGGAAATTCCCCATAAGAGTCAGATGGGTTTAAATAGATGACTGGAAAAATACGACTGATCAGATTTAAAACAGGACCCTCAAAATTATGTAAAAGAATCATGTAAAAGGGACGTGCGACAGGGAAGGGGACACTCAGAGACACCTCTCAAACCAAAGAAGGTGATCTTTGAGACATCCGAAGACAGGTCAAATCTGACTCCGCTCTTCGTGGATAAACAGGCCATTCATCGATAGTAAACTTCACCAGTGTAAACATTTGTTTGCTGAAGATTTCCAATAAAAATCGCCATACTGATTAATGGAATTTAAATCACCTGACGTCTTATATTTATGTGGGACTGCAGAACGTCAGATAGTTTATTATACAGACATCCGGTCCGCTTGGTTGGGCAGAATACCTACCTTCAAATTATACGTCTCTGGGCATGACTGGTTTCAGAGACCACTTGTCAAGCCCAGAATATACCGTATCCTGTTGGCTCCCAGTATTCATAGACTTCACCGTCATGGGACATTGCAGAATATATTTGTAACAAACCCAGGAGTGGGATGGGTGACTGAGGTTTTTTATGGCAAAGACCCAGAGACAGGCCTGGTGCTTCAGGCGTTTCGTTGAGGCTGTGCTAGTATGGAGATTTACTATAAACTGGGAGACTACACAGGAGGAAGAAATAAAGAGGTTCAGAGTAAAATTTAAAATTTGGTGAGGCCAGGTTGTTTTAAAAAAGCAAATAGAGTTATGGTGCTGGGTTTTCTCATCAAGTCAAGATGGTTTAAAACAGATGAATGAAAAGGTCGACGATGATAGTCTGGCACTGGATGGTTAAAATAATTAGATAGAGTAAAGGACCGGGCAGGAAGGACACACTCCAGGTGAAACTTACAAGAACAAAGACGATTTGTGATGAAATCGGTATGCAAAGGCAGAATCGAAAATTGATAACCCCGCGTTAAATCACAAACCATTCTCCGATAATTGACTTTACCCGGGTATAATTTATTTATTGAACATGCGCGATTCCACGGTTGCATCACCTGGTGTGATTTGCGTCGGCGTGGATGTCACACTCCGGTGGGACTGCGGCCTGCAGATGGTTGCGGTCAACTTGATTTCATTTCTAAAATACCTAGGTATCCAACTGAATTCATCACCCTTCTATTTGCAGACTAAAATAATTTCATGACCAACCCCCAAGTAGGATGGCTTGCAGTCCGATTCCAGATTGACCAAATGTTTTCCAGGAAGCTGTACAAAGGCGGCGGGCTTCCACGGGTTTTAGTTTCTCAGCCTAATCGAGGCGTCATCGCGACTACTTCCGGGCAGTATGCCTTGCAGGTGGGCCGAACAAACTGTACCACAATCTCATCGTTCAAACACCACAGCAAAACCGCGACTGGGTGGCTGATCCATCCGACATTAGATCAGGATAAATCCATACACTGGCTCGATAAAGGCAAGAGGCTAAGAAGAAACAATTGGACAAATTGAATTGCTTTTACTTAACATAGAGCAAGTTTGTTCGTTCTGAAAACTAGCGGATATTCCAAGGCATTGTTTAACATGTTTGAATATAGATAAACCTCTACACTGGGCAGAGCCTGGTCATGGTGCCTTAGATAAGAACACCTACGGCCAGAAGGGGAAAAAATCACTCATCGGCCGCAATAGATAATCCCAGGTTTACTATTGGGCTCCACAGTTACAGATGCCACAGCTAAACAGGTGAATTTCTTTTCGGCCTTCAACAGCTGTATCTTCTCAGTACCCATCAGGCAGGAAAGGGATATCTGCATTTGCGGAACTTATCCTTGCTGGCGGGGCAATGTGCCAGTCCATTTCTCATATAGATATTTTGCTCCTGGCTCTTTGTTTTGATTTAATTTTTTAGCTTGAATCTTTCGCATATGCTATTTTGGATTTTAATTTCCCCTATCTTGGGGTACTGAACGTGAAAAAAGTACCAAACAAAAATTCACAAAACAATTACGTGGTGGAGAAATGATGTTTGCCAAAATATTCAAAATAAATATGTAGTTTTTGAATCACCAGAAATAGAAACAATTGGGATCCTGCTAAATAAAATTGAGTTTAGATCACTTGTCCTACTTAAGATTGGTACCAGTTCAGTGTCTCTGCATTACATAAATCATTTAAAAGATCAGATTGGTTTTAATTAAATCGCACACCTCATAACTTAAGCCCTTTCGAGCTCTTGGACCCATTATTATATTTGGAACTGCTATCCGGTGGAAGGGCGACTGTTCGTCCCCTCTCCTGCACCACATCCATAGTGGGAAGACTGAACTCAAAGATTCATCTTTACCAGACTTTGGCTTAAGATTTAGGTTTAAATCTCAAACAAAGCAGCGAAAAACGATAAACTGGTACGTTTCTTCTGTATTATTGTGGACTTCAAAGATTTTCATTTTCGAACAAATCTGAAAGACTGATCCAGGTCTTAAACACATGTGCTGAGTGGCATGTGGCTGGTTAAAACTATGAATCAAGATGAAAGTTTACATAAATTATAGTAATGACATGAACTAATTAAAAGAACTTGAAATGAGGAGGCGTGCTTGTTATTTGATTCGTTAAGTTTACACATTAATACTGAAACTCATGATTTTCAAATAAACTTTATCAGACTAAAATGTACTTCTAGAAGACTTTGGCTCAAGCTTTTAACAAATTGACCAATAATTTGTCTCTCATTGATTCTTTAATAAAATATCTCTATTATATAGAACTTTAAGTGGTGGGAAGTTCATTGAACAAAACCCAGAATCGGTGACCCGTCGCAGAAAAGATTAAAGGTTTATCTAGGATGTTCAGAACATTAGAAAGAAATCAGTTTACCACACTTGGGTTCACATTGAATTTGAATGGTCAAGTGTGATCCGAGGATGCGTCACATGATTTTACCATAGACAAACAAATCAGGAAAAGAAAAAAAAATTTTAGTTTAAGAACCACTCACCACAAAAGATAAGGCTCAAGAAAAGGAAAGTAACTTAACAGTTTTCTGTTATTCCATGTAGACTTTATATTTATCTCGATAATTTATATGCGTGCATCAACTGTTCAAATGCCTCAAAACTTTTACTGAATTCTTGCATTCATAAAATTGCTACATGTACTTTACGTCACCATCTGGAAAAAAAATAGATTCATGAAAACAGTTTCCTGGGTGCCATGTGTGGTATTAAAATTTTCGATCATTCAGGGGCTAACCAACTTCCCATCAACTGGGCTTTGGAGCACTGAATCGATTCCGTACTCGCCTAAACAATACAATATTTAGACGGTGCGGCTCGTTTTAACTATTTTCATGATAATGTGATCCGAACTGTATTCAAATTCCAAAAAACTTTGAAGGAAAGGACATAAAATTTTCTCCTCCAGGGAACATCAGAATTCTCCGCGCCGCATAGAAATTATCAATAGAAAGCTTTTATTCTCTGATTTGTGGAGGTCCTCTCTCCAGATAAAATGGAAGAAGAGGTTTGAGCTTTAGTCCAAGTGTTCCTCAAAGTTTTAATATCGGCCTCATGTCATATCTGGCATGATTTTTCTAGGAATGGAGTTCAGTTTAAATAGAATGACTTATAGAATGTATATTTGTGATTTTACGTTTGCTGTACGTTTTCTTTTAAATCATCTTTTTAAGTAGATTTTGAAATAAAATTATATTTTCCTAAGACTTTGTTCTGTCTTCAAGTAAAATTAGAATTTAAATGATTGGCACTGTCAATTCTAAATCATTAGATTAAGTAGTGGATACATAACTTAATTTTATAATGAATTTTTTAAGTAAGTTCGTAGTTTTATGTTTTGTCCAGTTTTAGGTCTAGAAGGTAGGTAAGCAAATACATTGTAGATTTATCTACATGGCAATCATACTCAATTAGCCCTCCGCGCTATTTAGATCCTTGTTTGTCAAAATATTTGAAACTTGAGGAGGAAAAGGCTTGTAATGTGCCACCTTCATTTTCAAGTAAATGTTCAAATAATGAATTTGGATAAATTCTCATTAAATTTTATATGTGTTTATTAAGCATGTTTTTTGGTTTTGTTAATGTATGTGACACTGTCATTACAAAATAAAAGAAACGTTGCTTTTAAAAGAAACGTTGGTTTTTTTATCATCGAATTATTTAGTTATAATTTCCTATATAACCTATTAGAGCCAGAAGAAATATATTTGATTATCCTAAATTAAATGATAGCCCGCACACTTAACGGCACTTCAAACATCCTCCCCAATACTATGAATTGCAGGGAATTTTGGGTCTTTTAATACGTCAGTGAGCCTGTTCAAAGTCAGTTATCCCAGCCCACTAAGTTAGTTTATACAAAATTGTTCTAGTTTTGTGATGAGCGTCTGAAAAGTGTTCAAGAGATTTCCTCTGTGAAGGTGCTAAAATCAGAGAATGCAAACCTGATGACATTGGTAAAATCAGACTTTGGGAGATAAACTGGCAGCAACTAAACTAAGGGTCAGAAACAGATAGATTTGACCATTTTACCAGACTGGGATTTAGAAATCTAGCTATAAGGAATAATTCTAGAGAGACAAGACTATCTAAAATTTAGAAAAGAGTACTGATAGAATGCGGTCAGAAAACCAGCTAGAGTTTTCCTCGAGTTTAAAGTCTAGAAATCATAAGTCTGCAAACCAGCACTTCAGTGGATAGCGACAAAATTTAATTCGGGCAGACTTATGGATTTACAACGTTTTCCTGAATTTTCCATACATGGTGTGCAGGGGAGTCTATTACGCGTCAAGTGCTGAGTATTCGTTGCTCCAGCGCCTCCATCAGAAAACTTGACTGCGGTTTTGGAAGATCGATTTCGTACTCGCCTAATAGTAAATAATTTGAACGTTTTAGCGTAAGTTTAACTAATGTTTCAAACCTGGGCGCTGTCGCGGTCAAATCTTTCACTTTGGCGTTTTTTGCCCGAGTTAGAGAATTTGCGCCCTCGAACGCGGTTTTCCACCTGCACCCGGAATTATCCATCCGTCACGAAGTCAGAGTTGTTTGCGACACTGATGATAAAATATTTCTTTGAAAAATATTCCAAACATTTTGACAAATGTCCTTATCCACAATGTTTTCTAGAATTCGGATTTATTTTTTAAACCGGGCTGTTTGAGCTTTCCAGAAGATAAAATGTTTGGTTTTGATGGTGACGTTGCGCTTCATCACCTCTAACTGATAATCTTCGTTTTAGATAAATTCATTATATGTTACTTAATTGTGTGTCAAATTTTTCAATCAATTCATTTATTACAAACTTCCCATCAGCTAGAGCTCTGGGGTGCGGAACCGGTCTGCCTAATAATGCAATGTTTGGATGGGACGCTAATAATTTCCAATGGTACTTCTTTATCAGGCATACCGTATAAAAGCTTGTTTGAAATGTTGGTTTTCTTTCTCTATTTTTTTTTTCGGAATGGAACTTTGAATCTATTCGGCGCAATTCGGGGATTCAGCGATATTGATCCATGAGTGTTGCATGTCGGCGGTCATCAGATTACGCGATAATAGAAATGCGGTGGTCGAATATCGATCTCAATTAAGCCCAGAATTGTTAATTTGTTCCCGTTCATATTTCTTTTGAATCGATTTTGCGGATGTATTGAAAATAAGCACTTCCGTTCAAAATGTTGTGGGCGCAGATAGAACCGAAGATGTTGCCGTCTGCAATAACATAGTCCTCCTCAATTTTAAGCAACATAATTGCAAAAGGCAAATTCGCAAAACTTCACCCCAGAGTAGAGTTTTAGTTTCTCACTTCCAAGACAAATTAGACTGAGCAGTAGCATTTTAGATTTAGACTTCAAGGCTCGAGCAGAAATTGTTTTGAATGAGGGGTTGCAGGTGAAGAGAAAGGATCAGTGTTTAAAACCATAAACACCATAGGAATGCGGTGTGAAGTGATGTAATGTTAAAATTCAATCGTTTACCTTTCCTCCAAAACAAAGTCAAGTTGTGATCAAATCTTTGAAGGAAGGAGAAGGAATCTCGGTTGGTGAATGGCGATTGGCAGACGTTTGCCATACTTAAAACAAAAGGTGGAATTGTACAGCCCTGGAAGCAAACAGATAAAAAAGCTTTAGTAACAAATAGGACGATGTGAGACATGCATACCCAAAAAGCTATAAATCTAGACAATATAAAATTTAGGCAGAATGGTTGACAAAGGGGTCGAAACAGAGAAAAGATCCACTTCAGGTGTTTCTGAATTTACATCCCAATATTTGAATGGTTTTACAATGCACTCTAAAGAGAACGCGAGATCAAGTACTCGGGTTGGAAACTGTCTGAGGACTTTAGGGAGCATAACTAAACACTTTATGAGGAATGAATCACACAAATAGGAGAAGAGCGGAATGTACATAAGTCAATTTAATTGCAAAATGTGTTACAGAGCAGGAGAATTTACATGGAATTATTCAAAGGAAATAACTAACAGTGGAATTTTGTCGTTATGATGTAGAATGATAGGTTAAATGCTTCCATAATAAGCGTCCACAGTAGGTGTGAATAAAGAAACGTCTTTATGAAGATAAACTCACAAGTTACTGAATTAGGAAAGGCTAGGAGAAGGTCTACAAAAGCTGACTCAATTAAAAGTCTGTTGGAATTGGTTTTGCAGGTATAAGATTTGAGTTGAAACTTTAAGTGCAAGTGGGGATTTTCCACGGACTTCAGCAAAATGGTTTGGTTATGACAATGAACGGGTTTAAAGGAGAAGAATCCTGTTAAAAAAGTAAGAAGAACTAGTTTAATTTCCAAACAGTGTATTTGATAGGTAAGTTATTGAAGAGCTGAGTGTACGACCATAGGGGTGTAGGCTCACGATGCCAACTGTGGTCTGGATGTATAAAAGATTTAGAAAAAGGAAAATTTAGTTTGAAGAAGGCTAGAGGGAGGGTCAAGTGGGGAAAGTCGCTAGGTGTTTTCTGGTGCATGCTCATGTTTCCAACGAAAAGCAATAACAAACCAGAGCCTCAGGACATGATTTGCATTTTCAGAATTGAGCAATTCAAACTCAAATGGAAAGAGGCCATCCACCAGTTCAAGAAAGCAGAGTAATAGAGTGCGTATAAGTATTGCGATTTGCAGTCTAGGAATAGTGGAAACAGAACCCTGAAGTACCAGTCTGTTAACATGGGTCTTGGACATACATACAGAAGTTTTCATTCTTTATAGGACAAAGGAATATTTCAGTTTAGTCACCCATTCATTGAACAGCGACTTTTGCAAGAAGATCAAGATTTCCTTCATAATAAGTTTTGTGGGGCTTCGAGGCCAAGTGTATCTTTATGCATTCTCTAGAATAGTCGTTAAATTTTTGTCAGTATTTATAAAACCAAGTTTAATTTCCCAGTACTCTACTATTAGCAAATATTGAAGGATAAACTATCAGGTAAGCAGAAACTTTGAGGACTACCAAGCAGCCCTACAGGCAGTTCGTTTATAAATTCTTTAGGACGCTTTCAGAACACAGAATTCCAGTTTTAAACATAACCGTTCCTATTTAAGAACTACCCGAACTGGAAGATGCATTAGATGGGTTTCCATTTTAGTCTTGATCCGATGCGACGCAAATCTTCGGCGTTTTTTAAAAGAAAATGGAGCTGGGAGATGAACAACTCTTTAGTTGAAATATTCAGTCCAGTCAACGGTATTAAATCAGGTAAAAGTTATCAATTATGCTAAATTTAAGAAAATCAGGTGGAGTAGACGGACGGGGGCAGGCGAAATCACCGCGCGAGCACTGGGTTGGTTTTATTAAACGGCCTTTTTTAAAAGGCCTATTATTATGGACCTCATAGAGTTTTTGGGACCTCAGTTAGAAATGAAGAGGGCCAGTACCACCCATGAACTAGCCTCCTGCCTCCTAATTTACTTTCGGAAGGATTTTAGGCCCCGCTTAGATTTCTGTCTTATGTGTGTGCCCAGGAAGGTCTTTACGTGGAATAAAGCTCAGTGCAAATAAACAAAACCCGCTTAAACCCTGAACAAGTGCCTCTTCTAGGACCTTGCAGGCCACCACTGACAAGGATTCAAGACGTGAAATGTGGGTTTGATTCTTTTTTTAAAATAAATTAATTTGAATGGAATTTTTTTTTTTAATTGAACAAAACGTCCACCTTGAGGTGTCTTTGGAAGCACAAGATCTGACAATGAAACCAAAATTAGCTGAAACTAAATGCACAAAACAAAATTAAAGGATTATAAATATCTTAAATATGTTGATAAAAGACTTTACTTAGTTAGGTGCTGAGTTTTGGGCAGTTAATGTTTACAGGTAAAACACATAAGCTAGGTATACAATAAGATATTTCTCGAGACCAATTTGAGACATGACATTTATACTCAATCTCATCATCTTGCAAGCTTGGTTGCAAAATTAGCATTCAGATTTTGATTTAGATCTATACAGATGTTTTTTTTTTCGTTACCGGCGTTTGAAAGTGCATGGAATTTTAAAACTAAGTGGAGAGTGATGGCAAAGAAATTCTTATGTTGACGTCTGGGGCTTTTACTGATGCCTAGCTGTATTAGATTTGTGTCTCTTCGTTCCATAAGTCTCAGACCGCACAAAATAAATCATTTTTGAGAGCACAATTTGGTCTAGTTTTTGCTAGATCAAATTTCCCATGCGTCTTTAGAAGATGTGCCTCTTTACTACATAAATACTTAGAATGTCCACTTTGCAAAAGCCAAATTGTTCCTGATCTTTAGAGAGTGTTTAGTTACTTTTAGATTTTCAAGCAAACAATCTTGAGGAAGAGTGTTTTAAAATGTTTCAGAATGAAAATGGAGTGGAACAAATCAGATCGTTCAAGGGCAACTCAATTTTGTTTCAGACGGTCGCTTGAGTAGCAGAATTTGGCACAAGTTCAGCTACAAAACAAATTATCAACGTCATCTGTTTCTTTTCCTTGTACAGCGTCAATAATGGGTTCAACTGGTTTCTGAGGTTTTAGTCTGCCCCCAAAGAAACCTCGGCTAACAGAACCAGCCGTTGCATTGTTTGGCAACGTGATATGATGAATATCTTACTGTGTAATAATAGGTGCTATTGTTACTGATGATAAACCTGGTTTTACCTTCGTTACCAGTGAAATCACCGAAAATCTATTAAAATTTGGAGATAATTTTTTTTTGTTTAAAGATGGTGGGAGACTGCTAGGAGAACCGGCAGTCAATCTGAATACCTAAATGCCACCAAGAATTTATAAAATTCTTTGGTAGGAATTGGTTTTTAGTTTAAATCGGTTTTCATGGCAATGCACTCCAACCCTAAGGATACCAGATGTTTTACGATAGAGCAAATTACTTGTTATTGGTAAAATGTGGAATTCTCTCCTGTGCCAGTCTGTTTAGATTTTCTGAGAAATAAATAGCCTGATCAAATTTCTCACTAATTCATCATCCAGAATAAGATTGAAACATAAGTTTCCCACATAGTGGGTGCAAGCACAGAGGCAAAGGGACAATACCTTGGGTGATTGGAAGTCACTATATCGATTTAAAATTATCAGGAAATAATTCAAATTGCTAAAATACGACGTTTAAAAACAAACGTTTTCCTGAGAGTTGACTGAGACGTGAAAAATTATTAGAGAATAGTAAGACTAAAATGTTACTTTAAATTTAAATTATAAAAGAACATTTTGTTGGAATGTATTAAAGATTCATATGTGCTCCATGATCGAGCATGCATTTTGAAGTTTATAGAACCATTCCTATTGAAAATTAATGGAACCAGAACAGAAGTTGTTTGGTGAATCTGGCATAGATGGAAACTTTCTTTCTTGCAGATGATTAACTGGCAAGTGTAGCCTGTGGAGATGTTAATCTCCCCTTTAATTACCAAAGGTTTGTCAGCTGGCTGTAGTGAGGAGTGCAGTGCATCTGAAAAAAAGGCCTCGATACTAAAAGCGCCGAGGAAAGAATATTTTGGCTTATTAAAGCCTATTGAAATATTAGATTTGGAAGCTACTCATAAACGTCTAAACCATTTAGAGGCCAAAATTGTTCTGGGCTTTCAACTCTAGCTGGTGGAAGTTATGGATTCAGTCAAGAAATTTGGTGACACAGATCGAGCCGTTCTAAATAAAACAAATTTCCCCCTAATTGGCTCAAACAGGTCTTTCATCTGTACGATTTGAATGGATAGTAGGCCTTGGGCACCCCAAAGTTCAATTAGAGTCCTTTAAATTGGTGGGTGGTAAATAGAATTTAACAATTTCTCTGAGTTGGGAAATTAGAAGAAAAATATGCTTTTAAAGTGCAGTCAAAATCTGAATCGGAGATTGTTTTCACTAAGATCTTTAAAATCAAAAGGTGTCTTATGGGTGAAGATATGGAGGTGGTGGAAGGCTTGACAGGAGCTCTTGGCAGACCTCCCTATTTTTTGTTTACGTTCAAAGTAATGAGGGACAATCGCCCTGAAGCATACCTTATCTTCCCATCAGGTCGGGAGGACGGGAGACAATAGGTGCTGATTACATCAAGCTCAGCTGCGTGTATAACATCAAAGTTCATACTGTTGACAGATTTGTGCGAAAGATAAATATGATTTATTCTACTTAACCAAAGCAAAGGTTACGACTCGATCTATGACCTGCGTTTGCGAAACCAACTATTATTTCATTTGTCCTCTCATCTTAATTTAGAGTACTTTACTGATACCAGTTACAAAACTCGGTAATTGGATTTATTCTGATTCTGAATTTGAATGGAAAGAATTTAGAAAGAAAGAATTAAAAACTAGAATGAACCAGGAAAGTAAAGGAAGAATCTGGAATGAACTATCCATGGGCGATATTCATGTTACAAGAGACAGATAAAATCTGTTAGAGAAGAAAGATGGGCAGAGAGGAGCATCGTCTCATGCCAGATCGACGAAGCACACCGGTCAAAGTCCAATCACCACCTAGATTTAACTCGGCCTTCGCAAATTTGAATAACGGACGGGGACACGGGCCTGGTAAGCGCCCTCTGACTGGACTTGGAGACTAGGTTAACATTACCTTAGCCGCAGTAACTTTGACAGACCTTCGAAATTACAGGTATCAGAGTTTGATAACGCCAGTCGGTAGAGTTTCATGACCACTGAATATCAACGAATCGACGGTTTGTGAATTTGGAGTTTGCTACAAATAGTTCTTCTAGTCATAAATCATTGCATGACTTGCCGTCAGGTTAGCTGCGTTGACCTCTTCTGTTATGCGTTGCTGTCGGTCAATAAACTGAGTCATTGAAAGAAAAGCGGACTTTTCCAATAATCTTATGGTCAAAATAAAGAAGTTAAAGTATGGGTCCAGAATGCTCATTAGTAAACACCGGCACGAAACATCAGTATTTTGTTGGATATCCTCCGTTAATTCTCCTTTCAGATTCTGGTGGCGCCGGAGTCTTATTGGAAGTAGCTGGTTTGATTTAGAGGATCCAAACAATTATGACGTACTTTCACACAAATGGAACCCTATACTGTTTTCCCGCGGCAAGTTTCTTATGGGCTCGATTTCATACAATTTTTTTATATAGAAATTGCGTCGATTCATCAAGAATTTAAAGATTGGGTCCTTTAAAATAATTAAAATAGAATATCAAAAACATTGTCAGATAATACTTTAAAATATATAATACATCATAACGGAGTGTCAAGAATATTTGAGTATAAATCCGACGCTCAGGTGTAAAGTACTTGAAAGTCATTGTTTTGCTTAATTCTCCAGAATCCTCACTATAAACAAAGATTAAAATCATGCATTGTCGTTAAAGGAAATGAGAACGAAGAATACAAATACCTAAATCTAAATTTTCGTACATTATTTTAAGTACAAACAGTACACAAAGAAATTTCAAAATAGATTCAATTCGTTAGATGTTTTGCATATTAACATTGTTGTCAGGAAATTTGAAATAAAAGGAAATAATTAATGGGCTGTATAACGTTAGATTAAGGTAGTATTATAAACATTAAGATTAGAGGCGTAATTATAACGTTTGAACTAATCTATTTTCAGATGCGGGTGATTAGGCAAAGAATAAATAGTCCTGTCTATTTAATTTTGAAAATTGGACTTTTGGTTAGAAGTAAAAAAGTATTAAGTGAAGAACTCAAGGCGAATATACGTAAATAGTTGAGAAAAACGTTTTGCTTTTGAACAAATCGTTTAAATCAGATACTAGAAAGTTTTAAATGGTTATTCAATGGAATAGAGCATAGGAAGGAACGATCAGAGTTGGAATGTGCTCTAAAATAATCTAATATCCGTTATGGAAGAAGAAGTTTCTAAATTTAGCTTCTCATTTGTTACAGAGTTATGGGGTTTTTATCCTCTTTGATTTTCTTTTCCGTAATTATAAACTTTTGAATTACATTTTCGAAACACTTTCAAACAGTGAACGTGGCGTCAGTTGCTTCGAGTAAATGGAGTCTCTGGTTGGGATATCGACTAAAATAGGAAGAAGAAAGATTGCATTTTTTTTCGTTTCCTATGCAATGTAAATGGAACAAGATGTTCTCAATGTTTTGTTCTCCAGTTGAAGCGAATGACCTTTATAAATTACACTTTTGTGTGTGTCTTTCTGCAATGTTTGTAGTTCACAGATTTTGGAGTGGATCAAAACACAGGAAGCAAACAGAGAAAGTATGGGAGATCACATTGAAGATTAGTTGGTGGTGGTTGGGGGGTCCCAAAAAATACATTGAGATATAAGCTCTCCTATTTGAGTTGTAATGCAGATTCTTGAAAAGCCTATCAAATGAGAAGTTGGAATTTTAGAATTGAAACTCAAATGTGCTTTGAACAGCGGGAGCTGATAATGATTTCATTGGTGCTGTTTGTTGACCATGGTAGCCACCGGCTAGGACAGAGATCCAGCAAAATTCACTGATGGGTTCAGAGCTTGTTCCAAATCAGATTGTCATGCATGTCAAAGGAGATTCTGATCGGGTAGTGCTGCTACCTACAAGTCAACAGAAGATGTGATCACGATTATATCTGAGACAATGTAGAAGGTGAGAAACAGACTGAGGACCAGGTGCAGTTGCTGTATAAAACATGGCTGATCATGGTAGGGCATCAGCCACAATTCGAAAAACATCCAGTCAGGACCATGAGCCATAAACCTATGCCTAAGGGCTACAACTACCATTGGACCTCAGAATGGAATGATTACCACAAGAATGGTGAAAAAATTATGAGATTCGTTATGCCCATGCAACGACTTTCGTTCTTGGTTGCTTTCAAACTCAACGTTAAGAACGATTGTTTCCCTTGGCTGGATTCAAATACGTGGACTTTATCTAAACCAAATACTTGTTTGATCTCAAAAGACATTAGAGTAAACAAAAGTACAAAATCTAACAATAAATTCAACAATCCTCTCAATTTTCTACTCCGACACGTGTCCCAGTACTTAGAGAATTCATGGCGAGTGGTCTATTCTTCTAGTGTTTGTTTAAAATGCAGATCAGGGTTCCTAAGCACTTTCAAATCCTCCAAGTAGTAGCTAGTTGATCTGGCTTTAAACCTGTTGAAAGTTTCCAGTCCATATTAGTTATGTAGGTTTTGGACATCGTCCTCATCTCTTAGAAACTGGCTCAAAAAATGAAACTGAGATTCTCTAGGTATCCCTCTAGTATTTATAATCCTTAATTTAATAAATAATCAAAAGTCTGAACTTCCTGAAAACAGAACTAATTAATATAAAGATACTACAAACATGATAGGATATCAATGTTAGAAATCGGAGGAAACAGCGGTTTGATTTGGGTTTTGCTCGACAGCTGATTCAAAGCAGCGGGAGAAAGCTGCAGTGACAATTTTGAATGTAGCCACTTGATGAGATTAGTCAAATCATGCTGGAATTTCATGTAGCAGGAACACCGTTGGTGGGAGGTTCAATCAACAGCCCCTTGGATACCTGTCTCTAGCCTGGGCGCAGTGCATTGAGTACTCCCAGGGAGGCCCCTAAATTTTCCCCGTTAGGAGTGGAGTGTGGGAGAGGTTAAAGAGGCTCCCACCTCCAGTCATTGTCCTCGTCATGCAAAGTACATGGTCCATCTTAGCCAGCCTCATTTATTTCATTGAGACGTTCATAAAAAATAAAACTAAAACTGAAAACGTAATCACCGACATGATAAACAGACGGGACGCTTTGAAAGACAAACACCACCTCCACCTACTGTGACAGAGCCGGGACTTTTAGGGCTCAGGTGCATGGCCTGGACTTGACAGGTCTTAATCACCCATCAAAATCAGACAAACGACAAGAAACTACCCAGTATGGTCCGAATATCATCGAACTGGTATAGATTTAAGATTTTATTAACGTCGCAACAGGTGTTGTTAGCGTGGACCTCATTTTGGGAACCTCAGTCAAGTGTGATTACCTGAAGCTTGCCCAGGTCTCTACAACGGTTGTGTTTAGCTGCCAAGAACTCCAGATGAATGACCAAGCTTTATAAAAAAAAGACCTCTAAAGGTGTCGAATATAAATGTAATGTAAAGCACAAAGGTTTGAAACATTTCTTGTGAGATTCAGAAACAGAGTTTCTTCTTGAATTTTTAGAAATTCCGATAAATAAAACCCTCATCTCTGTGCTTTGAACTAATGGGATGGTTTGGTTGTTTTATCGGTACCAGTTTGTAATCTTGTTGGAAAATTTTGTGGAATTCCTCTGGTCATATCAAAGTGAGTAGGAAGAAAAAAAAGAATCATATTGGTGAATCCCCCCTCACATAGAATAAATCTGCTCGATAAACAGAGTCAGGAAACTTTGGTTTGTTCAATGCTGAGCACTTGCTGATTTTTTCACATTCCCTGTGGTTCTTTTTTGTTCCATTTCTCATCTTTTAGTGACTGGATGATGTTTATATTTTAATTACCTAAATAGTTATTTTAACATTTGGTATTTTTCTTTATGACCAGTTTTACCTATTTCCATTTTAAAACATCTGGATACCGTTATCGGTTTTGCGATTTTAAAACTGACCCCACATCTTGGCTCTTGTGCCGGCTAATATAAACCATCGCACCTGCACGCTGTGCGGAGGATGACGGCTCAAATTCAACGTCAGTGCAGTAGTGGACTACTCTCGTTTTGTATGTTGAAGTTTTATCCTTCA
>BMAW01042142.1:34809-52015 GCA_019974015.1 Nephila pilipes | reverse complement strand
GAATTAGATTCATTAGATTCATTCTTTTATATGGAATTAGATTCATTCTTTTTTATATCCTTACAATTTTTCTAATATGATAAAAAATCATGCAGAAAATGTTAAATTCAGAATAGCATTTTAATGATGTATAAATATAGATTAATCTTACAGTTACTTAACAGTTACTACCGCATATCTTTTATGAATTTTGTTGCATAGAAAGCAATCACTATTTATATTATCTGTAATGAAAATATGCTCGCTTCTTCAGTTAATTATAGAAAAATAGCTTTAGCTAAATTAATTTCAAAAACTGTTATTTATAATAGTATTTTTTTGAAATGAAGTTTTTAACTGAAAAAAAAAAAAAAAACTTTCTCAATGTATTGTTAATAAAGCTAATAAGCTCATTGGTAAGATGCAATTTTAAAATATATAGTTGTAATAATTAATTACAGAAAGATACAATTGTTGAAAACGAGTTACTTTTTAAAAACTACTTCCTAAATTTAAACATTCAGATGTTTACTTATACTTGCTTCGGATACATATTAGTTTCCACTTAACGTCACTTTCAATATTTGAATGTTTTCTTTCTGTTCTAAAGTTTATTACTCAGTATTTCAGTGAAGTAAACTGCTTATTTTTTTTATGCATCTATATATTTCATACATATGTTACATATTTGTATATATAAATATACATACATACATATGTATACTTATATATACAAATATGTTATATATATATATATATAAAATGCATTTTAATCGAAAAAATAATATTGCATTCTTCTGGAAAATCTATTTTTCTCTTTTTTTAAATTACTTAATTTAATTTTTGAAAAAAATGTAAAACACTTTTAAACGTTATCTTGTTTCTTTTAATAGTCTTAAGCAGAATAAATAATTTTTAAAAAACGAGCCATGTTTTAATTTAACGTAACATTTCCATAAAAAATTTTATTAATGCAAATTGCTGTATCTCACAGTATGAGTAAACATGATCGAAACAAAAACCATAGTAAAAAGGTTTTAGTTATAGGACTCATAAATTATAGCGCAATCAGATGATATGAGTTGCAGGAATGGAATTAAATCATCTTTCAGAAATCATGTACTCTAAAACTGACCACTGACTTGACTGCTCCTCCTTTCTCATTATTCAAGCCTCTAGTTAATCATGTCGTTGGAAACGGTCCACATGCGAAAGAAACGGATATGCATACTGAGAACTTTTACAGATACCCATCATTATAAGTTAGCTTAAGGGAGACAACACTCAATTATTCATGAATTTAACCTCAGTTAACTTGTACAAACAATAAATAGGGCTCCTTAGAACTAAGAAACATTACAAAAAAAAAACCTACTGAAGAAAAAAAAAACAAGGAAAACTCTAGGCACTTTTAGCCATTTATCTTAATTCTTCAAAATGAATTGTTTTATGGAACGTTAGGAACTAACGAAAACAATCTGTCTAGTCTAAGATATTCTAATGCACGTGAAAAGATGAATTATTCATTCCAGCTTTGCTAGAATGATTCTTGCTTGAATGTAAAATTCCTAAAATGTACTTTAGATCCAAGAAAGATTATAAAAATCTTTTTAAATTTGGTGGATATTTGGAAAGAGTAAAAGCTGATCAGCAAGCGCTAAGTGCTTTTGGGAAGAAACTGTAAAGGTAAAGCAGATACTTTTCCGATGTTTTATTTACAATTTTAAAACGGAGTCTTATACCACAATTTTAAACTTATTGGGCTTCATAATTGTAATTCAAGTTTCTTGAAATTGAGTTTAATTGTGGTATTATATTCGTTATTTATTACAATTTAATTAGATATGTAAATATTTATAAATATATGTGTGCTATTGTATTATGTATAGATTTAGTAATATTTTAAAAACTGTAAGGTATAAATTGCAAATTTGATTATAGTCTATTATGAAATATGAATCGAAAGTTTTATAGATAAACCTCTAAATTTAAGAAGTTATTTAAAATTATTAGAATTATTAGAATACTTATTATTATTAAAATAATTAGAATTATTACAATACTTATTATTATTAAAATAATTAGAATTATTACAATACTTATTATTATTAAAATAATTAGAATTATTACAATACTTATTATTATTAAAATTATTAGAATTATTAGAATACTTATTATTATTAAAATTATTAGAATTATTAGAATACCACTATTATAATTATTAGAATAATTATTAGAATTATTAGAATTACTAGAATTATTATAAATTATTAGAATAAATGTAGTTCTTACAGTTCTTCCTATTACAATTTTGGTTTCTTCTTTATTTTCGCTTATTTATATAATTATTTTGAAGTATTTTTTTGTAAAAATGTTTTAAACCTAAAATTATCAAGAGAAATGAATGAAAATAATGAATTGGAAAACGATTAACTGCATAAAGAAGTATTATTGCTAATGCGTCCACTATATTCTTTCATTGGATAATAATATTTTGTAATTAATATGTTTTATATCCAATGACATAAGAAGTTATTTAGAGTTATGTTTCCATTACTTATACACTATATCATTTAAACTATTAAAATAATTATATTTTACTGATACTTTCAAGTTCATATTGTAATGTGATTCTATAATATGTTAATATAAATAAATTTTAATCAAATATCTGTGCAGAATAAGGAATACTGTTCAAAATTAATTTATAATAGTGGCAGCAGCAGTCTATTGGTTATTGTCGCTAGCTCGGGGCCGCCATTTTTTAATATGCTCAAACCTAGTGGTTTCTATAGACCCAATATCTAATAAAAACTATTCACGATACGTATGCGATACAGCCAAGTCCTTTCACTAACGTGGTATGGCATTTTGGAGAGTAAGGTGTAAGCTCTGTTTTTAAAATTGAAAGATTTGACAGCAGATCTTGCTTTGTTTCTGAGTGCTACGGTAATAAACAATCAATCAGATAAGTTTGGATAAAAACAAATATATCTTATTTATTTTATTTAATTGGGATTTATCTTGAAACCTTACATTAAAGTAAATGAAAGTATATATATATATATATATATATATATATATATATATATATATATATATATATATATATATATAAAATTTTAAAATCAAAATTTAGTAAAAGAAAGTATATTTAATTTTTAGGAACTGAAGCTCCGCATCAGCTACTTTGGCTATATATAATGTTGTATAATTTTTTAGATAAATAGTAAATATTAATAATTCTTCAAATAAGTTGTTTTCGAGGAAAATTATATACTAAAAATTCTTAGAATTGGAATATTGCATTTGCGTATCCACTTAATTTAAGATAAAGCAATCAAAATGTTGCTTCATCTTAAATTTAAAAAAATTAACAAATAATATGGCTCTAGATAAATGTTTCAAATGGAAACATAGTAAACAAAACAATGGATTACCAGAAATCGATTTATCAACTCTCGCTGAAACAATAATAAATTCTTAGCAATGATAGCAATTTAACAGACTTTTGTACTAATCGTTTATAACAGAAATTTAAAAAAAAAATATTTATTTATAATATACAAAGCAGCTTTTAGGTTATCTGATGCCCACACGGTCTTAACAAACTTAATTAAAGAATACTTTATATCTATTTGTAAACCCATGATAATTTATTTCATTCTGTAGTGATATATTAGCTATATAAAATAAAACTAAAGCAACCAATAAATATTTTTAAAAGATAAATAAGATATTTTAAGTGAATTATGAAAGAGAAGACATCAATATTTTGTAAACTCTCATTATAGCTCTGTTCAGAAATTTTCCAGAATTAAATGTGAGTCCATGAGAATTGCACATAACATACCTATTTAGAAAAATAAATGTATAACAATTTTAGCGAATTTTGAGAATTTTAAACTCTCGAAGATATTTTAATTTTACAAATACAAAATAGTTTTTAATTTACTCATAAAAATTTACTTTCAATGTATGTTGTTAGTTTCTTGTGTGAACTTTAAACGTCGATCAAATCAATAAGTAAGTATTTTTTTAGCTTTAACTGCATTGTAAATGCAGTATAATTTATAATTTTTAAAATATGTATATTAATATATATATATATATATATATATTATAAAGTATAAATTACAAATTTGATTATAGTTTATTTATGAAATATGAACCGAAAGTTTTATAGATACAGTTATAAGTTTAAGAAGTTGTTCTAAATTATTAGAATTATTAGAATACTTATTATTATTAAAATTATCAGAATTATTAGAATTTCTAGAATTATTATAAATTATTAGAACACTTATTATTATTAAAATTATCAGAATTATTAGAATTTCTAGAATTATTATAATTATTAGAATAAATGTAGCTCTTACAGTTCTTTGTATTACAATTTTGGTTTCTTCTTTATTCTCGCTTATTTATATAATTGCATTGAAGTAGTTTTGTATGTATGTATATATATATATATATATATATATATATATATATATATACATACAAACATATATGTATATATATATATATATTAAATGGGTATATACGTACATATTTAAGTAATAACCCCTTGCATTGGCGACTTGACAAAAACATTTGGTATCTTTGGCAACAAATGGAAAAATCTCAAAGAGCTGGAACATAAGCTAATTATTGATTGGGAAGATAATTATGGACTTTTCGCAAATTTTTCCATGTGACGTCAAACCTGGTTGGAAGAGATGAGCAGCCGAGAGCTCTAAAGGCAAGGAATCAGCTTGTTGAGTTTGCTTCGGAGACCTATCAGGGAATCATTTGAATGGATCTGCCTTAGATAGTGTGGCCAAGTGAATCTGCTGGAGATACAGCCTGAAGTTAGTGGAAATGTTGGAGCCTGTGTTAGGAGTCCGTATTGCAGAAATCGATCGAAAAATCGCCTGGAAGATGTTGGTAATTACTTCGATCAAAGCATGCCAGGTGAATTTACGGATAAATAGAGTATATCTGCTGGGAATCGCGCGTCAAGGCCTGCAATGGAAGTGCAGAAAAATACTTCGAAGCTAATCCGTATTTAGAACTTGTATGCTGGTTTGCTGAACATTGCTATTATAACTGTGACTGTCTTTAAAAGTTAGCTTTGTTCCTGTGCCTGTGTCACTAAATTGTGCACATGCTGTGAATCAGTTGGTATTGTTTTTGCCTAAGTTGTGTTACCTGTGTTATCCTAGAAATTTATAAATAAAGTGATATTTGCCATTATTCTCCGTATTGGACTGATTTTCTTTCCCTCACTCCTTGGAAAATTTTTGTAATAATATATATTCGACATTTTAATTAATTTTTTTTAATCCCCAAATTCTTTAAAGAATAACTCGATTTTTATAGAGCTGTAAGTTACAAATATATAACTATGTGAAAATATTTGTGTTTTATTAAATATTTACGTCCAGTTATGCATAGTAAAAATTTCTAGAATTCCAAATTGTATATTAGACAAAATTATATATTATTTGAATTTTGTTAGTGTATTATAGGAACAAGCTTTCTTTCAGAACTAATTTATTTTTAATACAAATCTTGTGAAAATAATTAGGAATTTTATATGTTTGATTCTATGTGTTTCTCCAAAAGCACAATTTTTTGCAGAAAAATAGAAAGAAAATTAATTTTCCAACAAAGTATTTTGGATAAATTAAAATCAATTAAAAAAACAAAAAAAGTCAATAATATAGGAATTTTCCTTTCTTTTCACATACGAAGAAGTTCTTATGTAATAAGATTGAAATTTATTTTCAGTTAAATAGCTAATTTTGAAATCAATTCAATAGGGGTTTTTTTTATCCAATGGCAGATTATAAATAGTTACAGCACAAGAAAAAAAAGTTACAAGGGAATAAAACACAAAATAAGAACAAGAAATGCTGCAACAAAGTTTATTAATCCTATTTATCTCTAGCCTCCCAGTAACGTTCTGAAAGAAAAGACTTTTGAAGCGTAGGGCAGTGGAGTAGATGAGCGGAGTTCATATCCTCACCAGAGCTGTACAGAGTGCCAGCCGGGGAAGGAGCAATTTTGAATCTAGAAAGATGTTTCCGTAAACACTCATGTCCTGTGGCTAGGCGGAATTCAACGACAGCTCTATGTTTTGGGTCATTACTCAAATTGGAGACAGTATTTTTCCAAGCCTTGTGAGATAAACAATTGGAAAGGTACTCCTGACCATAAGCTTTGATAGAATTTTTAACAAGGTTTATCATTGCACATAGAGGCAAAGGACGATAAACATTCCACTTAATCATATCACCCCTGTTAGTCAGAAAGTCTGTTGTCTCATTACCTGGTACTCCACAGTGGACAAGAATCCGCTGGAAGGCGATATTTTTTTCAATAGAAGCCAGGTTTTAGAGGTGACGACGAGAGTCCAAAATGGCCTACGTTATGGAAAATTTCTGAAAGTAAGTATTATAATATTTTAAAAAATCAATTTACATAAATATCTTATCGTTCGTGGGAGATATTTATAAATACTTTGAAAAAGTGTGTGGATGAATTTTTGAATCAAAACTAAAAATATTCAGAGATACAATAATATATTATGTTTCAATGTATGAAGCTCTATATCATTTCCTATTAAATAAATATATTTAAGAGTACAAAAAAATACTAGGGAACTATTATCTCTATCTCTTCGATACGAAATAATGCAGAAAATATATCTGAGAGTTACCACATATTGTGTTTTTCAAGTTTATGAATTATTTGGTAAACATTTTGTGTAGATTATACTAATGTATCAGTAACTACTTTATGTAAGATACATTTTTTTCCGGATTTTGAAATTGATATAAAGTTATTTCTAGTTTCCTCGCATAACCGATAGCTGGTTAAAAACTTCTGCATTGCTTAGAAATTTTTACAATGTATTTCTAACCTCATAACATAAGATCATATTCAATGCTCATTATCGAATTTTATTCATGTGGGGGCAAATACATTATTTATCCATTAATATTTCTGTAACACTTTAGAATATGCACCTAACTGTATCACTGGATTTTTTTAAAATTCTATTAAGCCTTATCATACCTTGCAATTAAAGAACAAACTTAACATGCCTTGGGGAAAATCTTATCAATATAAAATCTATTCCAATTACATTCAAACCTGAATTATTTGAAAAAAAAAATAATTTTCAGCCAACATTTAACATTAATTTTAAATATGAACTACATAATAAGAACTTGAATAAAAACTTATAACAGAGATTTATTTTAAATATGTACCAACCACCAACCATTTATAAAACCAAATGTGATATACGAGTATCTATCATAATACAATCAAAAAAGTTTTTGTGAATAAAAATGCAACATTAAATTAGGTAAAAGTCATACTTATACAATATGTCACTTGAAGATATTTAGTCAGTTAACTTTCAAAAAATGAGACATGTACAAAAGACATAATTTTGCATTAACACTCGCCATTGTTTAGAAATTTGATATGTAAACAGCTGAGGGCAAAATAAACAGTATAAGTATGTGTTTTTAAACTCCATTTTTATTTTAAGAAGCCTGAAAGAAAATTTGTTTTCTTTTATGTTGAATTCAGTTGCAACAAAGTTTGACGTAAATAGAAAAATAAATTTAATTTTGATTTTGTTTTGCAACGGTCTGGGATTTTTTGTTTCTTTTCCTGCAGAACACCAAGTGATGAAAATACGAAATATATTTTATATCATGGCATTACTTATTTTATTTATACTTTTGTTACTTAATTTAATAAATGCAAAAAAAATTCCCATTAGAAATTTTAATATTAATAAGTGTTATAAAACAATGTGGTCTACCATATATATATATATATATATATCATAAAGTAAAAAATTAATAAAATAAAATAAATCAGTATAGAAATTTAAATCACTAGTAGAATATTGAATATAGTTTTGTTTTAAAGATTGGAGAATATTATAAATTAAAAAAATACGTACTAATATAATGTTAAAAATATATAGAAGAATTATGTATAGAATCAAAAGTATAACAAAGCTATATGGATATTAACAGAAAAGATTTACTTAAATATAAAAATACAATAAATTGAAAGAAAACAAAGTAAACCATTAGATAAAGGGGAAATTGAAACTAAGAAACTGGAAAATATTGTAAATAGAGTAATTTTAGGCTAATTACATTTACAGACTTTAGACACTATAAAGCGGTATTGTTTCAAAATTATTTGTTTCATATGAAATCTCCCCTTCAATATTTACTTTTTAAAAGCAAATAACAAACTAAAATTTTAACAGAACAAAGAATAACGAAATTCTTCAAAAATAAGAAAAAAAATTCAAAAATTATATCAAAAATATGAAAATTTAATTTAATATATAATAATTGTATCTTCATTTAAAAATAAACATAATGTAAATTGGAGGAGAAAAGAAATTATTTTGAAAAAAGCTAACACAATTCCACATAAAACGTTATAATAATTTAAATATCTTGACTTTAAAAGGCACATATAATTAGAAATCGATTAGATTCAATGATGCCTTCTTATTGAATGAATTCATGCGAGATTAAGAGAGATTAGGGATAATTGATAACATTATTAACTCTACCTATAATTTGTATTTATACACATTTATTTTCAGAATAATGGTTTTCCTTTGCAACACTAATAACAAACCTTTTTCTGCGCAACATTCTTATTTTTTGTGGTATTACATTAAAATACCGATTAGATTAAATTAAATTTCATTGACAAAATATTTGGAACAAAATCTTAAATCTGACAATTAATTCGACTTCATGGATGAACTGAAATTCTTTCTTTCTATAACAAGTTAATATTGTCTTTAAAAAAAATGTATATCTCATCTTACTATGAAACATTTTCTTTACAGGAATCTTTTTTATGAATTTTTTTTCATTATATATCATTAATATTTTATATAAAAGGTTTATTTTTACTCTTGACTCTCAAAAAATTTATTTTAGTTTTCCTGAATAATAGATAATTCTATTATATTTACATTTATGTTAAAATATGTATGAAATTCGATTAAAATCAAACAATTTATATACATTTACATGTAATTACAAATGAGGGATGTCTTTTCAAAAGTATGTCCTTTGTAAGTGATATCTTGTATTCAATAATTTGATACATTTTTTAAAAATATAAATCTAAAAAGCATCACTTTTAGTAGTAATTTACATTTACAGTTATACATGAATGGATGAGAAAGGTATTCCCAAACTAAAACTGTTTTCAATGTTTTCTAATGGCTTTTATCTTGCGCCAATTAGAACGTAGAACGTTTGTTTGATACTTTCAGTCACATATCCAATGTTTATAATACTTTTGTTCTAATTTACTAAATTTAAAACACTTTTGTTCAGATATATGTATTGCAAGGAGGAGGGAAATTGTTCATTGGAGTGAACGTTTAAATAGAGAAAATTGCCCTCATTTGTCATAAACTTAAATTCAAAATTTGCTATTTCAACCTTCTGAATATCTGATTTAATACCATTTTTTATGAATCAGAAATGATTTATGGGACTGACTACAAAGAGTTGATTTCTAATGATTTCTTTTATTTCCCAAGAATTTAGAATGGGATTTGAATGCCTAAAAATAAGCACATTTCTGTCGGTTAACATTTTTTTAAAATTAAATAATTTTAAAATTAACGATGTTTCTTGACTTAAATAATATTTTTTTAAAAAAAAATGAAATTCGGAAAAGTCTTTAGTAAAAGTAATTAAGTGGATTAAAGTAAAAACATTCGAGAATTTGTTTCGAATTGAGTAATTTTTGTGTCAATTTTGAAAGAAAAAACAAATTTTTTCCTCCCAAGTTGATAACAAAGTGTAGATATATCCTTTAGGTTAAATAAATTCAAATAATAAACTTCATATTTTATTTATCAAATTAGAACTTACTTTTAAAGATACTATATGAGGTTCGAATTCTAAATTTCAATTTTTTTTCTTTGTTGTGCAAGAAGCAATAAGTAAACAATACGAAGAAAGAACATAGTCACACTCCCAAATTACCCTTATGAGACGTGAAGAGCAATAAAGATAAATGCCTCAACAAGTAAACCCATAAGTTGGATCCCTGAATGGGAAGACAACTAAGAAATGTTTCAAATAACATTAAATAATTTTATTTATTATCATTTCTTTACCGTTGATACAATACTAAAGCATCTAATGGCATAGGAACAGTTTTCTTAAAAGTAATTTATCTCAATTTTATTTCTTTGTTTTTTGATTGAGTTTATACACTTTTGTTTTCAATTATTTCTTACAAAGATTTGTTTACTTACGACCAAGGTATTTTCTATCAAGTATAATACTTATTAATGGAGTGTCAGGTTGACAACATAAAACAGCCTTTGAGAATAAAAGTTCACAGACCATTATATGTACTTCTTTAAAGAAAATAATAAATCAGTGGAACGTTTTCTTATCATTTTCTTTTGTACAAGAACGATGGAAGTTTATATTTTCTAGATTAGTGAAAAATTTGGAAATATTCTTTCAAGAACTTCGTAAAAGCTTAATTACGAAAGTTTTTATTATTATTATTTAAAATTCTGCTATGCTAACGATGCCTCTGAACACGCTGTAATTACTAAAACTTTAGAGAAGATTGTGTAATTTCCATAATTTTCTTTCTTTCTTTAGCGAAAAGTTTCTTTCTCAATGTGAATGCTATTAGTTAACTATTATAAAATGCTCTAACAGCTTATGATAATATCTTGGAATAATACGTTTGTATTTATTATAAATATAAAGATGAACTAAATAAGTGAACCATGTTAATAGATTCGTCCTTTTTGAGTTTCATGCTTTAATTTACTTAAGTTATCTAGAACATTACATGTAATGAGTTGATCTTATTTTTGCTGATATATAGCAATTATTTTCGGAAAAATATACTTATGAATAAATATTCAAATATGTATTAATCCCATTTTAATTTTTCTTTCTTTACTAATAGAGTAATTTAAAACGAGATGCTGTTCATATTTCATTCACCATCAAATATTCGAATACTTACAGTAAAATATGATACCAAGGACACTTTAAGCGGCGTAGAACATAATATGCGATGAAAATATTTTCAGATTGCATATATTTATAATAAAAATCATATACCTTTAGTAAAAAAAAACCCTTATAAAATATTTTTAATATGAAAAACCACGTATTTTTACTGGAAAATGTTTTTTAATTATTAAGTTATTTTACGTATTCATTTAAGAAAAAAAATTGTTCGTAATTGTAAAGCACACTGGTACTTTTTATTAAATTATTACTTTTTACACATAAATTTCAATTTATGTTTACATTTCAAAACATTTGTTTTAAATACTTATGAAGAAAATTCTTTTAAGATAACCTAAGCTGTTTTTCCGAAATAGAAGAAAGTTATCCATTTGGAATGCAAGAAAAAGAGAGAAATAATTTAAAAAATCTCTACTTCATAATTAATCAGATAAATACTATCCTAACATTTATTAATACATTATGTTTTTGCTAATTTTTATGTAATATCGAACTTCCTTCGTATCATACATTCTAAGAAATATTCCACATATATTTATATTCTAAAAAATTGACATAAAAACTATGGAACTACGCATTATTTCTTCGAAGTTTCTAAGATTTTAAAATATATCGATTTCTTATACAAGTGTCATTATATAGTAAAAGAAATGAAAAATAGTTGATATAACATTTTTATTATACATTTTTGGGGATTTTTTTTAATATTAATAGGAATTAGAGTAGCATATTTAAACTGAAATCACGCGAGATCGAGAAAGAAAGAAAAACACGTAAGGTATAACAGGTGTAAATGAAAATAAAATTAAAAAGAAAAATAGTTTTTTGTAACAGAATTATTTATAAATTTAATAAATTAAAACCAAAATTAATTTGAATCAGATTAAACATAAAATAAAAATTCTGGATTCTTATATTTCATGCCGAGGTTAATAGAATTACATTAAACATATTACTTACAGATAAGAATTTTTTTAATTAAATTTAGAGTAACAGAATTATCATGTACAAGAAATCAGATATTATTACCAATAATGGTTTTAATTTAACTTTCTTAAAAATAATAAATAATGCTAAGGTTTTTTTCTTCCAATTCTTGTATTTTATAAATTGTATCTTCATTTTTTAATAGCTTGTTTATTAGCAAATTTAAAAAAAAAAATTGAAAAGTAGTGGTTTTAATACATGTATTTGCATAAACATTTTAAGAAATAGTTTAAAACAAATTATTTTTATTTATTTTCCGAAGCAATTCAAATATAACATTTTACTATGTTTAGTAACTTGAACAAAGTATTAAGAATTTTAATAAGAGGTTTTTTTTATAAATATAGTTCAATTTAAAGGTACTCGAAGAATAAAATTTGAATATAAACATAGATCATTTGTGGTTACAATTCAGGCAATAATATGACTGTAAAATAAATTTTATTTACTCTAGTTATTATTTTAATATTTTAGTGCTTAAACTCGAATTTGAATTACTTTTCTATGAAAAAAGTCCCATGATATAAATTACATAAATTATGAAAACAATAATTTCAATGCTTAAACATTTAACATTTATCAACAACTGTGTAAGCATTTTTTTTTTTTTTTTGATATTTTCATCACGTATTTTATGCTTGAAGATTAATTGATTATTTTGAGGGAAGAGAGTGTATCATAATTTTTCTGATCACGTTCGTCATCGATATTTTAGAACAAATTTTTGTAGAATGGCATTTTTAGATATAATTTTGTATGTGATGTAGCATCTCATTAACTAAGTATTCTTCTCTAGAAATAAAATAAGATTTTTATCTATTCAAAGTTTTTTAAAAATTTTAATAATTGAAGTAAAATTTTAATAATTAATTTCAATGATTGAAAAGTATGTAATGTTATTAATTATCAATATTATATTTAATACGTATATTATAGTTATTTATTTAAAAGTATGTTCAAGAATGAATTATTTTGTCGAACAATTGCTGAAAAGTTAAGCTATTTCTTCTTTCATGTTTACTCAGATTATTATACATTCAGGGAAAACAAATGTATGCACATGTCTTACATCTAAAATATTTAATTCACTAAATTCAAATGGAGTAATTCTACTACATGTGATATATAAAGATCTGGTCCTATTACTTCTAATTTAATTTTTCTCTACATATATTAAGAAAATTCTTCCTTGCTTGATAGAAACTTTGTCAAACCTACTTTATGTTCTTTGTGTTACTGTAAAATAAGTTAAATAGAGAGAAATAAATTCTATTTCGGGGAAATATATTTATAATTTTACAGAAGAGACTGAACTCTTAAGTCAGAAATTGTATTCATTTCTCTTCTTCTTTTTAACAAAATTTGCGTTTATTTTAGAGTGGTAAAGAAATAATTAGAAGACTCGTATATGATGCACTGAAAGAAGATTCTACAAATAAAGATAATATTGAATTTAGTCGTAAATATAGGATATTTAAGAATTTGTTAAGAAAATTTGAACATTTAAATGTTTAACCAATATGTTTTAATGAAAATTTACAATGTTTTTCAATAGCTTCAAAATAAGCTTAAACATCTTAATTTTAAAAGATATGTTTAATGTACATAAAACTAGACACTGTCAAACTAACTTCAAAGAAATTGCTTCATTTTTAAAATGATACAAGCAGCGTTTTCCCAATAAATTTCTAAAACTCGACCCAAAATAGTGTATTTAATATTTTTATATTTTTCTCTGTTCCCTTATTTTTCTTGAATTACAACTCATGATACGCAAATATCTGGAAAAAGAAATTCACTACATTGATTACCTCTTACATATTTTAAAGCGTGTATTAACTTGTATATTGAAAAATATTTTTTTTTCAGATTTAGTGAGGTCACGCGAATTAAGAATTTGATTCATTTCTTAAATTTTTCTTATTTTAAAATACATTTTTCGTTTTATCATGTGGATAATCATTTAATCCTTTTCCATATTCAAGAAATTTGACTTAAATCAAAGAAAAAGTATTTTTTATATAATTATGTAAGCTTTTAATGAAATATATTTTATTTTATATGTATTGTGTTAAGTACTCTCACATTAAAACTTAAAGAAGTACAAAAGTTTCATAATTAATTTTTATATAATTCTGCTTCTGATTAATATCTGCCTCCAATTGCACTTTTTGTGTTTTACGCAAATAGGCGTGTAAATGAATTTATATAGGGGTAAGAATTTCCGCCTTCAAAACATTTTCAAAAGCGTATTAAACTGTCGTTTTAAGATATTAATAACTATAAAAAGAACATTATATAATAAAATATCATTTTTGCTGAATTTAAACACATTTTACAAGCTTTGCAAGCTTCTATTTTATGTAAAATATTATTTCAAGTCCTTTCTTTAGTTACAAGTAATAAATAATTTTCTCCCTAAAAGTAAAACAATATTTATAAAAAAAATGGATGATCTGATTACTAATATATATCATTTGAATAATGTTTGCTTTATTTGTTAATGATGTTAAGATTAAATACTTTAAAATAAACTGAATTAGAAACTCCACACAGTCTATCAGTTCATACCTAGAAAATAAACTCGTATCATGAAATTAACTCATTGTATGAAAAAAGAACTTCCTTGAAAACGTCCATATGTAAAAATGCTTGAAAATTGAAGTATATCTTAAAACAGAGAATACCATTTACAGAAAGTTTATTTTCGAAAGTATTGTGTATATAAAAGTTTTACACTGCCAGAAAAAAGATTAAATTTAAGCCTTTTTACTGTTACATTTCTGGAGAGATTTACACTCAAGAAACTAAAATCGGCATCTAAACTTGTATTTTGGTTGCCTAGCAATAGATTTTGTACCTGGAAAACGAAGGACACATGAGGTCAAAAAACACATCGAATAAAATCTTAGCTTTTCACATAAATTTTTACGAAAATGTTCTGATTGGTACAAATATAAAACTAAGTTATCTGTTTCTAAGATCTTGTTTACTGGAACTCAAAAATCCTTTTACTTGGGCGCAACTGTACATTAGTAATATTGGTGAATTTTTTTTTAAAATTATTAATTGGATATTTTGGATTTTTGAAAGTTGTCCGAATTATTTCATCGAAGTTTTTAAATAAATCATACTACATAATATAGTTAGTTTAAACTGTTTACATCAAGTTTTAAATCTCAAATATTAAAAATGACACTTTTCGATGCTGGAAAGCAACTTAATTAATCTTGAAACACAATGAAACATAGTATTGTAATTCCTATTCGTTTTCTTTCCATACACGATTTCATCTTCTGATATTAGTTTGTACACTCACAAAAAAGTACCTTCACTTATGGATATTTATTTTATATTAAAATAGGTTGAAAGGAAAATTAAAACTACGTGCATGTTATAAATGTTGAATAATTGTTACTTGTAAAATATATGAATTTACTATAAGTGTTTTTGTTTTAATACAACGCGTAATAATACTCTATAAAATCATGGAGTTAAAACTTGCTTAATATATATTTTAGGTGTAAAAGTAAATTAAATGTCATTTATTTAGGGCTCTCTGTAGGAACAGTGTTATGTTTATAATCAATAATACAAGAAATTGCAATGGGTATTCTAATAAAAAGTCTTAATGAAAACTTCTGAAATTCCAAGAAAATATTTAAAATAACTCCAATACATAATTAATCTTAAGTAAAATTAATGTCAATACTTTTTCCATCTTTAATGGTATCAAATAAGCACCATTAATACCATTCCATACCATTAACTGAACAAAAATATTTTTCTGCAATTTTTACAGCAATTCTTTTGTTACGGAAATGCAGTTTTGTTTCCAAGGATACAACGAATATTTCCTTATATAGCTGGGTTGATGCCAATTAGATTTAAGTAATCTGATACAACTGTAACTTTATTGAATATTCTAGAAAGCTACATGCAGAGATCCAACAAAGAAAGTTGATAAAAATCATAAAACATTTCCTCATAATGCAAAAATAAAAATTGATGATTTTAATTAAAAAAAATTAACTCTTCAATCCAAAATGCTATTAAATTATAAAACAATGATTTTAATACTAAGTAGGGAGGAATGTGGGTAGGCTGATTTCAGCACAATCAGATGTCTAAAATGTTCTTTCTCGATATATTGGTAATAAATGATCTTCATTTGCAAATTCTTGTCAATTGTGAAATTATTTTTTTAATATTCTTGAAATTTATATGGAGAATTGGAAATGAAATTTAAATGGAGAGATTTATATGGTATGGAGAATTATCAAATTAATGAATTTTATAGTACTCAGTTAACTATTTAATAAATAGGTATCGCATAATTTTGGTGATTTATTAAATTATTTCTGAATACCAACATTAGGGTTTCATTTATGGTAATAATAAGTGAACTAGTCTGTCAGAGAATAAAATAATAAGCAATTGTAACTAATTCTATCATGTTTAGAGATGCAGTTTAAAATAAACTTTATATGATGTTAAGATATTATTATTTTTAAAGTTGACTTCTCTTAATTAAAGAAAAATGTAGTTATGAGTAAGCCGTAAGCACGCAAATGTACGATGTGCTTGTACAAACAAAGTCATATTCAACTCAAATTTCCATATTTTTACTATTATCTTCAGCTGAAAATTATTATCCAAAGAGAAAACTACATGCTGCACTCTATAATTTTTTTATCCATCTAAAATATTATTTATGTAAAGTGGTGCGGTAATTTTCATTTTATACATGCACATAAAAACATGATCCATTTACAAACGATATTAAATAAATATATTCACCATATTTCTCAATACATAGTTACGCTTTCCAAACGCACATAGTGAGGGAAATGCTTAGATCGTTATATGTGAGGTACCACCTGCGCATAGTGATATAGTACTACTTCCAGATATATCGAAAGAGTAATCTTGGGACTCATTTGAGAGGACGAGATTTTTTTCGTTCGAAACATCTGCTTGAAATCACCATCGGAAATCGAAATGTTTCGATGCGCTTCTCAAAATAATAAAGCCCGACTCAGGTTCATTTTCTTTTTCTTTCACAAGAAATACCTTATTTCAGTATTTCGGAATTCTGTGCCTTGTTGACGTTCGATTCAAAAAAATGGAAGATAAAATTTTAAGCACAAAATATTTTTTCGTCAAATGGA
>BMAW01042142.1:13011-29809 GCA_019974015.1 Nephila pilipes | reverse complement strand
TATATATATATATATATATATATATATATATATATATATTCCTTCAAGATTTCTTCAGGTATTCTCTCTCACACTTTTTCCTGAAATAATGTATAATGTTATTTTATGATACAATTGATTTTTTTGCCATGTAATACATTTACTTGTATACATTTTATGTATATATTTTTCCATTAAGTTTTTCCAGCAATAAAATTGTAATTTAAAATAAAAAAAATTTAAATAAAATAAACTATGTGGCTGAACACTTACACACATTATAAGAAATATTTCAACGAGAGAACCGTATGCTATAACAGAAAAAATTAAATATTAAAAAAATATTTCATAAAAGCTAAAGGCAGTTAGAAATATTTAGAGTATTCTTTGTTTATACTAAGAATAACTCATAATTGTTCATTGAATAATTACTTCAGAACAGGATGTCAATATTTGATTCATAAGAAAATGTCAGATATTGACAAAAAATATTTTTTCTTTTAATGCAGAGTAAATGCTACACATATATACAATTTCCAAAACACATATATGGAAATTTTTTTTAAATGACTTGTTATATTCTGAAGTTTCCGGATATTATACTCATCTTCGTGCAATGTGTCTGTCTTACAAGAAACTCACAATTGGGACGAGCACAAGCTATTTATAAAGTGTGAACTCAGCTCTTACCACCAATTATCAGTATTCATTACTAATGCGAATGAAATGAAATTGCGTGAATAATCTATTTGAAACGACGTTGACTATATATATGCTGTCCACTATGACAAAGTTCTTCATTCCATTTCAACCATTGTTGAACTTGATATGTAATTTTTCTCGAACATAATGCGAAGTTATAGTTGATATATTATTTCTGTCTAAATGGAAGCTTTTTTCCTCTAAACATGCGATACTTACATTTTCATACTTATTTTTCTACAATTTAGCAATTACTAGGCTACCTTCTGCAGAATTAATTGCCTTAATTTCCTAAAAGACTCTTTATCAAGTAAGTCACTAGATCTTGTATTCATTAAAAACACTTAGATTTAAAATCGAAAATTATTTTTTTCATCAACATATTTATATTATCTATGAAAAGTATAACTAAAATGTAAAATTAACTTAACCGAATAATTTGAACAATAAAAAATATAAAAATTAATTGTATTGTGAAAAAATATTATTTATAAAACATATCTGATGACTAGATTATTTTGAAATTCTTTTAATTTATATTCCTAACATTTTTTCAAAAAAAAAAACAAAGTATTAAAGATTTTTGCTCATTTAAAATCTTTTAATTCTGCCTCGTGTGTTTTGGAAAATGAGACTGGAGGAGAGACTAGTGAAATAATGAAATTAAAGAAGTAGTTTAACCCAAAGCCTGTTTTCCTCAGAGAATCGTCGCTTTTCTTAACTAATTGCCAAACACTTCAAAAATGAAGGAATTGTGTTTGTATTATTCTATTTGGAAATAGTTACGCCTTTTTAATAAATTCATTGCTTATTAAATGGTATTTTATACTTAAATTACTCATTTTGACTATTTCTCGCTCATAATATTGATGAAATTCATCCCAATCTCCAATAATAAACTAATGTCAAACGAACGGCGTTTAAATATACCATAATCTCTAATACTATATATATTACTTTTAAATAAATGAAATGTTTTAACGAATACGTAATTTTATCATATGATTGTATTGTTTTGCAAAAATTATAAATATATATATATATATATATATATATATATATATTACTATTTGATTTACTTAATATAAGACTGTAAGGTTGCTATTTGTTTGTATATTTGTTAACGGATAGTTGCATTGATTTGAAAGCTTAAGCGTTTTATATAGAATGAATCGTATACATTAACAAAAAGTTAATCCATTAAAGTATACGTTTAATAAGGGTTTTGTGTAGAAAAATGTGAAAACGTATAAGGTTAATAATAATGTGCATAAATTATATGAAACTGGAACATGAAACTTTTTGCTTATAAGATTTAAAATATACATATATCTATTAATCCAGGTGATTCACAACTTGAATGGTTCTCTACTGTTAACGACTCCTATAACTTGTTGATGTTTTGATCGATGGAAAAAAATTTCAGACATGAGAGAAATAATGTACATCAAAAACTCTCTTAAAAGGAAGGCGGGTAGGATTATAAGTAGTAAAAAAAATTAGATTGTAAAAGCGAAAGGTATATAATCCTACAGCAAAATGTGTTGCTTACAAACCGATTTTTATAAGAAAACGATGAAAAATTTGTACGATCTTTCCAATAACTTACATTTCCATTTCTTTATTTTTTCAAATAACTTTGATTAAATTTTGAAATTATCTCACTTTAATTTATTGATATCAGAATCATTTCATGCATGAAACAAAATTATCCATGATATTTTATTTAGATACAAAACATGTTTCACGATATTTCGCTGAATTATATATGTAAAATTCATTTTATACATAAATAATGTTTATTAAGTGTACTAACAAATACTATAAGAAATTCCGATTTATATTAAATTTGGGTTTTCTTATTCATTCAATTCTCTAATTAATTCACTTTTTTCGGCGTGAGAAATTTCATCAGGTTTTATTATGATACTGTTTTTTTTATTTCTCATCATGTATACAAATTATTCTTGACCCTTTAAAAATTATGAATAGTTTGTATTTATAAAATATTTGAGAATTAAAGCCCTTTCAAACTAATAATTACTGTTACTGATTTTATTTTTATAAATAAATTTAATTTATTCATTTTATTTAAATGCTTCTATTTTGTCATAAAGTTAAGTCACAGGAATTACTGAATTATATTTTAAACAATGCTATAAAATTAATTTTGAGACTTAATTTATATTAAGAGATAAAAAAAAATGTAATATACTACAATATATTAACTCGACGATAAAATAAATTATTGACACAGTTTTAGATATTTTAAATTCAGTTTTGAGTGCTTTCTTATTATTTTCTGTAAATTATTCGATTTTAAATTTATTTCTGAAATCTTGTAAGAGGAAAAACTCTACAATAACAAAACTGTTTACCTCAGAGTAGAAAGTATTAAGCAATAATTATAAATAAACAGACAATGTAATATAAATATCTGTAGTCAAAAAATGGAAAAAACAAGTCTACAAGAAAGGTAGGCTCACAAGTAATTAGGCAGAAATGTTTTTGCCTAATTACTATTATTCATAAAAAGTATAAATAAAGACTGAATACAGATGTTAGCAAACTATAGAGATTGTTTATTATTCGCAATAATAAAATATAAAACTAATCGAAGCGTCAACTAAATAATATTAAAATATTTGACAAAAATACTCATACCGAAAATTCTGAAATAAATTCTATTGTTGTTACCAAAATATAACTTTTCTATTTGATCCTTTCAGCTTTCAAAATTTGCGTTTTCATGCTCATGCTTTGTTATGTAACAATAAAATACTCAAATGAAATATTATTAACTTTTCCGCTATTTCAGATTTCCAGGAAATATAATTCACAGCCGATACATAAATTCATATAATCTCCTAATAAATGCATGCCCTTTCATAGCGAAGATTCAAATTCAATTTATCTTTATACGCAATCAAATGCATACAATTTTCCTTTAAAGAATACGGAAGAAAGGGAATGTTGAAGTTACAAAGCATTGCTATATTTGATATTAGTATTTAATCAGAAACAATTTCCTCTGAATGAAAATTTTAATCATGATAGTGAATTCATTTTTAAAAGAGACGTATTTGAGAATCTCTGGGAATGGATATTTGTTTTCAAGAACTTTGAAACAATTTTATTAGTTTCGAATTAAAAGGGAATTCTAAATTAAAATTACATGAAATAAGGATTTATTAAAATATTGGTTAAAGAAAGAAACAAAAAGAGTATTTCTGATAAAATATAATATTCATAAGACATTTTTAATTTGTTGAAAATAATTGAAAATTTTAAGATCTTTCAAAAATTTCTAAGAATGGTATTGCTTAAGAAATGTTTATTACTGATTATTTTATTATATTAAGGAATTGAAAAGAATATTCCTCTAATAAAATATACTTTTAATGAACTGAAGATAACTTGATTTTATTCATCTAATAAAATCAAATTTGAAATTTATTTCTTTTTAATGGCTATGCATTTTTAAAATACAATTCCTTATTTTTGAGTTTCTGGCATTAATGTGAGAGCCATTTCAACCAATTTGAGTGTTGTTTAAGTGATTAATATTATTTTCAATGAGTATATAGTGATTTTAGTTCAGTAATTATTTTCATAAGGGAATCAATTTTCCCCGAAATTAAAACGTTGTAATGACTGCCGAAGCATCTCACTTTTAATGAAATTAATAACATATGTGCCATTTAATAGTGAAACGAACAGTCTTCCCAAAGCATTTGTGTATTAATATTATCATAAACTGAATATAGGTTCTTATTAAAAACTGGATTTAAGGGACTTTTATAAAAAAAATTAATCATTGCTAAAAAATTAAAAAAATACACTCTAGCAATGAAAGGAAATAAAATTAAAAATTATATATTTGCATGGTGCTACATATGAATGCATCGGAACTTTTATAATAAAGGTGAACTCTCATGTAAATAAAACAGGTTAAAGATAAATACAATTGGGGTGCTTGCTGTTCTTAATATGGCTTAATATGATTATTGTGTCTTTTCTATAACTAGAAATTATTTCCTTTCATTTTTTTTCAAGTAGATTTAGGTATTTGTTGACTGTGGGTCGTGTAGCGACCTTCAGCTCAGTAGCAAACTTTCCTTTGTAGGTGCCAAAGTAACAATATATTTTTTCTGATGCATTTATGTCATTTACACAGATTCAGAATATGCAGAAATATGCTTTCAATCGTTAAAATTTTTATCTAGAATGCAATATCTTTGGAGTTGCAGTTAATCTTACATAGATACGAGAATGTCCTTCACAGTTACTAATAAGGTATGCCTGTGGTACTGTGAATGGTCCCATGCTTTTATTAAAGAGCTTCTAATGTATGCACTATTATATTTATTTTCATTTACATGGAATTGATGGAAACCTACTTATTACTGAATACTTTGGATTCGATTTAAGGCTTGGAAGCAACTATGATTTTAAAAATTGCAAAGAGCTTAAGAATGAGTATAGCAATCATTCTTAAGGTATACCACTCGGTTGAAAAAGCGTTTTTTGAAGAAAATTTCGATTTTTTTTTCCGATTGTAAATTAAAGTCCTACTTTTCAAGATTCTATAAGAGTCTTTATTTTTACTTTATGTGAGGTAGAACTCAAGATATAGCTTTTTTAATAATGCGTGGTAGTTGAAAACGAAACCGGAAGTAGTGACATTTAAGACCGGAAGTGGAAGATTTACATCTTTTTTTAAGGTATTATTGCTCTAAAATAATGTTTTAAGACCTTAATTTTAATTTTCTGCATACTAACCCACATTTTATTTATAATTATTTCAAACCATTTTGTTGTAGATGATTAGCAACATTGTTTTCGACTATCGCTAATGTGTGTTTACATTTTTGGTTCATGTTATTTCGCTTATTGTTAGTTTTTTTTTCCTATATTTTGCATTACTTTCAGTTCTTTCTTTGTTTGAAATTAAATTTAAATTAAATTTTCTTCAAAATATGAGTAGAAGTGGTTCTTTAATGCATTAAAAAAGTTTTAAGGAAACTAAAAGACTTGTACTCTAATTGATTCAGCATGTCAAGGACAGAAGACTGCAAATGAAATGAGATGCAATGAAATGCTACAACTGAGTAGTAAACCTGAGCATGATGAAAAGTATTCATTAGGCTATTTAACTAGGAACTTAAACATTGATTGAAAAACTTAATTTGGTCAATAATTTTCTGTAAAATGAATTTTTCCATGCAGTTCTGTGGCAAATACTACCAAAAAAAAGTATTTGTTGAGAACTATGTATTGTGTATGGTGCTTACATTATTGTTGTAAAATTAAATAATAGATTCGATGGTTTATTATGCATATTAAATAAAATTCAGATTGTTTGTTCATATAATAATGTACAGGGACAAACAGTATTTAATAGTGAGTGCATTGAAGTGCTAAAATGCTAATCACTGTTAACAGCAAAAATTTCCAGTATAAAGCTTGATGGCATAAGAAAGAAAAAGAAACACAATAATGGAAGAAAAACATGGAATGACCTATAAAATTGAAGAATTTTAAGCTATTTAACTTTAATTTAAATATACAAATAAATTTTAAATGTGTGTTTTTTTAATAAAATTTTCACACAATTTTTGCTCGAAAAATAGGGTATCTCCATAACAATCAGCCTAAATTGAATGAAATTTGGTGCAAATATTTCAATAAATCCTCAGAGTATTACAAATCGCAGATTTATATATAGATACATTTAATCGTAGTTTATAGTTACTTTCGGATTAAAACATTAATCAATTTTGACAAAAAATCATAATATTAACTTCAAATGCTTATGCAAAAATCATTAATGTCAACTTCGAATGCTTATGTAATATTTGTTTTGAATTATTTCTTAACATGCAGTGTGTGACACTTCATAGAGATTTTGAAGTATATATATATATATACATTCAAATATTTGTGATATTATAAGTCTGTTTGTATTGTTTGTCATTATAAAACTTTCCTGATTGTCAGTTTTTGAAATTAGTCTGTAAACCATGCCAGATTTCTTTCGAAGAATTAAAAAATGCTCTCACTACCATTAACAAAAACTTCCACAAGAGGTCTTAGAAAATGTGTGTTTCGAAAGTTGACATTAGAAAAAAAAGAAACATCTATATTGCAGATTAGGTAAGTATAACATATAAAACTGGATAATTTTAAGTTATTTCTATAATATTAAATTTAAGCAGCATATGAATATATTTTTTAAATGCGTTTTTTGAAGATTGGATTTTTCACCAAAAGTCATGCACGAAATTCCTTGATATCTCCAAAGCATTTCAACTAAATTCAAAACAAATTGGTACACATATTTTACACGTCCTTAGGAGTGTAATAGACCGCAGTTTTTTTATCAAAGTTCCATTTAGACATATTTTACAGTCTATTTCGGTCTAAAACATATAGTAATTTTGATGAAAAGTCATAAACTTGAACTTCAAACCCTTATAAAATATTTATTTTTGAAATTAATTGTTATTCTGCAGTCTGTTACACTTTACAAAACGTAAGAAGTATATGTATGAAAAAAAATCCATTATGTCTATTATTTATTTAATTATGCTGTTTTCCTTAACGTTTTAAATTTTGCTGAAATTTCATTAAAAAAACATTTTTTTTTTCAAAAACTAGAGATTTTATATGTATATAAATATAATTTTATTGCTTTTTGAGTCTATTTTTATCATTTGCACTAAAAGACTCTTCTGAAAAACATTTTTTAAAAAACATTGGTTTTCAAACCTTGTCGGGAGCGTTAATTTTTACAATAATTGTAATTTTTGTAAGAAAAAAAACTAAATTTGCATATACATTTATATTTTTATTAAATTATATTAGTCTTATTACTTCTCTATGATTATGAAAATACTTATAAAATATTTTAAAACAATTCAGTTAGACATTTTGAAAATTTTTTTATGAATTTTTAACTTAAAAAAAACTATTAATTTTTCAGGAAACATTTCATTTATGGAATTATATTTACTTGTTTTAAAAACTTCTTAAGAATTTATCTAAAACTATGTAGGCAATCTGCTTTCGAAAAATCAGTTTCCTTCGTATAATATATATTACATATATTTTTAAACTATCGATAAACATTTTTATGTTGAAAATCTTGTTTGAGAAACTAGAAATTAAATTATTAATCTATTTAAATGCATTTTAAACGAAGTACGTCTGCAGAAACTGTAGATAAATATGTGCCCATTACCATTTTTTCCTTCTGATTTAAATTAATTAACGTTATTATTAAGAATTATATTTTATTTATAATAAAATTATATTTCATTCCCTTATAAAAACTTTAAAAATGTATTTGCGCATTATTAAAGGTAGGTGGGAATAAGAAATCCATACATGCAAAATTTAAGAAAAAATATGTATCAAGTGAAATTATAAATTTGAAGCATTTAAAATATTTTCAAATTTTTATTTTCTAATTGTGTGTTCTTTTAACTAACCCGAGTATAAATAAGTTCTATTGTAGCTGTATTACATCACATTTAAGAAGAGTTTTAAAAAATTTATAAGATTTGACACGGTATACAGAAATTTAGATAAATAAACTTATACCTTGAGGTAAATATATCTTAAAATGGTAAATATATGTTTTAGGAAAGTAAAATTTAAAAAATTGCTCTTATAAAGCATTTAAATATTTTCTAAATGGCTTCAGAAACATTTAGTTTTAAAATTTTCCACACATCAGTTATTTTGCATACATAATCACATAAAGGATAAGTTTCTTTATCTAAATATCAATTTACGACTGGCAGATAAGTCAAATTTTTATTCTCATCTCAAATCAGAGCGCTTTTAAAAGTGAAATGTTAATTCAGAATGAGCTCCAAATATAAATTTAGACGAATAAAATTATGTATCTACAAACCCACGGCAATAAATGTCTTATTATGAGGATACCAAATTAATTTTTAAGGAATACCATTTTTTCCAAAACTTTTCTGTGAATACTTTGTACAGAAATATTTCGTGGTTATCTAAATTCTAAAATTTTACTTAGCTGAGTTCTCAAGAATTAAAATGCATTTTAATTTCCTTTAAGTTATAATATAATATTATTCAGAGCGCGCACTTTATTTAAAAAAGAAATATTGAGTTACTGTTTATTGAAACTCTTAGAAAGTGAGATAAATACTTGAGCATAGTATGGATATGCTATTAAGAATACAAGATATTTAAATTATCAATGGAGTCTGAGGTAACCTAATGTTTATAACCACAATACATGAATGACTTAAGGCATTTCGCTTGAGAAGACATGTTAGAGGAAAAAGAACCGCCGTGATCTTTTATTTTTATAATAAATAAATTTTCAAATAGTACACATAATTAAACATCATGATTATAAATATATTTATATATATATATATATATATATATATATATATATATATATATATATATATATATATATAAGGAACTAATCATTAAAAAAATAATAATTACAATGAACATTTAAAAGGTGTCGATGGAATGCATAAAATACTTAGAACGCTATAATAGACCCAAACTTATATAGCTAAATCAATTGAAATTTTAAATAATGCATGTTTTTTGTAATTGATATATATATATATATATATATTTCTTTTCTTGTTTTTCTCAATTGAATAACATACATTTATGTTGTATCTAAACTTAAATTTTAAATTGTATACCCTTTTTCCCTATTTATTTTTATATAAGAAGGTCATATATAAATATCAAATATTTAAAAATCATTCATGCATATGACAAGTTAATAATGTTTTAACAAAAATATAACAAAGCACTTAACGCTGTTATGTAACAAAAGGCTTAAAATGATATGAAGTCTGATTATAAGGAATCATTTTACATCATATTATATAGGCTATAATTTTTATAATTGTTATTTGTAAGAAAATGGCAAATAAATTTTTTTTTTTTGTACTAATGTGAAACTGTAACGAAAATGAATATTTCTACATAAATGAAATTTGTATTGTTTAGTAGTTTTTCAACATATGTATTTACCTTAATGTTAAATGTAATGTTGAAAATGATTTGAACATGAAATTTATTTCAGATTGCAAAAAATACAGATAAAATATGACTTTATATGGAAAAAATATACTATGAAATGTGTAAAATTTTTAAGCATAGACATAATCATTTCTTAAAAAACTATAACACTTGACATTAAATTACTAGAATCAATCACATTATTTGGGGGGGGGGGAACTAAGAATGTACATTTCAATACATTTTTCTAAAATATATATCATAAGCCTTCAAGTTAAATTAAAAATGTAGGAAAATGTCTTTTGAGTATGAATTCTAATTAAACAGATGAATATTAAGGCAAAATTAGCTTTTTCTAGATAAATATTTATCCATAAGAAGAACTTGCACAAGCTTGTTACTTATATATTATTGTTTATTATTTCAAATATTTGATTTATTCCAAAAAACAATTGTTGTACTTTCAACTATTTATCTATAAAATTCTAGTAAAAATTTGGAATTTAGGGTATTGAAGTGTTTCTGATTTTTCAAAGCAGAACATTTATGGATTGGATTATAATTCGATTTTTTTTTGTTATTTATCACATATTATATGGTAATATCTTATTTCTTATTTATGAGTTATAAATTGTTGCTTCTACCAAGATTATTAATATGAACTACTGATCATTACTGCAACTAATATACATTGTAATCGGTACAAAAAATAGAACTGAAAAATATTAAAGAATATATTAGCATTATTCTTTCTACGTATAAATGAGCTCCTATTTCAATGCAAACGTTTACATTACGTTTAAAAATGGTAGCTTTCTACGTGTGAAATACTATTAACATTAATTATACGAAACTCTTTTGAATTCATAAACAAGAAAAAAATGCTAATAAATAAATAAGGAAGCAAAAATAGAATTCATATATTTATATATATATATATATATATATATATATATATATATATCCAATTTTATTTTTAACTACATAAGAAACTACAGAAAAACTATCATAAACAACGATAATCATATTTCAGCGTTACATTAATAAAATACACATTTTCGAAGTTTCACACCAAAATATATTATGAAAGACTTCTTTTATATTTGCTAACATGCCGTAGAGATCTGGAATTTTCCTTCCTTTTTTTTATTTATTTCTCTCTATATATAAAGATATATCTTCACATTTCCAAATGTTTTCATTTTGACTCAACTGCAAAATGCTGTTTCATTCACTTTCTGTTTCTGCTTAGGTGTAAACTGCTGAAAGCTGTCAAAGCTGTTAAAAGAAAAATCAATATATCGTGTCTGAAGTTGCGTTTCCTTGGTAGCTATCATTTCAGAAATCGATAATTATAAAATATTGTGGAAGAACTGAAAACAGAAGAATAAGAAACACTACGAAGAGAAATAATAGATTTTTAGAAAATAAACGGACGTATATCTATAGAAGCATTTAGCCATCGTTTCACTTTTGAAATGTTGCCAAGCAGTCCCAAATGCTTATCCAAAATGAAATGAAAGTGAAGGTTCGAAGAAGAAAAGAGATTCCAAAGTAATTTTGATGCAACGGTTGTAAGTACTATGCATCTGCAGAGGTAAATGTAAGTAAATATAGGGTTGTTACTTAAGCATTTGTTTCTTCCAAAAACTTCTTAAATTATTTCTCTTGTAAAATTTCCATTATTCATTTTTTCTTTTGTTTAAAGCAATTATTTGAAAACACTCTTAATCTGCTAAGAGTACCTCATACTCAGCATACATCTTTTTGAATGAAATGCTTTATTTTATATATTAAATTTATTTTAACATGGATACATAGAATCGAAAATACTTTTACTAATGAAGAAATAATCATTCAAAGCATTATAAGCAGTAGGGCATTTGACTCACTAAATTAAAATTATAAATGTGTATTATAAGTTTTTGTTTAAAGTATATTTTAAAATTAAATGCAGTAATGGATCGCGTCCTGTGTATTTATATGTATGTGCATACATAATTATTAAAATGTTTACTATTTGTTTTCATTCGAATGTTGTTTATATCTACTTTCCATTATAATTTTATGATACTTAAGGAATATTTTGACATTTTCAAATAAATGAAAAATATGAAAAATAACTTATGAAAAATAACTTTTTCTTATAAACCGTCATATATATTTATACATTTGGTAATATATTACGCATTTTGTAGTACATTGATTTGATTGGTCTAAGAAATGAATTACAATTGTAATTCAAATATCTGTATTATTATGAAAATTAATGCATCAATTTCATATAAGACCCTGATTATCTCCCCCAATTAGAAATTTTGTTTTATATTCAGTAAATGATTTAATTTTTAACATTTTTACTCATAAGTACATTACATATATATATATATATATATAATTTTAGTATAAACAAAAATTAATTATATTATCACAATTATTAATTTCGATACAACTGGAAAAATAATTTAAATTTTAATGTGTATTCTCTAAGACAATGTAGTTAATTGTAATTTGTTCTTCAAATTTAAGTACAAATGGTTTGCGATATTTATAATAAAAATCAAAAAATTATTATTATTAGGCATTCTGCAATTTATAATGATTATTGAATAATAAATTAAACTTTATGAAAAAATATAAAAAAAAGTAGTAATAATTATCTAAAATGGGCCTAATAGAATAAAAATTAAATAATAATAGGCCTGTAAAATAGTATTAATCGAAAAAATAAATTCATAAATATCTTATTATAATCTTTCATCTTATTCAAAATCTGATTTAAATAAAACAGTTCTCCAAAAAATGGAAATTGAGTTTTGCATTACAATACTAGATGCACATAAAATTAGCTTTAATAACATAAGAAAAGTGTCCTTTAAAAGGAATTTGACGGCAGAAAAATAAATAAATAAAAATGCAGCTCTATCCTATTTTGTCTCCTTCTTTTTCAACAGATGGAGCATCTTGCCTAATATTACTGCACATTACCCTATCTATTCGAATCCATGAGAATTTTATAGAGTTAAGTATTCATATATCAAGAATAGTATTACGGTGTAGCTCGTTACAGACTCATTATCCGTAACGAAGACGTTCAAAACTAGCTCCTGTGGACGAGTCTGCTCTTTAGAATATGGCTGTGCTCATTAATAAGCTAACAAGGCTTCTCAAAACAGTGCACTGAGCTCTGAAGCAACCAAGAAACGCGATTCTCCTACAAGTGGAAGAGGAGACATGTGCCAAGTTCGAAATTTCTCGGGGCATCCTCGTTAATTTTGTACATTCTGCACTTACTCTCGTAATAGTTCTGGTTGGGCGACAGCAGGGAATGTGTGAAATAAATGAGTAAGAATAAATTTACTCGACTCTCTCTTTCTGTAGTGCTGACGGACAGAGATTGTTAAAGTGACCTTCTTACGAGGAATAATTTTAGAATAACTGAATAGAGAGAGCTCTTATGGGACAGTTAAATTGGCTTTATTTGTGAAAGAGTTAAGGGGTTAATGATAAAGATGCTTAAAGTGATATAAATCAAATTTTCCAAGTTATGGAGTGGAAAATGGTCACGGTTTTCTAATAATTTTCTCTTGAAGGGTTGACATTATGTACTAAAGCAGAATAATATCGGACTTACTTAAGTGTTATACATTTCAAGTATTCAGTTGTAAAGAAAAATGTACTTTGTTATTGAGGAAAAATATTAAATTAAACTAACAGATTGCGTAAAATGGATTGTTTTACTTAATTAAAAAAAGAATGATTATTTCTCTTAAATGAACTACTGTAGATAATAGCGCATAAATTAAGAAACGAATAACGATGACGAATGTTGAACGATTGATACTTTTATTACCAAAAATAAGTACTCATTAATAATAGATTAATAATAATTTTGGGATATTAATCCAAAAATGAGGAACATCTAAAATATTACTTTCATTTATGAAGTTTCAAATTTCAGATTTGATTTGTAATTGAATTTTTAAATATTCGAATTAATTTAGGTTAGATAATAGATTTTTGGATCACGCTCAAATTTATATGTTATATTATAAAAAATAATTAAGTAAATTGTTCTAAATATATTTAAAATATCTTGCATTTCCAGCAAATTTCAAATGGGTATGCTAGAAAGAAGAACAGAACAAACATATATATATATATATATATATATATATATATATATATATATATATATTAGGGTGAAAATGGAGCAGCTAATAAATTTAAAATTATTTTTCTCAAAAAAATCGGAAATTCAAACAGATAATTTTTCCTCATCACTTAAGATAATCAAGACTACGAATATAAAAATCATATCGAAACAACGATCTAGTTAAAGAAATTGTTTATGCAAATCGTCGAAATTAAAATCTTCAAGTGTGACATCGTTGGGAGAAAAATTTCACTTCTGAAGAAAGCATAACGAAGATATTCTGAACGTGGTATCTAGAACATAATTCCCTATCTGACTAATGGTAAGGCAAAGCCTTTTGTACGGTTTTAAGAGATACTTGTTGTTTATAGGAAGTTCCTGAAGTTCCATGAGATACTACGCTTCATTGAAAGGCTGGTTGCTGTCAACTCATTGTAACATTGTTATCCGAAAAATTATTGCGTCTTTCTCTTTGACTTAGCTTAACGCCTTTAGAGGTAAAGTGACATTATGATCTTAGCTTTAATCACATTGAAATGTTTGTTATTGATCAATTTTTATATTATGATATTAAGGTCTCAAAATAAATTTTTAAAAAATATTGAGATGAAACAAATCCCACTCTCCACTCACCACAAATATCACAAGACGCTTACAGAAGTAAGTAAAACAAACATAAAAGGAAATGAAAGGCAAGGTGAAGATAAAATATTACAAAGTATCATTGAAAGAAAAAAATTGCAACAAGTTAAGAAGATGCAACAAGTTAATGAAGCTACAAAGTGACAAAAAGAAGAAATTATAAATTCAATACAATGTGGATACAAAAACAAATCAATGAAGTTACAAAATCAAAAATTATTTTTTTTACTGGAAACAAGATGGATAAAAATTTGGAATTCACTTGATTTTTGGAGCTCGTAGTTAAACTTTCAAGCATTGTACTACTTTATTTAACTTTGAGCAAAATATAATATGTCCAAAATTTTGCTTGTTACCTATATTACATTCGAAAAATTTAGAAAGTTATAGACTAAGTCTATTGAGGTACAATTTAAAATTTTTATAAAGTGAAACAAACTTAATGGATTTTAAGACTTATATAAAACAGATTGTTTGAAGACCTTATGTGGAATATCAGGAACTCGCTTGTTAGTCTGAATGATCTGATAGCATATACAATTTGTACAGGGTCAGATAACATATTTGTGAGCTATTTTCATGTGAAAAGAATAGGGAATATTAACTGAAAAATCAATCACTCATTCGATTGTAGTTTTTGTAAAATATCAGTCCTTTTATTACCGAGTATTCGTGTACAGTCTGAAATAAAAATAAATGACTTTACCATATTCCAGATGAAAGAAGCTTTAAGGTTATTTGCTTAACTTATTTTATAATATAATTAAGATCAAATATTTTCTTGGTTTTTTAAGAAAAATGTACATATACAATATTTAGAAATAGCTTTGTGCGATGCGATCAATTTGATAAGGCGGTCAACGCCTAAAAGTTTTCCAACAAAAATCAAAATCATCACGAATTATGAATTGGTGATGTTCAATTTTAGAACTTTTATAAAAATTACAAATAAAAACCAAAATGGTTATTAATTGGGTTCTAATCGGTAAAAAAAAGGAAATGAAAAAGAAAATAAAAATTTCATAGTAAAGTCTTACTAAGAACAAATCTAGCTACCAAAGGTGCGCTTTTATTTTTACATTTATTATTCAATTACTCCATTAAATATAAGAAATAAAGTAAACGATAAACTATCGAAGAACGCACAAAAGTAAACTTTTCCAATATTAAAATTAAATTAACTTATGGAGTATTAAATTGAATATATTTTACCTAAATGTAATTTAAAATAAAGCAAGCTGCAAATTATTAATTTGAATATATTTCAGCGAAATGTAATTAAAATTAAAGAAAACAATAGCTTATTAAATTGAATGTGTTTAAGCTCATTGTAATTAATATTGAAACACAAGGGATAAAAAATTGAAAAGTGATCATGTACGCCAAAAGGGATCCACCTAAAACAATAGCCCCTTGAGTGGTTAATAGTAGAAAATTAAAGTTAAAATGATTTGACTCCAAAACATTACAAGACGAATGCTAAATTAAAAAGATGTAGTTTGCAATTCTTAAGGTAAAATAAAAAAGAATGCCTTATAGTTGTCTTAAGATTCCGAATAATGTTATTTCTTTTCAGTCATATCTTGTTTCCAGTTTACATATTATTTAAGATAATACATAAAAATCAATAAGTAAATAAAATATTTAATTGTTATATTTGCTTCACTTCAACCCAATAATAAAAATGGGTGCAATTTATTACGACCTATTTTTGAAAATTTAATTCATTAGTGGTGAAAACAGATATCAGACATATATTGCATATATTTTATTTCAATCCAATAAAAAAATTCAGGAGAGATTTATTGTGACGTATTTTTGAAAATTAAGTTTGTTACTGGTGAACGCAGACATGAAAATGTACGCAAAAACAAGATAGATTTTTGAAAAGTGGTCAGGTATGACATTTTTGTGTTAACTCAAACAATAACCCCTTGAGTGGCTAAAATAATTGCTTCAAACTTACTTTGGTAGGTAAGTGAGTGGATGGCACAACGTACTGATGGATCAGAGACACCAGAAAGTCGCATTCAGTACTCGCAGCGTGATGCACATGATGCAAAGAAATTGTCTTTCAAAGCAATATATTTTGCACTCCACACACGTTATGAACAATATCCTGAGTCTGAGATATATTTACAAATACTTTACAACTGAACGACGATGTATTCCAAAAAGTTTCAAGTATCTATTTAAAAAATATTACATGATTTCTTTAACATCAACATTTTTGTTATGAATATATATATATATATATATATATATATATATATATATATATAT
>BMAW01042142.1:0-12611 GCA_019974015.1 Nephila pilipes | reverse complement strand
ATTTCTGGCCGTGCTGCAATTGAGAAGCCACTCATCAGTGATGCTAATGCCCGTAACAGGAAAAGGTGGTGTTTAAGTCATAAAGCCTGGACTATAGGGCAGTGGAAGCGTGTAATATGGTCTGACGAGTCTTCTTTCACATTGTTTCCCACTTCTGGCCGAGTTTACGTCTGGAGAACGCCATCTCAAGCCTATAATACAGACTGCTTGTTGCCAAGAGTGAAACATGGCGGGGGTTCTGTTATGGTTTGGGCAGCCATATCGTGGTTCTCTGCTGGCCCCATGATAACTGTGTCAGGGCACATGACTGCCAAGACTTATGTGAACATTTTGGCAGATCAAGTTCATCCCATGGTACAAACTTTGTTCCCCGATGGTGATGGTGTCTTCCAAGACGACAAAGCCCCTGTTCACACAGCTCACATTGTCCAGGACTGGTTTTCTGAGCACGAGGAGGATTTGTTCCATCTCCCCTGGCCACCCCAGTCACCAGACCTGAATATTATCGAACCTTTGTGGTCTACATTGGAACGGAAAGTGCGTTCTCGTTATCCACCGCCAACATCGTTATCTGAACTTGCCACCGTTTTGCAGGAAGAATGGTATAATATTCCCTTGGCACACATACAGGAACTGTATTTATCCATTCCGAGAAGACTGAAAGCAGTTTTGGATGCCAACGGGTTTCCTACACCATATTAAGCAAAGAAACATGTTTTTTAAAAGGTGTTTCCATATTTTTGTCCAACCCCTGTATATATATATATATATATATATAACAAAAAATGTGATGCATGATATTTAAACTACAAACAGCTTCACAGAAAAATTGGTTTTTCAACTAAACAATTTTTTATTTACTATTTCACATAATTTCACTAATAATTCGGCTCATGCGCCATATCTATATCTAAAGAAATAATCAATAGCTATTTAACTGCAACTCTAGGTACACAAGAATAAAACAAATTCTTTAATTATTATCACTGTAGAATATCAAAAATCACTGTCTCTAAAATCCCAATCTAACTCATAATCATTGATTTATGATTTAAATAAGAAATATATCTTATCGAAGTCCACTCGCTCTTAATTTCAATTCTTTCTTCGACAGTAACTATGTAACACTGTTAGTAGAACGTTTTTCAATCACACAAAACTAACAGGACTTCATTCTCAATGATTATCTAATCATACGTCCTTATCTTCTGTATACCTTCAATTTCTATTTTTCTGTTTATCATTTATATACATAATTATATCAAAATAATTTCAATTAACTTATATCTTCATTTAATTTATCTAATAACGTTTCATTTGGATTGGGAAGAAATTGTAATTTTATCCAATTCAAATCGATAAAATTGCCTGAGATTAGTGAAGAGAAATCACGAATAGTTCTACGTCCGAACTTCGCTTTATTTTCCCCATCCTTTTGAGATTCTTCTTATTTCCTCAATGAAGAATTATTTGCCTTGATATCGAAGCAAACTTTGTACTTTTTTTTTCTTTTCTTCTTCGAATGTCGTTGAATTTGATACTACTCAAAGCTTCTTTCATTCGATCATACAAGTAATACTTCGAAGGGGCAAGGTCCGGGTTTTAAGGAGGAAAAGGTAAAAACATCTAACAAATTGTGTTGTTTCCAGTATGAATTGTGCCATTTGAGGCCAAGCTTTGTTTTGCAGAAGAACCATTCCATTTCTGTGCTATCTTGGACATTACCTCTTGAACACGAACTTGACTTTCTCTAAATCAGTTTTGAGTGGTAGAGGCTGTTAGTAATGCGTTACTTCTCGAAATAATAACAAAAAATAGAACCCTAGCACTCGGCCCATCAATGACGCTTTTATGACAACTTTTTCAATGTCTCGTAAGACCTCGCACTGTTCATACAACTACAGCCGAATTTATCATGCTTCTTAGAGGATATATCTGTCAGTTTTATACTTTCTGAAAATAAAAATCAGACGACAGAATACTATTTTTGAAAAGTACTTTCTACGAGTGGACACAACGTCGTAACTAAGCCATCAAATGTTATTTTGACGTATATATAATTCAACAAGCTGAATAATACTCTTCACTAGGTTGCCAACTATTTCTTACGAAATTTTCAACTGCCTTTATTAAAAATTTCTTTCACTACAAATGTTTATTTGCTTAAATATTGAATGACATTCGTATATATATATATATAGCATTTCACCGACATTCTGGAGCATACAGCTTCATAGTTAGACATTATTTTTTTAGACGTAAAGCGTAGTTGAAGACATTAAAATGAAATCAGTATGACTTTCTAAACTTTCACAATATACATGTTTACATGCATATCGTCAAGATATCATGAAATTATGATGACACAGTCATTTGGAATGAATTTGAAATCGATCTAAGAAAGTTTTCTATTTCTTCCGAATTAAAATCGTAGAGAAAGGCACCAAAAGAACAGTCCACCGTAATTTGCATTTTGACTGGTCAGTTAAAAATGTATAAATTTTTGTAATAATTTAGCCCTGTGATGATTTTCAAACTCTTTAACAACTTCCTTGGAATGTTATAGTAACATCAATGATTATTGATACTCTGGAAACTGTTCAAAAAATTACCTAATTCTCAATGTGACTTATCATGGAAGTTAGATAATAATGATTTTAAATTAAATAGTTTTCTTACAATTATATCATCTGTATAATTTTTTTTTAAAAAAAAACTGAGTAATTCAGGAAATTTAAAATATTTCTTACCATATATGGCTTGATATAAAATTCTGTTTCAATTTAACTCAATCGTGTATTTAAGTAAGATAAATATAATTTTCTCATTTTGCACAAATTCAGATGTTCTATCATATTTATACATTTCAAAAGTACTTTTAATAAATATTTGCTAAAATGCCCGATAAGTAAAGAAAAACTAAAATATATTCATATATATATTTATTGAAGAACGAAACTATTATCTTAGATATGTTGCTCAAGTATAAATTTCTATATTATTAGAGTGTTCCATTATTTAAAGGAATGATAATTAAGTCTTCATTTTCTTTCCCTGTATAGGTTTTCTATGCTCTTTACTCTAAGGCATACAAATATTTCTTCACAATGCGAGTTTGCAACATAGTGATTTTTTTTTGTAAAATTCACCGATAATGTTAATTAATTCTGTTTTATGTGTTATTAATATCAATTGCTGCAGTATCAGTTTGTAGAAAAGTATATATGAAACAGTTCCTTTATTCTCAGTTAATAAAACATAATATGTATTTGTCTTTCCGATAAAAAAAAAGGAAATAGTTATAATCTGAAACTCAAAACTCTATTACATTTTCAAAATAACTTCAATTCTTAAAAACAAATAACACAATACGAAATTTGCAATTTTGCTCAAGCGAAACATTTAATGTAAATTTAAATATAAAAACTGATAAATTTTCTTTTTGATTTGTCTAGACTTATAATATTTTCCCTATTTATGTTTGAAGAAACATTTCTATTGAATTATACCGATTTTTTTACTTACAGTATGAGATATGAAACAGAATGCCTACAACTAGTGCTATAGTATCTATTTTTCATTAAAATATATTTAAAATATTTATTTGCATTTGATTAGCATATGTATGTCAATTTAGGTTATCAAATATCAGTAGTATTTTCACAAAAGAAAACAATTAAAGATTAAAATAAGCTTTTAAAATACTAACTTAATTGCATTTTTACTTGAACGCATGTAACTTAGATATGAAGAATATGTTTTTTTGCGTCTTCACATATGCATTTAATCATCCTACACTTAACTTACTAATCATTTTGTTATTTATAAACAGAAAGAAATTCATTTCCTTAGTGATTGTTTTCATACACCACTGCGGAATTAGCAGCAGGAAAAAAAAAACATTGTTTTTCGTTGTGTTCTTTTAACCACAAGCAAAATTAACCTCACACTATTTTTTCACAACATGTGTTACTGCAGTCCAAATCCTGTTCCATCCAAATCTCACCGACAGGAAAGGAAAAGAAAGGAAAACACTTTATTCCCATTGGATGCTTTCTTTAATTATTCCGCTCTGTCCCCAACTATTGTGAATAAAGACCCACTGTAAGGCTTTTTCCATGCTGTTACCTTCTCTTTCGGATTAAATGCTAAGTAAGAATGTCTTCCCAAGCAGGATAGCAAGGAAACTGGAAAGAAAAGCCATCAGGCTTTGCACAAATTAAAATTAATGAGAAATTTAATTTTACGTCGGGACCTTATTTAATCGCATTATTTATTTTGTTCTTTGTCGATACGGAGAATGCCTTGGTGCAGTTGAGCATCACAATGTAACGGAAGTTTTGTTTTGTCTTTCATGAGTTCAGTTTAGGGGAAACTTATTATAGGTAATTATATGTTGTGAAAGAAAGAGATAATACTAATTGTGATTTCTAACCAATGTTATCGTATCCCTTTTGAATACAAACTCAAAATCTCTTTATTGTATGTACCTCTTACTTTCCGAACATATTTTTACTTTAATTTTATCATTACTTTTAAAAATTTTGAAACACTGATGAATTTAGTATGTATCTTACTTAATAAAACCGAAATTGAATAATTTGCTACAATTTCTAATTAATTATATAAAAATGAATTTAGAATATTTGCTACATTTCCTGAAAATATGAATAGATATTTATTATTTATTTCTAATTAATAACTTTAATTATTTAGCAATAAAAATGATTATAAACCTTACTAGAAGAGTTTAAACTATTGAAATATTGGAGCTTTAAAAAAAATATATTTGTTTCCAATCGGTCTTAAGTTAATTAGTTAATGTACGTTAAAACTATCACTTTCTATGCAAAATCGGAAAAGGATGAATTTTATATATATTAACATTATGTTAGAAAATTGATTCACCTACTTACAAATCATATATTATTAGGATATAGTTTATTTCTTTACTCATGCTGTGATTTTATATAAATGAATTTAATTAAATTTAAACCTTTACCTATGTGACTTCAAAAGCCACACAGGTAAAGGTTTTTCTAAATATACTTTTTTTTTAAATGAGAAATATATAGAAAATGAATTGCTAACAAATAACAAAAATATATAAACAATTTATAAGCTGTACAGCCAAAGCACAATATTCAACCTAAAACATTCTTTAAAAATTTGTGTTTTAGTGTATTACACAACATTCATTTACTGCAGAAAAGTTCTGATTATGGGACTTGGTTGTTTAAAACAAGTAAATCAATTTATTAAATGATTTTTTTAATGACTGATCTTTATTGAAAATGATTTCTTAATATAACTTTTGTTAACATACTTTTTAAAAATGCTTTTATAAAAAGATAATTAAACAATTTATAATATTTCTACTTAATATTTTACTACGAAAATTCAGGACTATTTATGTATTAACTGAATAATCCAGTTATAAATAGTCAAGATATTTCTAATTAAACCAATCTTATTAATCTAAAGAATTTAAACTATTAATCACGAATCTCCTCATATGAAATGCAATATTCCAACAAATTATTTGCTTACAATATTAAATTTTCCAGTATTTTCTTATAGTAATATCTTAAAATTTAATTTCGTAGAGTGCAATATAGATTTCATTTTGTAAAGATGAAGGTAGGGATTACTGCAGTAATTTAAATGTTATGTTATAAAATATATGAATTAATATAAAATACTAAGATCCCGTCATTGTTCCTACAAATTATTGAGCTGTGATACTAATTTTGTTGGTTCAAAAGAGCTTCAAAATTGCAAAAATGCGTGAGTCAGATCTTTTCAAATATTGTATATTATGCTCCTACATTTGTCCTTAATTATTTATAACTTTTTTATGTAATTTCATCTTTTATAATTAATAAAAATGTTTTTAAATATTTATATCCTTTCTAATCTCTTTTCTATTTATGTGTATATATGCATGCACAACTTCTGATTTCTATTATGACGATTAGTTTAATGTCATACATTATATTCTATTGAAATGGTTAGTTTTTTTTTTTTTTTTACTTTTTCTTAAAGTTTTATGAAATTTAGAGGCAACTTGTACTGCTATCTCCAGAAAAGAGTTGTGTAAAACACTTGATATTGAAATATATATAATTTTATAAAAGAAAATAGTGCGTGAAGCATTCTGCTTAACACTTTGTCTAATAATATCTGTTGTTATTGGATCAGATAACAAGGAACAACTTATGTTAATTATCTAACAATATGTCTTATTATTACATCATATACTGAGCGATATTTTACATTATTACTGGATCTAAAATATATATTATTCTTGCAAGTAAGTCTACTTATGGAAAAGAAAATATTTTTATCCCCTGATTTGTAAATTGCAACTTATTTTTAATTTGCACTCTAATGAATTAAGTTTCAATTTTTATAATAAATTTATTTTAAAATAACACATTTTTTTTCTCAATGTTTTCTGATACATTATGAATTTTTGTAATAAATGGTATTTAAAAAATATATATCATGAATTATTTTAGAACTGATATATGGTTCCACAATAGAAAATAAAATAAATTTGACTGTCGAAATTAAAGCGTGATTAATATGTATAAAATATTTCATATCATAATTAACTACCAGTACAATGTTTTACTCAGATTAATTCCTCATTCTTATATTTTAATCTATTATTAGTTTTCTTAGCTATAAGTATTTATTTTCTCTTTATAAGATTACGTATTGTACAAACGAATATACATCTCATGCATTTGCCAAAATATCTTTAAAGGACTCACTATCATTAAATATAAGCTATCTTACCCCCTCACTTTTCTTCTATACATTGAAAATGCCATATTTTAAGTGTTTTACCAACCCTTGACAAAAGGTATCACCAAGTTCCTACCACGCTAACTAGATTAAAACACACTCTGTATGCAACCACATACTCTTATCGCTTAATAGTAAGGAAAAGTTCAGGATTAAACAAAAAAGAATCAAAGGAAAAACAACATTTTGGCCGAGATCCAAAAGATTTCAATTCGTAAGTTTCCTTCAAAAAGAGATTTAAACACTTCACAGATAGAAGTCAGTATAAGGATAGTTTACAAAAAAAATGATTATTTTAAACAACTACAATTTTTATTATTCAATGTATCTGACATAGAAATAACTTTAAATCACACACAATTAATTTAATATTTTCTCATTTGTAAATGTTTTAGGTATGCAATTAGTCTTCGATTAATTTTTTTTAAAAAAACTGTTTCAGTGTTTTTGCATTTATACCGTTATTGTGTTTTGAAAATTCAGTAAATATATAAAGTGTCAGATTATAAACAATATCCTATGTAACTAGATGTATTCAATTCTTTGTACAAGCCACTGTGGCTCAACTGGACAGGCGCGGTTTTGCTTTCACTAAATACACAATATTTCAGTTAGTCTTCTGACAAATACTACGAGTGGGTTTTGTATTATATTAAATTGTTGTTACAAATTCCTAAAATAGCGAATAAAAAAGTACATATTTTTATGTGATGCTTTGGGAATTTTAACAAAGTGATAGTGCTCAGGTGAAAGCTAAAAAAATTATGCATATTGTAAAGGGATAATAATCTTTAGGTAATTAGAAATTTGGCAACTTCCTGATGATAACCTTTTAAAATTAATATTGGAGCAAAATGCGTGCCAATCGACACTAGATGTAGCAGAAAGGCTGAATACGACGCAATCAATTATTTTCCTCCACCTGGAGAAATAATATTAAGTCAATTATTTAGGAATATGGCTATAAATCACTGCCTCAATAAATAAATAAAAAAAAAAGATAGCATGTCAATTCCTACAAGTCTGCTCTCATGGGTCAGAAGGAAGCTTTTAAAACAGGATTATATCTTGGAGTTAACTTACAGGTCATTGAGACTATGGTTTAACTGTGATAAAACCGTTCGAAAAAGATAATGTCTTGATGAGGATCAACCACTCCTACCAGATTCGAAAGCATATATCCATGGATAAATTATTTCAATATGTGTATAGCAAGATTGTTGAGGTGTTATTCATCACGAGCTTTTGAATACAAAATCAATGATTTATGATCAAAAATGAGTTTAACAGTAGCAAAGCGGGAAACAAAAAAAACCCTCCTGCACTCGTCAATTGCAAAAAATGTACTCTTTTCGTAACTGAAGGAAAATATTCTTGATTCTGGATAGTCTGGATTGCCACTCCCATTTAAATTTTTGGACTGTGTTCCAACAGACAACTTTTTATCTATGTTTCAGAACTTCTTTAATGGAACAACTAAATTAATAAAAGCAATTGAGCCAAGGTATCGAAACTTTCTTCCAGTCCAAATCCGTCACATTTTACAATGATGTAATTGGTAAGCTTCCATGAATATTGGAGAAAGTCATACCTAATGGTGGCATATGTATAATAAATAAATATTAATATGTTATTTAATGGAACTAAATAAACATTAGTTAACAAAAGCGTAAGTTATTAATAACATGTGCATAAATGATTACGTTTATTATAAAACTTACTTAAATATCATTCTACCAAATCAAATCAATATTTAACGCGTTTCTCTTTGAATATATTTCAACAAATCTTGTTAGTAATTTATTTGAAAATGGACATGAGGAAAGATGATGAAAGTAGTTTGTTAAATAAGGAATTTTCATACATTTTATCATTTTAAGGATCTTTATAGCATTTTTAATACTTCACAAATATATGCTCTTTTTCATAATTTATGTCATTCGTTATTATATTACATTTATAAAAAAAAGGTTTTTTTTTGAAAAAAAAGGAAAACTTAAATTAAAGTATTAATTTCTATAATTGTATGCAGTTAAAAATTAAGATGTTTAAAAATAATTAACCTGAATTTTTTTTCTTTATATAAATTTTGTAAATAAACGTAATTATTTAACAAATTGATTTTCAGAATTATAATCTAGGAATTAATTTTGAAAACAATCGATTTATAATAAATTTATACCCAATGTTTGTATAAAAATGGAAATATTTCATATTAATAGTCAAACAACATAGTATAATCTAAAGATAATTAATGATTCTGTTTCAGACGGTTATTCATCGTATATTTTAATCTAACTGCACGTTCATCATTAATAAACAAAATGGTATATATGTCATCGGAAGAATTCCATTATCCCGGCTTGGCCAATAAATTCACAAATATCTCCTTATCATTTCAGCATTTTGAAAGAGTAAAAAATCTCGCATTCTTGGCAAGGACGAATGAGATTCTGCGAACAACTTATAAAGCGTGAAGTTCGATTTATGAAGGAGCAATGATCCATGAAACATGGAAGACCAAGGAAAATACAATATAAAATCAACCAATGAACATTCATTTTAGTTACTGATTCTCGCGTTTCACATTCTTTGGTTGAAGCAGACGTTAAGAGTAGAAGGGAACACTGTGAAATATGGACCTCTGAATCATTCGCGACAATGGAGTTGAATGCCACAATCTTTTAAGGAGAGACTACATCGATTTTCCGCAATATTCTTTCACCATTATTCCCCCCTTCTCTCCTTTCCTGCACCCTACCCCTTCCAAACTCTTAATCAACTAATCGATGATCTCCGATGGTGAAGTTTTTATTGCTTTAGCCAACGAACGTGATGGTTTATCTATCGAGAGGGCCTATATTGAATTTACGGCATTCTTGACCTAAGCAACTGAAAAGAAAGTAACTAAAAAGTCAATAAGTAGAATTAATTAATCAGAGACTTGGAAGAACCATTTAAACTGTTGTGCAGGTCAGCTACATTCCAAGCGGAATAGAATTTTATTGTCTGTCTTCTATATTATTAATAAGTTGATAAAGAAAAATTTATAAGTTAATTTACTAATAGCTAAATAGTTATAGTATCATCTTTAAAAAAACAAAAGTTTATTTATATTTATACATAAGTTTTAACATACGTTTATTTCGTAAATATAAATAAATTTATTTAGTTTCTTATATCCAGCCATTGTTTGTAAAGATATAAAAAAATTTAAAGCTACTTTATATACTGAAAGACGTAATAATCTAAGGCTTAATAAGAGATTTATTATCATCAGTCAGGTCACTTTTTACCCTATGAATTAAAGGAATTGATTTCTTTACACATTTTTCGCTGTTTAATTGCATAAAAATAGTAACTTTGATGATTTTTCCTTAATATTTCATTTTAATCGTCTTCACATGGAATTCCTGATCGTTACGACTGGTTTGCTACGATCTTTAAGATTCGTTGTTTTTACTTCAAATTCAGATAATTTGTTTTTTAAATATTACTTTTAAACAGCATTTTCTATAAGCAGGGCTTTATATCTGTTTTAATGAGTAAGAGCGTCATTTTGGCACAAACTATTTAATAATTTATTTTAAATATTCTCCTGCTTTTAAATCATTAGCTTAATTATGCATACCCATAATTATTCAAATAAAATTTAAAAGTACAGTTTTAATATGCTTCAATAAAATGAAGGAAAAGTACTCATTTCTAAAATAATATATTTAAATGTGTGCAATGGTTTAATTTTACAATATTTCTCCTTTTTCTGATATGGTAAGTCACTATGTACTTTTTAGTTTTCAAATGTTACCTACGATATTTCAACAATTAAAATAAATCAATACTGCCTAAACCAACTAAAGTAGGTATTTTACGTAATCCATTAAATATTTCTCTATAGTATTTTCAATAGAGCAAGACAAAAACAGAAATTCCATAAAATTACCAATTGAAAATTGCTTTATTTTGTTTCAATAATCCTGTAAAATGTATTTAGGGTTTAAATGCAAATATAATAATTATGTTAGAAAAAATAATATATAGCTAATTCCAAACAGATATTAAATTTTGTCAAGCAAATTATTGACATTCTACTTTAAAATCAATGTTCAAGAAGAGAAAAATATATATACGCCTTAAAAATCCAATTATAAATTCCATTATGTACAAAGAAATAAATAATTACTTAAGATACCGACCACAAAGTAATTACATTTGCCGAAAATTAAAAATCTTTCAGCAAATATTTTTCTCTTTTTTTGATATTTACATTTAAAAATTGTTTTCTTTGTTCACTTTAATTACAATCAATTTCACTATAAAAATAATTAAATGAAATGTCACGATTACGAGGCTTTCCTTATAAGAATTTTTTTTCTTCCCTGTCATCAAGTCCTGCAGTAATTAGAATGCTTTAAAAAATTATCAGAGAGAGAAAAATAAAATTTAAATAAACGGTGTTGCCAGTTTTAACTCAAAATGTTGATAAAGTCAAATTTTATTTTTAAAAAAAAAGGTATTATTGTTATGCGTAGTACATCGGTTAACACCAGAGTTTTAAATTTTGTAACTCTTCTCACAATCTCAGTGTGAAGTAAAGTTGTTGCTTTTATTTTCATATATTATTCCTTTTTGAACGATATTGTTAAAAAGAAGAAGAAAAAAAAAAAAGAAAACATTTACTTCGAATCTTTATTGTCAGTACTTCTTAACAGTGATCTGTCTACTTTAATGAAGAAATCGATAGGGATTTTTTTTCATTTCCTTGTTCGGAAGCAAAACACTGCTACGGTATGCTTTTTTTTTCATTTTTTAATATGTTGTGATACATTAGACGACGCCATAATGTTCAGTATACGTAAATGTATCCTTTGTGGCCATTTCAGAAATTTCTTTTTAAATAATTTGCATGAGTGGATCATATGCGATAAAAGTAAAAGATGCTAAAATATTTTGCCTGTTTACTAGAAACGTTTTGATATTCAACTTTTAGCTCTTTGCTAAGCTTACTATGCTTTGGAATAAAAAAGAATGGCTAAGTAGGCAAAAACAATGGAGGAGAACTTTTTACAACAGGAAACCTTACTTCTTTGTGTCTTTAGTTTATTAAGATTAAACATTAAAATACGCATACAATTTCTTATTGCTATACTATTAATATATTGATTAATATATTATTATTATATATATATGGTTGATTAATATATATATATATATTATATATTTGAATCGGCAAAAGTTTTACAAAAAGCTTTAGATCGTTTTGCTGAGATTGATATTACTAAAAATATATTTGATATTATTAATTATGCTAACGATAAAGATATTTATTTTATTTATAGATATGGCATTGAATATTCGTTCATTTTCATGGATACCTAGGAATTAAATTTTATGTTTTTCTCGTTAATGTTAAAAATATAAAAATCAACAAATCTGTATTTTAAGAGAAATTTAAATGCTTATTAATCTTATTTTTAAAGTAAATTACATTATAAGACAAAAAATATAAAAGAAATTGATGACATATCACAGGATGGATCATCTAGAAAATTGTTGATACTATTTACTTACATTTTTATGGAAACAATTTTATAGAATATAAGAAATTTATTTTGTTTAGATTTATAAATGAAATTCTAAATTTTGAAAAATATCTTTACGCAAAATGTAAAGCAGATTTATCAATTTTTTTTATTGTTTCAATTTGATTAAATCTATTACAAATAATTATTAAACAGATGATTTAAAAATAACTTAAAAGTTGTAGGTAATAGGATTATTTGTAATTTTTAAGAAAA
>BMAW01042130.1:77601-113573 GCA_019974015.1 Nephila pilipes | reverse complement strand
TATGTATGCGAAAATCTTGAAATTAGATTGGATACTGAAGATGATAGATTGCGGATATCAACAATTATTCCAGACGTAAAAATACTTTGCAATAAAAAAAACAATCATAGTCATCATCAAAAATGTTTTCTTTTTATTAATTTATTATAATTTAAAATATTGTTGCTTTTGTTTAATATTCATAGAATATATTTAGAACTCCCTCCCTTCTGAATTACCATTTAGCTACGTTACCATTAACTATCTTATTTAGACGTTTCTATTATGATAAAATAGAAATGTAGTAATAATTTTGTAAATTTGAATAGGATAAAGTTTTAAAATCTAATTTTCTTCTCTTTGATTAAGGGGTTCCTTCAAGAAAATAGTAAGCTCAGAGGGTTCCCCGAAGTTTAAAAGCTTGAATACATCTGCCTTACAGGATAAAATCCATTTCAACTGCCGGGGGGTAGCAGCTGCTTCTGCTAATTTCGTACCCTTTTAAACCCCAAACTGTTTGAAAATTTAATCATTTTGACTTCATTCCATACTGTTTTTGTACAGTAAATAATCTGTTTTGTATTTCTTTCCTTCAGGTGATAGAATTTTCATGGCCTGTAGTGTTCAATTGTATGTATGCGACTTACGATTTGTTTGTCCAAAATGATCTCTGCAGTAAGTCAAATTGTTTTATATATCGATGTATAACGCTTACGTAGCTAGATATTATCCGTTTACATTGGTTAGATTTAAGAATTGCCACAACAATAAGTATAAAAAAATGTCCTAATGACTTTTTTCTGAAAGAATAACTGTTTTCACAACTCTACGCATAAAAAGCAATCAGAGTAATAAGTAATTTAAATTTAGAATGAAAATTAATTAAAATTGATTGAGATGGAATGATAAAATTAGATTTATTAAAAATAACTAGAGTTTCGGAGACTGAATATATAATAAACCGGAATTCAAAGAAAGAAAATCGTATTCATTAGCATAATATATAACATTCTACAATTTTCATTGTTTGAGTATAAATCCCTTAACTGGTCGTTTTTTAACGAAATGTTTTGGTTAAAACTGTAGTACTAAAAACCAGAATCTTAATTCCATAGGAAGTGAAAGTATATCATCATATATAAGTTGTACAGCATCAATATATTCAAATGTAAATAATAAATTTTATGCAGTCATATTCGTTGTTAAAAACGCGAATAATATCATGTTTACCAAATGATTACATTCTTCGATATTTTGACTTTTAATTTTGGTTAAACCGTTTGGCAGAAATTACTAATTACTTTAAGACCTTATATTTTATGCTTGTATTTGTTTTTAAAATATAGGCTTGAAATCTTGTGATTAGTCTATTTATAGCGATTGCATAAGATATCAGAAATTGTAGAGCTTATCACATTTCCTGTTTTTTAAACTATTTTTTTTATTATTTAAACAAAAGCCACTCCCAAATCAAATTGATTTAAGAAACAGAATATTTATTTCATGATATATTAGTTCATAATTTCTTATCATGGCGCTTAATAAACAAACCATTATGCAATCTAGAATCAATATGTTCTTGCATGAGTTTGAGATTACTACCCTGGTTGGGTTACATTGAGTTAATAAATTAGGACATTTTGTCATTCACTGAAATGTAAAGAAAGTGCAATAAATATATAGATTCGCTCTTTGTGTTATTATAATTTTAGAATATAATTAAAATTTGATAGTGACGTCATGGATATGTCATTGTTTGTTTAAAAATAAAACGATATTAAAAATAAGTAAATATATAAATTTTGATCTACAGCATAGCCTTTGAGATGAATCAATACTTCACAAAACATGTGCGGTTGATCAAAAATATATTTAAATACCTAACTATAAGATAAGATACAACATTTCATTTACTTTTTACCTAATTAATGTAATTTTGAAAGAATTAAAAATTAATGAATACGGAAATTATTCAGAAGTAAACGATTTTTACAGGTATTTAGTTGTTTCAGCAAGAAAGTTGGTTTATTTGTGAAAATTAATAGAAAGATAATTATGTAAAATTCCACATGAATTATTAGAATGTCTTAAAAATATAAGAATTTCATGATCATGTATAATCTGACTCATTTCTAAAGTTTGAAAAGTAATAGAAATGAAGGAACTGGACTCAACATCATGATATTACATCAACATTTTGACATGGGACTGATAATTAAAATAAGAAAAACAGATTAATTATTTTCCCAGTTCTATATAGAATAGATATAATCCTAAGAATGTGATAACTGACACAATAGTTAATCAAATCAAGAAGAAGTATTCTTTTAAAAATTTTGTAATTATATGTTCAGATTTGACCAATATATATGTTAACCAAGAAGTTATATTAATCACTTAATAAATTTGTAACAATTTCTTTAAGAGCTTATTTTGAATTTGCCCCCCTCAAATATTGGGTAAGAAGTCCTATAATTTGTAAATAAAAGACTATAGGATATTTTCAGCTTGATTTGAAAATATTCCAAATGTAAATCTTTTCACAAGTTTTGAAATACATTACTCACATTTTTTAAATGAAATTGAGACAATATTAGACTTATTCAAAACATAATTAATTTTTTACAATACAAAAATAACTAGAACTAAATATCAATTTCATAAACTATGTATAGTCATTTAATACTCCATATCATGTACTTCATTTACAAAAATACTGTAATTTCATCATTAAAGTTCATAAACTTTTCTGCATTTCTGTATGCAGAATACCAAAGTTTGCAAATATCTCAGAAACCATTTCAGGTTATCACGTAGAGAAATTGCTTCCAAAAAGCGAATATCATTCCTTATTTCTCAATAAATCAACATGAAATGTCGCATGTAACAGCAAATTTTTGTTACTGTAGGAAATCATTTCATTTTGCTGTCACATCCCTGACAATCTAGGTCGTTTCAATTCCGGAGTAGTAGCAAACATTTGAGATGCAGACGTTCGCAATCTAGACGAGTAATAGAGATTTTAGGTTTAGAAAAGTTTAATATCGAAGACTGCAGCTTCTTAAGGTGTAAATTTATGAAGAAGTAGAAAGATTAATAAGTGTGTGGATATGAAGAAACATTTTTGACATTTTTTTAAAAAAAGGAAACGTTAATCTTCGTTCACGTTTTCTTTTTCATTTTTCAAAAAACCTTTATTATTGCTATGATATACCAAGATATGTATACACTAGATTTTTTTGACTAAAACTGATTGTGCAATAGTCCCAACTTGAATTTGCTTCACTTAACTTATAACCGAAATTTTATAAATATGCAGTTCACTCAAGACTAACTAAGTAATCATACACATATTTCCGTGGTCTTACTACGTATGCAACTTTGGGCCATCTATATTTACCATTGCAAGAAATAATTTTTTTTAAAAAAAATGTTATTGGCTTTTCTAATATCATTTCGACTTGTTCTAATGTTATATTTTCTGTTAAGTTCTCAAAAAAGTAGAAACATTTAAAATAAGTATTAGGTAGTGTAAAGTTAGCGAGTTAAGAGTCTTCTGCTCCAAAGATGCAATTATTATTAAGAAAAGAAAATACTTTCTTCAAATTCCGAATGCTTTTTATTTTCCAAAGCAAAACAGTTTCAAGTCTAAAAACATTATCAATGTTAACAACAATATGATTAGAAACCGGCAGTATTGCCATAAAAATCAATTGACAAATAGAATATTAAAATAAGAGCAAAACGATCAATTTTTGAAATATACTATAAATAATACTCGGTTCAAATGTAAAAATAAAATACAGATGATAATGTATTAAATTAAATATATCTTAAAAATGTAACCTAAGCAAATTAAATGTAATTATTGTAATTATAATGTATTATAATGTCAATCCTATGACCCCAACATCATGTGTCCTTTATTGTAATGCCCACTCATTTATGTTGAAGGAGTTTTCTTTTAAAAAACATATTGGTACCTGTTAACATAAAAAATACTTAATATAAAAAAATATATAATTTTATGTTTTTATTTCTTCCCTTATAGTAAGCATTATGGAGTACTTATTATTTATTTCTTATTTTTTGTTATGTACAATACATACTCATTCATAGATTGAATTTTGGTGTTTTTATGTAATATTTTTATAATTCGATAGATATAAAATAGATTTAAATATATAACCTTGACTTGTGACCTGTTAGTAGAAATGGAGCTCAATTTACGTCTAGGAAACCATGTAATTGTTTAAATTTCATTTAATTATTTTGTAGTCCTTCAGCATGAGATACGAGGATGGTTCAAAAAGTACTTATATTTGAAATAGATGGCATCATTAAGGTAAACGTTTGCTACCATTGGGTGTTACTACCTGTTAAACAGAGCCGAAACAAATTTGACATTGAATCATACTTTAGTTTTGATTTGGTTGTCATTTGTTGCTAAACCAAAATTTTATTGCTGCTGCGTCGAGTTATTGACATCATTTTGCGTGAAGTTGTCACCGTCGATGAGACCCGGATTCATTAATACCTATCGAAAATCTTGTAAAAATCAAATTTGGGTTGCTTCCGATGATTATTTTACAAAAAAGACGAACTTGGTCTCATCAGCAGGAAAAGTATGACGAAGAAATTTTGAGGAGTGATAGGAGTCATGATTATGAAAATGAATAACCGAGATTTACACAACCTGTCTAGTGAGTCGTAATGCTTACTAAAAACGGACTGTTTTCGATACTAAGAGCACGATCTCTTGGGCTTTCTAAGGACTTATTGAATGGCCATCGCATGTAACAAAATAAACTCAATTTTGATTTAATATGGATAAGAGATAATTGAACTGGGAGAAAGAAATACACGATGTGAGAATATAAAATTTACTGAAATCTAAATAACAAATATGGTCATTTTAAAGTAAACATTTGATACAATAATGCTTATTATTTTAATGTAAGTATTGCAAATAATTTCTCCTTCTCACAATTTTCATTCTTTCCTCAAAACGCATGTAAAATCAAGTTTAAAAATATGCAAAGTGAAAACACTTGGCTTACTTTGTTTTAGAAAGTTTGCGCAAGTAATTCAGAAAGTAAATGTGGGCAAATTGTGAAAAGTAAAATAAAGAGAGCACACTAAATTCATATACAGCTAATTTTCCCAAATAGGACAGTGACTTCTATACTTTTATTAATCAATTAAACTCTTGATTTCATTATGTCTTCATTTATTTAATTACTTAAAGGGATTAATGTTTATAGTTTCAATTAATAATTTTTTTATATAAAACTAACAGTGTTAAACTATTATTATTCTTAACTCGCAACCTTCCCTTCAAAAGCATCACTAATAACATATATTTCTAAACTTAGCAACAGGTATTTGAAGCCAATATATTTGATTTGAAAGGCATTATTAGAATCAATTTAAGATCCCGTTCAACAACATTATAAACAAATATTTTAAAATAACATCATTTTAAAAATTAAAAAAAGTCTTCGCTTACTTTCCCTCATTAAAACTTTGCCTTTTAAAACAAGAAAAATGTTTTATAACGTAACAATGCATTCATTTATATTAAACAAAACAGTTATGTCTTGATTATTTTATTTCCTTCAATTGTTAAATGGCTGCAATGCTACTTTTTCCCTTTCGATTTTGAGATATGAGTATAATACAATGCAAAGGACATTAAATAAATCATATATGCCAGATATTTTCTGAAAAAAGAAATTACTATACAAATATAGTATAACATAATGTAATCTCGTTTTCTCTGATACACCATGAAATATAAATAGAGTGAATGTTAAATTTGTGCTTGTGTGAAAGAAAACGTGTATAATTTCAAGAGTTATTCATATGAGACATAATTTGCTGTACGTAAGTATAAGCCGCAGAAAAATGACGAATGTAAATTCTAGCTAATTCTACATTCAAGATTGACGTAACAGAATTCACATTTACTTAATAATCTAAAATCTTACTTTCATTTACGAAAAAAACTAGAATCTTAAAATTGTGGTACAAAGTATGAGAATAACATATCGTACAAATTTGAAATATTTAAATATCCTGCTTTGTTCTGAATAAGATATTTTTTTGGCTTAGAGATTGCAATGATTGGAAAAGACTTGAAGCTCCGCCTTTTAGCGATGTAAATTTTGAGACGAAGTTGAATTGTAAAAGTACTGTCAGTTTACATCAGCTACTACTTCTGAATTTTGAACATTATAAATTCAAATAGATTTAATAAACTTCTGTTCCTGACTGTGTCATAAAATGTTAGGAAAAGATGTTTCTTTTAGCGAAGCGTTAAGTCACATTTTATTTATGTAAGAAAAGAGCATTTGGTTTATAGTTTTATATCAATACTCTTAAAATTAAAAAAAAAAGGTTTTTATATAGTAAAATAAATTGAACTCAAATAATGGTAAAATACCCTATCTATACGGCTCTTTGACTTGAATTAAAGGTTTGAGTAGATGTGTGCTTAATTCTCCGTAATATAATGGAGCATAGATTTGTGAGTATTGTATTTAAATTTCGATCAACGATTGTTTCATTAATTCACTTTTCACATTTAGTTGTATCTTTAATTATTTGGATTAATTAATTAGTTTTAATACGATTTCTTAAAAGTATTTGAATTATTAAAATAACTTTTTCACAGGCTTATTGTTAGTAGTGCTTAAGTATATGTGAAAATGATACATGCTAACGCTTCAAAACTTTCTTAATTGATTATACCGCTGAGTTAAATTTTATTTAAATAATTCATAAACTTAACCAAAAATAATCCTTAATACAAATGAGATTCGTGTTGCAAATTATTATCTGTTTCATTTTAAAAGATTAGGTATATTTCATTGTTTTTATTACGAAATTTAATATATAGCAGATCATTTCATAAAAATTTACTTATTTAACTTATATATTTTTTTTAGAATTAGAATATAAGAAGTAAAAAATGCATATAATAGGGTTTATTTACTATATATATAACAATAAAAAAACTAAAAGGCATATAACAATAAAAAAACTACAACTAATGTATAGTAGTTGCCTTCGCATTTTTCATAGCTAAGTACCTCTCAAAACTAGAATCTCTCCGAAATGCTATAAGAATTACACCATAAATTATAGAAAACCTGAAACTGAATATGTATTTCATGTATTATTTTTCTGATATATTATGCATCCAATATACATTCAAGGGCCAAAACATTATGACCACCCCTACATTTTGCAATGAACTCGCCTGGATGACGTAGAAGGCTCGTGATCAGGTGGACATGGTATTTAACTGCTGCTGGAGAGTCTGAAGAATCATTCTTTCACTTACTTATGTGTGTGATGGGAAGGACTGCGGATCTAAGTGACTTTGATAGAGGGCAGATTGTAATGGCTCGAAGGCTCGGAACAAGTATTTCCGAAACTGCACGACTCGAGGGTTGTTCGCGATCTACAGTTGTCAGTACTTATACAAAGTGGATGAATTACAGTGAAACCAGCAGTAGACGACATGGTTTTGGACGTCCACATGCTATCAAAGAAAAAAGGTCGTCGGAGACTGTTTCGCATGGTGAAGCAAAACCGTAGCCAGACAGTGGCTCATCTTACAGCCCAATACAATGCGGGGCCAAGTAGAATAGTATCGGAGCACACTGTTCAGCGGTCACTGTTGGATATGGGGCTACACAGCAAACGTCCCACTCGTGTGCCTTTGCTGACCAAGCGTTATCACCAACTGCGGGTGCGCTGGGCCCGGGAACATCGCGACTGGTCCATGGATCAGTGGTAGAGAGTTGCCTGGTCAGATGAATCACGGTTTGTCATTCATCACGCTGATGGCCATGTCAGGATACGCCGTCTTCCAGGCGAACAGTTGCTCCCTCAATGTACAGTAGGTCATACACAGGCTGGTGGGAGCGGTATTATGCTTTGGGGGACGTTCTCTTGAGCATCTCTGGGACCCGTGGTTGTGATAGAGCAGACCATGAATGCTACAGGGTATCTGAACATCATTGCGGACCAGTTGCACCCTTACATGGCCTCTGTTTTTACAGCTGGAAATGGAATGTTCCAACAGGACAATGCCCAGTGTCACAAGGCTAAAATTGTGTTGGAGTGGTTCCAGGAACATGATTGCTGAATTCCAGTTAATGTCCTGGCCGTCTAACTCACCGAATCTCAATCCAATAGAACACATTTGGGATTTAATTTGACGGTAGCTCAGTATTCAAAGACCACCAATTCGCAATATCTCGGATTTGCGTGACCGTTGCTAAAACATCTGGTACAATCTGTCTCCGCGCGCTAAAGGTGGGCCAACTGGTTATTGACAGGTGGTCATAATGTTTTGACTCTTGAGTGTATTATGAAAATGAATATGTATCTAATTTATTATGAAATTAGATATGTATCTGATGTATTATGAAAATGTATATGTATCTTTCGTATTATTAAAATGGATATGTATCTTTCGTATTATATTAAAATGGATATATATCTGGTGTATTATGAAAATGGATATGTATCTGATGTATTGTGCATCTGATGTATTGTGCTCAATTGTTTTAAATAATAAGTACTACATGCGAAAATATATATCTGGGAATATGTTATGTTTATGTAAACGGATAATCATTGAAACAAATATCAAATGCAACAGGTGTGATTTTGACAATGTAATTCTTTCGTCTTTAAGATGTGTAGCATTATATTTGGAACAGGTGATCCTATAATGGCGGAATCAAAGTGCATCTGATCACCCTATATTTTTAATTGAAATTAAGCTACATAAGGTATTCCATATCTTGAATGGATGATATAACTTTCATATGACAAAATCTCAAAAATAATTATTCATCTTATCATAAAATTGTAGCTTTTAATCGATTTCATGAACAACTGTTAAACAGTTTATATTCTAGAAGCAACAAAATATCTAATCTTATACATAGGATAAATAACTAAGAAATATAATCCCTTCTATTGGCCAAACTATTCAGAACAGCATTAGTAATGGAAGCTTTCAAACTTTATTAGAACAAGTATAAAAATACATTTTACTGCTGGTAAGAAAACAAATTAATCAAAAACTGCTTACATCTTTACCTAATAGTAAATAGCAAGGCATGTCTGACTTCAAAGAATGTATGAAATAAAACATCCAGCTGTTATTATGTTAATAACAGAAACAGGGAATAACGATTTAGTTAAGTATTCTATGAATACCACGTGTTCTATGAATACAATATTACATCTGACCACCGATATGGCCTATTTATTGCCCGTTTTGGAGAAATAAACATTTTATTACGTCTCTTTGACAGGGAAGCCAGGAAACAAAAGCGTGGTTTCAGACAGATATCATCTCTGACAGGTGGTCAAATAGAAACTACGCTATAATGAGGATGCAATTCGCAAACGACAGCAGGCTTCATCTGCAGCTATAATATTACTGAGTGGATGGTATATATTGTGATTCTACAAAACCACTGTCTTATGGATGTTTGGAAATAATGCTAGCTGTCTAAAGCTAAACTTTGGATATCGATGAAAATCATTAAAAACTCAAAATATATGCCATGCAAAACGTTTGGCATAAAAGTGTGATTACTGATACATTTGTTTTGTGTTAAAAGAATCGTGTTAACTTATTTGCATGCGGAGAAGTACTATCAATATTATTGTAAGTAAATTTTATTAATTCGATTTACTACTAAAATTTTACACTTGTGGGGACATATATTGGTTTTGAAGATTCACGCACTTATTTGTAATTATAGTCGATATTATAGAGTTAGTAAAGAAAAAGTTTTACAGATTTACGTTACCGAACTTCAATTTCCTTCAACTGCCATAAGTAGCTCCAGGTTTAGTGAAACAGTTATTTTGTCCTGATTTTTATATTATTCTACAAACAAAAAGTTTATAAATGTAGTATAGAAAAAAGTTTTTAAGATCACTAATTTTTACACAAATTTTACTGATTTTGACTCAAAGTTCACAGACTTGAAGAAAGACTGACAATTAGAAAAACTCCTATTAGTTTTCAAATTAGAAAAAGTGATTGACAAGTTGATTAAAATGTTTTGAGATTGGCAATATTTATACATACCCATAAACGGTAATCTAGAACAAGTAATAGCCATTGTTTAATTTTTTTCAATCCAATGAAGAAAATATGCCAAATATTGTGGATCCTAGTTTACAAATCAGTTTACTTTAAAAGGCTTTTGCTTCAAGTCAAAAAAAAGTTGTGAAATGATACAAAATTTTATCGGGACCTCACTATTATTTCGTGTTAACTAATTTTTTTTTGAATTAGTCTTATCGTGATAAGAGTTTTCCTCTGCACAAGTGTAACGCACTAACCCAAAACATGTGAGGTGTTAGTGTTTGCTTCAGTATAACACTCATCAATTATTTGAGTTCAAATAACAAATCATAAGTAGCATCGGGGGAGGGCAGTAACCGAAACAGTATTCACTTAAGCAGCATTGAATGTAAAATTGGGATTGTATCATATTACTGGACTCCTCTGTCATTTTAAAGTCTAATCATAAGATCTAAATTTCAATTTAAGTTTAGGCACGAACGAATGAATGAAAATAGTCAATTACATTCAATTACTTTTATTGAATCTTCAAACAAGGAATGTACTCTCCATAGTTAAGTCTCTTTCCGCGAGTGGCAAGAATGTCTATAATCTATCCAAGAATACGTTCTCTTACCGGAAAAAGTCAATTACCTCATTCCATTGCTCAAACAACGGTGAATAATGATTCCACCAAATCCTGTATACACACTAGAAGATACTTGATATATATCTATTTTACTCTACATTTCTATCTACTCCACTTCAGAAATTTATTTGATTTTCCTCACGTTTTATTAAATTAGAAAGAAGCGTGGAACTTAAATATAAAATCAGAAAGAAACCACAGATGTTAGTTGACTAGAAATAAATCGCAAATAGCCCAGATTACAAAGTTAGTGATCATGACTACTTCCGGAATTCTACTGTGTTTCAACGCGCTTAATGATACGGTGTCAAACAAAGAGTATAAATTACAGGATAGGATGCGGTTTCTTCATTCCTAAATTGATAACTCAAGTTTTCGATACTTGTTATCAAAAACCTTAGAGTCACTCATGAATGAAATTTATTCAAATCAATTGATTTGTTTAAAATTTTTATCTTATATTCAATATATATATATATATATATGTTATTTAACTCTCAATAACATTTATGTTACTAGTAAAATTACTTTTTTATTCAAAAATCTCTCATGATTGACTACAGCAACTTAGGACATCATACTCAACACCTTCGATGCCACTTCTCCTCCCTTCTGATTTCAATTTCAGAATACAAATAAAAATTCTTCACGACAGTAACGCCATCTATGAGCGTGAATATATAACATACTCCCCACCTTGAAACCCCAGGGTTTCAAGAAATTACAGAAGTTCACTAACACACAAACAGTATTACAACCTTTACACAAATTAGGAAAAACACAAGATACACAATAATCGATACATATATATAAGAAACAATAATACAAAACTCATATTTACAAAATTAAAGATTACACATTAATTATGTTCCATAGGCAATACACAAATTTTTGAAATGGCTCTTTTACAAGTACTAGACTGCGTTTTAATTTTAACAACACGAATTTTTTTATCATCCCCAAAATAAATTTTAATTATCCTGCCCATAGCTCATTTAAAACAAGGCAAATTATCTTCTATTAATAAAACTAAATCTCCTAATTTTACACTATTTTTCTCGATCATCCATTTGGATCTCTGTTGTAATTGACTGAGATAGTGACGATGCCAAAATTTCCACATACATTGCACCAGTCTAGTAATTTTTTGCCATTTTTTGAGATGACTCTCCTTAAAGTTTGTTAAATTAGGCTCAGTTAAAGATGTTAAGGACCTGTTTACTAAGAAGTGTGCAGGAGTAAGAACTTCAAAATCGTCCTCGTTAGCTGACAAAGGACAAAGAGGACGAGAATTTAAAATTCCCTCTATTTGAACAATTACCGTTAAGAACTCTTCGCAAGTTAAGTTTATTCCCTTAACAACTCTTTTTAGATGATATTTAAACGACTTTATAGCTGCTTCCCAAAGGCCACCAAAGTGTGGGGATCTTGGTGGAATAAACCTCCACTCAATACCTTCTGCAGCTAAATAGCCTGCCAGCTTTTCATCTGGTTTTTTAACCATTTCATGAAGCCTTTTAATTTCTTTATTAGCTCCTACAAAATTCCGTCCATTATCTGAAAACAACCTTGCACACTTACCTCTTCGAGCCATGAATCTCTTTAGAGCTGCAATAAATGAATTTGAAGACAAATCAGAAACGATCTCAATGTGCACAGCCTTAAAACAAAAGCACACAAAAATACAAATATAAACTTTCTGTAAAGCACCTTTACGCTGAGCTTTACTCTTAATATAAAACGGCCCACAGAAATCGGCTCCAGCACAATTAAAAGCAAAATCTGGAGAAACTCTTTCCTTGGGCAAATTGCCCATGATTTGAGTCGACACAGTTGGTTGGACCTTGAAACAAATGATACATTGATGAACAATTTTTCTACAACTATTACGTCCATTTAGAGGCCAGAATTTTTCTCTAACAAGATAGAGTAACGAAGAAGCACCAATATGTAAATATTTTTTATGAAAATGTTCTATTATAATTAGAGTTAACTTGTGACCCTTTGGCAAAATTATTTGATGCTTTTTATTAAAACTCAAATTACTATTACCTAACCGTCCTCCGACTCTTAACAATCCCTTAGAATCCAAGAAAGGATTCAAAGCTTTTAATTTACTACCTGGAGGCACACAGTGTTGGTTTTGGAGACTATTAATATCCTTAGTAAAGGTCTGTGTTTGGACACCTTTAATTAAGAATGCCTCTGCTGCATTCAACTCCTTTGCATTCAGTGGACCTGTTGTCTTCACTGCGCCCTTTAGGTTCTTGACAAACCTGAAAACATAACTTAAAACACGAATGATGTTAATGTAATTGTTACTTATTTCAAAAAGACACTCTAAAAAACTAGGAGTAGTACAAAGAGAAAGGTGAATCATAGAATCCTTATTTAGTTCTGAGTTCTTTTCAGTTCCTTTAACCTCTAGAAGATATTCATCATCTGAAACATCAGGAATGTCCTTGAAGTGTGGCCAGCTACTAGATGACAAGAAAGAAGGTCCATTCCACCAAATGTCTAATTGTTGGATCTTTGAAGGAAAAATACCTCGTGAGATGAAGTCTGCGGGATTCTCAGCAGTTTTAACATAATGCCAATGAAAATCCTTTGTATTCTCTTGAATTTTGGTGACACGATTAGCTACAAATACCTTCAGAGAGCTGGGTGGAGTTTTAATCCAAGCCAGCACCACGGTAGAGTCTGAGTACAAATGTATTTCATGAAATTCAAGTTGTAATGATGATATAACCTTTACGATAAGTTTTGAAAGTAATTCAGCAGCACAAAGTTCTAAACGTGGAATACTTATTTCCTTGATGGGAGCCACTCGAGATTTGCTGCACAAGAGTGACACCTTAATGTCACCATAACTTGATACAGATCTAATGTAGACGGCACAACCATATGCATCTTTCGAAGCATCTCCGAAGCCTATAAGGTCAACTTTCAGTGCCTTAGAAGTTAAAACATGTCGTTCTACATTTACATTTTTTAATTGACTCAATTCAGAACTGAATTTTTCCCACTCTCTACTTAAGTGTAAAGGAACTTCATCGTCCCAATCAATTTTTAAAATCCATAATTTCTGCAAGAAAATCTTGGCTGTAATTATCAAAGGTCCTAAGAGACCTAATGGGTCAAACAATCTGGAAATATCAGATAGCATTGTTCGCTTTGTTGCTGGACTCACAATTTTTTGAACACTAAAACAAAATGTGTCCTTTTTAGGATTAAATTGTAATCCCAAGGTTTTTAATGTTGTTGAGTTGGGATTATCAAAATTGTATTCTCGGTCCGACGTTGGAACATTGTGTAACAGACTAGGATTATTTGAACTCCACTTATGAAGCTCCATGCCCGCTGATTTTAACAACAGTATTAACTGGTCTTGTAGTTCAATGGCAGAAGATAAATCCTCGGTACCACTTAGAATATCGTCGACGTAAAAGTCTTTACCAGCAGCGGCAGCTAAAGGATACCTGTTTTGTTCATCCCAACATAATTGTTGAAGTACTCTTGTTGCCAAGTAAGGAGCGCACTTGGTTCCGTAGGTAACAGTGAGCAACTTAAATACGCGTAATTTCTCTTCCTTTAAACTTTTCCAAAAAATACATTGTAAATCACACTGATCTGGATGTATCCAAATTTGACGATACATCTTTTTTATATCGGCAGTGAAAACTACAGAATGTTTTCGAAACCGCAACAAAATAGCGAACAAATCATCTTGGACAACCGATCCTGAATATAAGTTATCATTAAGTGATTGTCCAGATGACGTTGCCTCTGATGCGTTAAAAACCACGCGTAATTTGGTGGTACTACTCTCTGGCCTAAAAACACCATGATGAGGCATGAAATATTTTGGAGTTTCAGAAGTTGCCTGCATATGCCCCAAATTCTCATACTCTGTTAAAAATTCCCGGTAGAGTTGCAAATACTCAGGATCTCCTTTTAAACGTTTCCAAAGAGAATTAAATCTTTTAATTGCTATGTGTTTTGACTCGCCTAAACATGGGGGCTCTATCTTAAACGGCATTTTAACTACATAGGTTCCATTGTCCTTTCTGAAATGTGTCTTCATAAAGTGATCCTCACAAATTAAACTCTCCTCATCTGGTAATTTTTCCCCTTCAACTTCCTCAATTTCCCAAAATTTCCTTAAATTTGCATCCAAATCCTCTATTATTAATCCACAATGAAAAGTAGTTTTGTTCTCGATTGGAACACTTCCGGTAGCAACATACCCAAACACTGTATTTTGAAAAGCAATTTCTGAATCCGGAAACCTAATTTGACCCGTTCTCAAAAGTTCGTAAAATATTTGGGCACCTAATAAAATATCCACCTCTCCAGGTTTATTGAAACTCACATCTGCTAATTTGAAATTACCTAATTCTAGCGTATTAATGTCAAATTGTCTGGAGGGTAAATGATCTGTTATTTCCGGTACTACTAATAACTCAATTTCTTTTTCAATCCTATTAACAACAGAAGAAGACTGATTTAATCCGGAGACCACTATGCTTCGTTTTTGTTTTTTCAAATTCAATTTGTCGGCTAAACGTTTCGAAACGAAATGACTCATACTTCCAACATCTAGCAACGCACGTGCGCTCGTAAATATTCCTAAACTATTTTGAATCATGACCTTCGCAGTACTTAATAAAACCATCTTTTTTGCATTTACATTTGTTGCAGTGAATGAATGTGTAGTGCTCGCAGGTGGCACATTCGATGGAGGATTAATACTGGGATCGGGATTTTCTATTCGCGGAACAAATACATTTGACCTTGGATTTAATGCTAAGCTTTCATTTTCCGAACGAGCTTCGGTTGCATTTTCTTTTATGTGCAAAAGTGTGTTATGCCGTTTTTTACAAACATAACAGTTAGATTTTGAATAACAATTAGCCACTTTGTGATGATTTAAGCAATTAAAACATAACTGCTTATTTTTAACAACCTCAATTCTCTCTTTAACAAGCATATTTTTGAATACAGGGCATACATTCAGAGAATGATTTTCATTAGATTTACAGACTACACATTTTGGAGTTTTAACCTCCGATACAAATACCTTTTGTGGACTGTATTCTTTACGATATTTTTGCGACTGAATTACGACTTGCGGCTTTGAGAACACATTACTATCGTTTTTGAATTTTGACGATGCATAAATATCGCAATGCCTAGCCAAATCTGGTGGCACATACCAAGATTCTCCTTGTTTCACGCCAATATGAATTTGTAATTCACGATCTAATGAATCAAATATTTTTTCGGAAACCATAAGTTCACAAACTCCCTTGAAATCATTTACCTTTCTTAATTGACAATAGTAATCAAATGCTGCACTAAGTCGCGAGGCAAATTGGATATAACTTTCGTTTGGGCGTTTTTTCGCTTTACGGAAATTATTTAAAACTTCTTGTGGTGTGGATTGAAATTCTTTTAATACTAATTATTTTAATTTGTCATACATACACAATTCATCCTCACTTAAATATATCATTAAATTGGTAGCCCTTTCCCCCAAGATATTTAATAGAATTTCTGACTTAAATTGTTCTGGGACATTTTTGGTTTTGAAAGCTCTTTCAAGCGATTGGAAAAATAAATTATACGATTCTGCACGTGTCGGAACTGGTGTTGTTAAGGTTTTGACACTTTTTATCAAACATTCTAAACTGGAATTTAAATCGGAATCGCTACTTGACACATTAACATTTTGTGTTACTCTTTGTAAATTCGCGAGCTCAAGTTGTCTTTCTAATTGCGCGAGTTTCAATCTTTCTAATTCTAGCTTTCGTGCTTCATTTTTCTCGTAATCTTTTTTCTTTTCAATTATTGATTCAACTACAGTTTTTACGACTTCAAGATTATTTTTATAAATATCGCTCTTTTCAATTAAATCTTTAATAGTAAGTACTTTGGCACTTGCCGGAACACTGATTTCTAATTCTTCGGCAACTTCGATTAATTCACTCTTTTTAAGTTTTGAAAGCATTTTGATTGAAAGGAGAACTCTAAATATATGCAACTCATACAATGAAACTAATACACCATTTTGGAAAACATACTAAAATAAACAAAAAGTGTACTCACAGTTACCCAAAACGGAACGGACCCAATTGTAATCCAATAGTGAGGAAACAAAAACTATAATCCAGTAAAGTTGAAACTATTTTCCATTAAACAGTCACTTTCACCATTATTCAATGTTCAATACGAAACTTTCCAATGAACGAACAATCCATATTTTCGCTGTTCTGCAGGTCGGCGGACCACTTATGTTATTTAACTCTCAATAACATTCATGTTACTAGTAAAATTACTTTTTTATTCAAAAATCTCTCATGATTGACTACAGCAACTTAGGACATCATACTCAACACCTTCGATGCCACTTCTCCTCCCTTCTGATTTCAATTTCAGAATACAAATAAAAATTCTTCACGACAGTAACGCCATCTATGAGCGTGAATATATAACAATATATATATATGTACTATATACAAGAAATAACGCTTTAACAATTTTTAAATTCTATAACGCCATATAGATAAGAATTTTCATTACACACCTTATGCATTGAACTTAATATACGTTAATGTAAAAGGCATTTTAATTTTGAGAATATAGTTATTCATTAAAATATCGTAAGACCATTTTCTGTGAGTAAATGACACAGTCATTATGGTCATAATAATTCATCACTAAATCCTTATCCTGTTCTTGAAATTAATATACCGAATGCTGCACCATCAGATCAGAATTAAAAATAATACGTTTATATAAATGAATCAGAAATTAAACCCAATTGGACTAGAATAGAACGAAGATTTGGGGCTATGGTTCTTTTGTCTTACAACAACAAGAAGAAACAACAAAAATGTTCGAAAAGTATTCAGGGGCCGTCACATTAAGCCCTTAATTAGCGGAGAGGAAGCATGCCACAAATTTATTTTTGACGCCATATTTCAATTATTCTTACAGTCTCCTTTTCTATGAAATTCACAACGTCTCTTAATCACGTAAGTCACAATATCTAAAATTTAAGTGAGACTTTTAGTTAATTGCAAGAGATATATGTGTCTTACAAGCAATACAAGTTGCATTCAAAAATATTCCTTCTGTTACATAAACACACATAAAAAAATGCTCATTTCTGTCTCGTTCTAAGATCATAAAAGCAGTCTATGTTTTTTCTCCCTCAAACTTTCCTAAATTTCTAATGTTTGAAAGAAATTCATTAAGGACACAAAAAAATGACAAAAAATCATATTTTTTTAATCATGGATATTTTAAGAGGCTTTCAATGACAACGATAAAAGTCATTTCTAATGAAAAAGTATTAATATCGAAATTAAATTAAAGGAAAAAGTTATAGAAGGACAAATTGTAACATTTAATGTTAAACAGTGTTTTTAACACGCTTCTTGCGCATTTTTTTACATAGTGAGACTGCTGAAATAAATATTATCCATCTTTTTCCTTTAAAAAGCTATACGTAGATTTTTAACACGTGAAGTAGCTTATTTTAATATTATTACAAAAGCCTGAATTTTTGATGGTATTCCGCATGAGAACAAGAGTATATCTAAAGTAACTTCAGTTATCCATAATAATTAATTATAATAACGTTGAAACCCAAAATAATACTTTCAATAACCATAATGTTTCACTATAATAGTATGTTAGAATTTTTTTAAAAGTAGAATTGCTTGCATTTTTTAAAAATTATTTCAAGTTATTTATTATAGAAATCAAAACTTCATATTTTATCATATTGTTTATTTTTAAAAATTATGTAGCTCCTGAACTAGCTGGTCGGGACGAAAGTTTAGAAGCTACAATTTTGCTTTTTATATACGTATTTCTCCATATTTAAATATATCAATGGATTTTTTTTCTAAAGTATTAAAATGCCAAAACAAATAATTTTATTCAAAACCACGTTTAAACTGAAACATTACTTACATTTTTAATATTTATTTATACATTTAAAACTATTTTTATAATAAATTCTATTTATATTGTACCGACATGTTTTGCAGATAAATTATTTCTCACATCAAAACAGTAAATAATTTTTTTCAGATAATTTTATTCTTATGTGCAAAAAAGGCCAATTTATAAATACATATATATGTACACACACGCGCGCGCACACACACACACACACACACACACACACACACACACACATATATATATATATACACACACACACACATATATATATATATATATATATATATTTCATCAATACAAAGGATAAATCCACAAAACATAGAAATGTAATTATGACATGTATAATAGAATACTACTCTATACTCTTATAATTACGCTTATTTTAAGTATACGCAACAACGTGTCTTGTATTTCATGAAGATTACACTAATATGTATACCTAATTATTTTTAATTATCTTAATGTTTCATAACATAAGAGATAAGATGTATATTTATTCAGTTTTCAGACTGTTCATTTAATAGGTAAGTTGGAATAAAAAAATTTGCAGACTGCGCATTTTAGAAAAAAATGAACTTACTAATATTGTTACAATTTTCGAAACCTGACCTCTTTTAGTAATTTATTCTCATTGAAATTGTACGAATAACATTTAAAATTTAAAATTTCTATATGGATTCTATTAAAATTCTTAAACACTTGTAATTGAAGAATTCTATATATATATTGTATTTTTAACATCATAGTAAACCTTAAAAGAAACGGGTAGTGGAAGGAATAAAGACGTAAAAGTATTATTTAAATGATGTATTTGAGCCTTATAGTATTTGAATATAATTCCTCCATATTTGATACAATTGATTAATTCTGTCATGTAAATTATGTTTCACAACGAATTTCATTTTTAACTGTTCACAGTTATAACATTTCTCGTTCACATACTACAAAGCACTAAAAATGATATCCCTTCAATTATAAAACTGTTGACAAAATTTAATTATCCGCAGTTTATTAATTTTTAAGTAAAACTCTTTCTGCAAGTATAATTTTTACAGAAGGAAAGTATTGAATAACAATTTATAGTTGGATAGTTGTTTCGTATACGCCTAAAATATGTTTAGAAACGAATTATATTAAGAAAAGAAATAGGGCTTATTAAACGAATTTATTTTTAATCACAGTTATCAACCCTTGACACGTTTTGAAAACTTATAATTGTGTAAGTTATTAGAACACTTATTACTTTGCTTCAGTCTAATAGATTGAAATATAAACGTTGACAAATATTATCGAAACAAAATATAAATGTAAAAATTCCACTTCAACCAAGAATATTTTCTAATAAATTTACAGTAGTGTAGATATCATTTTATTATCCTTTATTATCTAGTTCCGGAAGGAAGAATAAATGCGAAAGCTATTCGATGTAATATTTAAAATTTACATAATTGAATAAATTATGGGCTCTGATGAAAATCAAAAATTGCTTCTTCTTAAATTAGCAGGCCCTTATGAATTATTTTCAAACACTAACATTTTATGTATTATTGAATAAGCTTTGAAATTTATCTCAATATCATCAATGCACATTCTATATCAGGTATGGATGTGTCAATCACACATACACTAAATCCCAAAGCCTTATTCACTGTTCATATATCAAAGAAGTAGCGATACTTTTATCGATCTTCGTCCCCGAAGATTAAGCGCTCCGATGTATTGACCATGAAACTAAATGACCAAAGAACGTGCTCCAACAGAAAGGCTTTTGCCTAACAGGTCACGCGGATTGCAAAACCCCTCGACATTTCACACTTGCCTGATAAGAGATTCGGTCAGCGCAAGCTGATGGATGGTTGTTTGACCTCACTTTGAACACAATGCGGTACATTAGTAATCGAATCGCTTGCATTAATAGCAAATTATGCTTAAGTTTAAAGGCACTAATATCGAAAGTTAATTTAAAACTATATTTATATCTTGATGATATTATTAGTTCATTGCAAATTTGATGTCCTTTTTCAATTGATATTAATTTCTTATTTCATCAGTATTTGCATAAATATTTTTCTTCAGTGAAAGATATGTATCCACTCATTTCGTTTCAAATCATTTCATCAACTGAAATGATTTTGGTAATATGTTTCCTTACATGTGTCATTGCGTGTTATATATATATATATATATATATGTACTGGTGTTCAAAGTTAAAAGAATTTTCCGATTTGGTAGATAATCTCTGAAACAATTGGACAGATTCTAATGAAACTTGGTTTGTACATAGGGGTGATATAATAATAACAACAAAAATAATAATAACAGTTCACATAATCGCGTGTAATGAAATTGTCATCGGGATGACAATTTATGAAACAACGGATGCAGGACAAGAAAATGGATTAATAGAGGGTATGGTCTCTTCTTACAGATATACAGTCCTCACACAGTAATTTTATGCTGCAAATAAGGGAGTTTATGAGCTTTTGGGGCAATTGGTCCCACTCGTTCACCAAAGCAGTTTTTACGTCTCGGATGGTTCTCGGAGGGGGGTTGCAAATTGCAATTGCCTTCCTCAGAGAGTCGCATGCATGCTCTATAGGATTGGAGTCTAGAGATCTGGCTGGCCAATCCCTCTGGTGAATATTCTCACTTTCCAGAAAATAATCTACTAGATTAGCTCTATATGACCTATGTGCGTTGTAATCCATTTAAAGGAAATCAGGACTAACTTCACCCCTAACTAACTGCACACAAACAGCAGGTCTTCTTGCAAATATCCCTCTCACCTGAAGTCTTCTGGAAACAGTCACCCTTGAAACTCTGGTTTCTGTGTCCGCATACAAATCTTGAGAAACCTGAGAAGCAATAGCATCTTTCTTACGCCTCACTATTATGGGCAATTATTGATCTTCTCTGGAGGTCCTGGCTCTTGGAAGACCTTGCCAGGCTATCTATTGATGAACCCAGTCTCCTTAAACGTTTTCCATAAGTTTGACACGATGCTGGATGTTAAATCGAATTATTTGCAAATCTGGATTTGAGACTGGCCAGACCTTAGCCTACCAACGATTCCGTACCCCATTCCATCATCTAAACGTTGTCGGTTACTCAGTTTTAATGTCTGATTTTAATTAATGCGATTGCTGCAAAAAAAACGCAACAAATTGCACTAGCGAATGAGATGCGGATTTTCGCTTGCATGCTTATAAATCCAGTTTGTCGAATAGTTCTACAAACACGTATACGCTTGCGTATTCCATGAACAAGATTTGCATCTTTGTTTCGAAGCAGTATTTTTACATTTCGTTCCATTATTTTCACGAAATTCAACAAAATAAGTAAATTCTTTTAATTTTGAACCTCAGTGTATATATATGCGTATCGTAGCATTCAGGATTTAAAAGAATTAACTTATAATATAAAACTTTGTTCATAATGTGTCACAAATCATATTTAGATTTGTATACATTTTTCGACTTTATAGTATTATTAATTTTAAGCGGTTTTTTAATATTAAATTTTTTTTAAAAAAAATGGCAGTATATATATGAAGCAATGTAAAATATAATATAACATAAAAAGAATGTATTGATATAATGTAATAAAAGCTTATTTCAAAGCATGAATTATTTTATATAAGTAATTGTTCATAATTCTGGATTTCTGTTGCAAATTTTAAGTAAGGCAATTTTTCCATGATTAGAGTTAATGTCCATTTAGGCTTCATCATTATGCAATAGAGGGAGCATAAAACGCTTAATGCTATTTAAATTTATTTAAGAAAAATCTACAAATTGACATCATCATTTTGAATCTATATAAACATTTTCGTAAACGAAATTTATGAAAACGAAAATTTGAATTTACCTTTAATACAAAATCGCTAAATGAATCTGCAATCCATTGCATTCAGTATATTATTTCACATTCTGTTAAGGATGTCTTTGACGAATATTAAATTGTTATTGCCAAACAAAAAACGTAGTTTTGAATAGAAAGAAAAATTCCGCATTAATACAAGCCTACATTTATTGGTCAGTAAATAATTAATACAAGAGTATGTTCTACGGTCCACATGGAACCATTTAATACAATATATCCTTATAATAAGGAACGATTGATAATTTAAAAGTTTTAATTTCAATGTCTAAAAATAAAAAAATGCATGCATTGATATTTAAAACATAGAAACATAAATGTAGAACACGCCTTCAAAAAAAGGAAAAATTGATCCAATCAGACATAAATATTTGGTACAATAAAATGTGGGGAAATAGTATTTCGTAATAAAATCAAAGAAACTAGAATAATACATATATTCCTATATGCTCGGATTTCGTTCTTGAATTTCAGATGCAAATATTTTTATGAAATCCTAATTCTTAAATATTGATCTATAAGTGAATAACACATGCAAAAATGATATTAAAACCATATTTGATGTGGACTCGATTTAGCTATTAAATACAATGGTTAATAAGTATATTTACTGTTTCAGCCAGAAGGTGTAGTTATTTTAGTACGTATAAATTAAAAAAGTGCATATAGCTATCGCTACTTTGTAGGAATTATATATTTAAATAATACTTGATCATGACTTTAAAAATCATCTACTATAATGAATATTTATTGCACTTCTCTATTAATCTCTGAATTGAATTTTAATAATTATTAGATTCATGGAACCAATTTTAGAAACTTACGTAATATATTATCATTTTTAAAGAAAAAAAAACGATGGCTGAGAAAATAAAATCACTTTTATAATTAAATCAGCAAAATAATTAATGACTAATTTAATAATTAAAATTAAAGTAAAGCAATGATAAAACTAGAATTGAAGAATAAATATTATTTCTTCAGTACATTAAAAATATTGATTTTCCTATCTGGAACAATAGATTGCAGTGCTATTTAAAATGAAACATCGAATTTCAAAATGCTATATTTTCATAAATAAATCACTCACAATGATAAGTAATTCATGAATGCAAAAGGAAAATACAAAAGTTTTTTTTTATTTACAAATGTTCGATATATCTTCCTTTAGTTACACACATAATGCTAATTCGATTCATGAATTACTACCAAACAAATAAAGAGTCAGTCGTAATCGAATGCATAGTAGCAGAAATTCTTTACTTATATTCACAAGAATTTGTAGGCAAAGCTGGTGAATTCACTGTATCTGTTACAAATCCCCAAAGAAAGAAGTCGTATAGGACCACATAAGTGGTTTAGGTAGTAAGTTGTATAACACACAAACACATATATATATATATACATATATATATATATATACATATATATAATTGAAATGGTCTACTACGACCAAACGATTTGCGAGGTAGCTCCATTAAAACTTCTAAAACAGCTTTCGTGAAATCGCTTCACAAAGAACATACAACTGCCATCTATTTTGCCCATTATAAGCATTATAAAATTTTATAACTTTTACTTAGTATGAAATCATTATTTATCATTTTGTTTCGTCAATTTTTGATTATATAGCATTTTTAAATCGGTTGATTTATTTTGAATAACTTTGTAATTTAAATCCTCTCAATGATAAATATTTCGAGATGTTGTTGTCTTAAAGTTATACTTAACTTTATATGCGTTCATACTATTGAGCTTAATTCTTGCTTAAACTTCGTTATCCCACTGTAATTGACGTTATTTGTAAATTGAGCAACAATTATGAAAGGTGGAATTAAGGATGAATCCCTTAATATTCGCTGGATAATTTCAAACGTGATTCATGTTTGTAACATCTTCTGTATTATAAGGTAACCAACTGAAACACAGACTTCTTTTCTATATGTAAAATAGAGGAACTAAATCCTACAGAATATAGGAGTGTATTAAGAATTTAGCTATATCAAGTAGATTCTTGATTGAGAGCTGAATTAAATTGTTGCTCATTAGTTTGAAATAATTTGGAATCGAAACTTGACAATAATGTTTATGTTGTTATCAGTGATTTGGAATTCAGTTAATGAAATTATTAATTTTAAAATAAAATATAGATTATCTTTGTGAAAAGGAATAATATAAATTAGTTTGCTAAATTTATTTGAACTTGTAAGAAAAGATCATTCACAAGCTTTTTAAATAATTACATTAAAATTTCATAGGTTAAATAAGAAAATTGGATAATATTTTATAAATTATGGAATAAAGATTTAGACTTGAGTAAAAGACAAAAAATAATAAAATTATATAAAGTCTATTGAAAGATTTGCTCTAAAAATAATATTTTGCTTGATTAAAAACTATTTACAGAAATATATTTGAGTTGGATTATATGAAAATACTCGAAACCACATTAAAGACTTGAATTTAAACCATATTCGTTCCATCTGCTTCTCATTAATCCATTATATCATCAAGCACATTTATTTTGCTTGTATTTCTCCTTTGTTTCATGTATTTCATTATTCAAAAAGGCCATAAATAAACGTAAATAAACAACAAAACATTTCTATCATAAAGAAGTTCAAAAGGTGATAATTCCTATTGGATTTGGATTTGAATCAGCTACTTATTATTTGTCCTTTTTTTTCGCTAGTTTTAATTTAATTAAATACTTTTATTTTTATACTTATTTTCTTGGATTAAACTATTTTAATATTAATAGTTTCATTTTATGTTTGTAAGAATTTTCTTGATTAATTACAATGGAGCGATATTTTAATGTACTATGCGGATCAGCTCTTTAAATAAAAGTTGCAAAATTACGATTCTCGCGATGCCTAAGAGATGCAATTTTTTTAAAAGAGTAAGTTAATTCAGTCCAAACAATCAATTGCGCCCTTCAAAATATTAGTAAGAAGATTTTTAATTTTTGACTCAGACATACAATGTGAGTGGAAGAAAATCCATTAAAAAGACGAAGTTCACCGACTTGGACACACATTTTTTTGATTTCAATTCTAAAATCGCATTTTTGGACACAATTCAGTGTCTTTGACACACATCACCAAATTCGAATACTATCTGACAAGTAGTTTGGAATTTTTTGACAATGGAAGTTCTCCCATATACCCGAAGACAAGCAGAAACCCAGAATCAGAAGCAACCATGATTTATTTGTCCTTTTTAAAGAGAAACTGAATACTAAAATATAGATCTGAGAGAAGGAATCTTTTTCTGTTAAGCGATTTCTGTTTCGTATCAAAAGAAAATATTTTATAAAGTGTCACAGTGTTTCGTCGGGAGCGCAGTATTATTTTGTATTAACCTATTTTTCATATTAAGCAATTTTCTTGTTAAATATTTTTCATCGAATACTAATTGAGTTAGTTAACTGATCCAATAACAGTTGTAATCAGTTACCAATGATTCCATATTTATCTAGCTTTGAGAAGAATTGAAAAGTTCTGAAATGTATTGCGTATATTTTTCTTCTGTTGACAACTATAAGTAAAATATGGTGAAATATTGAAAAAAAAAACATGTTTTCACATTTTACATGAAATTTAGAGTATTACCTGCTCTTAACAAAAAAAATTTGAAACTCACGTACAAAAAAAGGTATCCAAATCGCTTCATAAACGTTCCTGTCTATGGCCATTTTGATTTTGTGAATGTAATGATAATCCTATGGAATTTCTACTACCAAAATCAAATCTTTACAATTTTATATATTCGAATGAAGAAAAGTGCATCCAAAAGAGCAAAAAATAGTGAAGGTTTTTGTCGAATTACAGTTTCTCTCCCGCGAACGAATCATTAATGTAAGGGTACAATTATTTTTAATAATCGGAGGAAAAATTTAAATCAACAAAAACTTTTATTACGTTTTGCTCCTTTGGGTGCATAGTTTCATATTCAAAAAGAAAAATTAGTAAAAAGTTGAGGATTTTTGTAGAAATCCTATAGGATTATCATTACATTCACAAAATCAAAATGACTAGTAGACAGCCGATTTAAACATTATGAGAAGGTTAGCAAAGATGAAAAATCTGTGCGTTATTACATAATAGAATTTATATGTTTATTGACTTACAAACCATTGGTAAGCAACATGTCTAAAAGTAAATATTTTCAATCACAATTCTTTTTTTTACACATAATCCTCTTAAATGAATGGTTATTTACAGCTAATTTGATTTAATAACATTTGTAAGATTAATGTGGTAATAACATTTGTAAGGTTGATGTGGTGTTAAACATTTTCCTCAAGACAGAAAAGGGTAAATGAAAATATATCAAACATAGTTTTCTAAATATATATTTGCAAAAACCATACAATAAATTCACTAATTACTGATATTTGAAAATAAATTCATATTCAAAAACTCATTCTATTTTAGAAGATTATAAATTCCATTACCTTTAATTCTTATTTTCCGTTAGCAGAAATAAATATTTTCATTAAAAACAAACTACTAATGGATGATAAATATTTTTTTTTCAGAGAATTGGAATAATTTTTTTAAATGACAGAATAATGATTGCTTGAATTCGAATTAGTTAAATTTCATCAGTTAAATCTTTTAAGAAATGATGCAAATGCATACTTAATATTTACTTAGAATAGAATCTTAGTGAATACTTTTATTCGTCTATTATTTTCTGAATTCCTTTTCATTTTCCTGAATTTAATGTCTGTTTTTCCTTCGAAAAATAAATTGTTTAACATTGTTAAATCTCAACTAACTCCCGCATTTTAAATCATAATAATTTAAATTGATTAAAGATAAATAAAGTTTAACGGAAAATTCGTTTGGGAAAAAAAATATTTTTATAGTTCTTGTTTTTCATCGTGACTATTCGAGCTATATATTAGGAATAAAAATGCTACATTTAGAATAATTATTCAGGGAATTAAACGTTGTAAATTTTGACCAAAACTGGAGTATTTTATGCGTATTTCATCTTCACAATAATTAATAATATTTTATTGGATTCTTTATCATGGAATTATTACTTTTTGAGTTTTGAAATTTGAAAAATAGAAATTATTACATTTCTATTTCTATATTAATTTTTTAGATATATTTCTTCATAATTTATATTCACGCGAGGTTTTATTACCAATATCTTTAATATGACATATACCAAATTATCTTATAAAAAAAACCCATATTTTTGAAAATAACTTTTAGATTGTGTTTTAGCATAATTTAAAATGTTTAGTAGCCATTACTTGAAACTGATCCGTAATTTTGTGCTTATAAATAATTTTGTGACATAAGATTATTCACAATTTTCACTTTACTAATCTCGGGAGCTACATAATCATTTAAATTGCATAAATATACAATTTCTACCCAACCAAAATGAAAAGTGATTAAGCAAGTTAGACCGAGATACAAGTGAAATTATTAACAGATAATGATTGATAAATGAAATAGATTGAAAGGAATTTGAAGGGAGATGAAGAATAACGAAATGCTGATAGAGATTAATAATTTGCATAAGAACTATTTAATTAATTTGTGGATAATAACGATTATAATTAAGTATTTAGATAAAAAAAAATAAGCTGTTTGTAAGAAATTATTGAATCATACGAGTGAATAGGTAAAATCAGAATTTATAAATTAATTCAAATTTCAAAATAATAAATTTATTGAGATTCAAGAGAGAGAGAGAGAGAAAGACTTTAACTATTCATCAGTGATTGTTAATCAACCTTTTTGATTTCTTCTTACGTGTCTTCAATTGGAGTCAGCATTTATTGCTTGTTATCTTCAATTAAAATATACCTCAAGAACAGAAAAATGAAGCGCAATCGTTACAAAGCTTAGAAAGACCATAGAAATTAAAGAATATGATAAAAGAAACCTCATTTGAATATTAACTGTGATAAACACTTAATAATTGTATTGAATTCAGCATAACTTTCATCAATTTATCTTTTACTAATTATTTTTTTAAATAATGCTCAGATTTTATGTCAAAACATTTTTTCCAATTTTCTAAGAACTAATTTTAACTAAATAAAGATCAACAAATAGGAAGGGAATATTTGATATATGTAAATATAAGACGAACTTAATTAGAATTTTAATTAGAATTAGTTCTTTAATTAGAATCAATGGTTTCGTAATAGAGCAACATATATTAAAATAAAATTCTCGTAAACATCTCATGTTTTTTGATATAATGGGAACCTTAAATATTCATTGAAATAAATTGGCAAGTAAATAAATACGTATTAAATTGGTAAAAGCATTGAATGTTGAATTTTAAAAAATTATATATGCATCGGTCTAGAAAATTTACAAATTTCTATAATCTTAAAAGCATTCATATCTTATTTATATATGTTTCACTGTGATAAATTGAAATTGTATGAGCTCCTGCCGAAAACAAAAAGCCACTGCACATTTTTTCCCACTGAATACCTTACACATAGACTAAGAATTTAGATCAGAATTAGTGTTCTTGAGACGCGATTCTTAACTTCTCTTTACCAGAATATATAACGTACACAATTATTATGTAGAAAAATATTAATAATTTTAAATAAATTTGTAGGGAGAAAATTTAAAAAGAAAAGCTATTTTCAAATTCTCTCTGCTCTACATTTTATTTTACTTTCACTCTTATATTATAAAACAACTATATACAAATATGTTTCAGTTTTGAAAAAATAATATAATTTATACTTGTTTTTATGAAAACATATGATAAATATGTTTTAATACGTAATCAAGCAACGAAAGCCAAGTTCAGTATCCACGCGTTTATTTTCCTAAAATTTGATATAATGATGAAATAAAAAGTCCTAATTACAAAAGAATGTTAAATGTTTCTTGAAACACACGTAAAATTTGACTTAATATGAAGACATTAAATAATTTTTGCTATATACATTCTGCAAAATTTTATATTAAATTGCTAAATTGTTAACGATTAATAATTATTTAAAAATATACATTATATTTTAATTTCACCAAGACAAATTTTACAATTCTCTTAAGAATTTTAAAAGTGATGTAGTGTTTGGGGTAATTTTAATATCTAAGCAAAATGTTATTACCTATTTTAATATTTTATCATTTACTCAATTTTAATATTAAATTCAATAATGATTTTTATCATATCGTAATTGTTTGTTTTCACTCATTTTTGTATATTGTTTAAAATTTGCATTGTTTTTGTATTCGTTTCAGTTCTCATGTTTTAAGTGCAACCATATGAGGATTTAATAAAACACGGCATTTGAATACGTAAGTAGTATATATATATATATATATATATATATATATAAATTCGCTTCTTGGTTAATTGTGAATTTGCTGCTATTTCCAATACTTATACATCTGCATTATGTAGTTTCCTATTAGACATTTTTAAGCTTTTGAAAATATTTCAGACAAAAATCAAGCACGAAAGTTTTCGAAGTGATTCCGGAATAAATTAATGATGTTATTCTGAATTCTCAATTACTTATAACATTTGCAAATAATTCCAGCATACGGAAGTGAAAATTCACTTTGAAATTATCATCTAAAGGAGAACACGGATTTCACATTAAACAATTTTATTACATTTCTGAACAATTAGCTATTGTTTGGTTTCTTTCAGACAAACTCTCATATATATAAAATAGAGAAGCAAATCAGGGTGTTAGAAATAATAATTATTCATTTTGAAAGAATCCCTGCCTGTATTGTTCTAGAATAAACGGAAGAAGAGGCGCTATTACATCACTTGATTCAGTGTAGATAGTGAAAGAAGAACTAAATTATGTTAGAGAAATATGTTTTTCGAAAAAAATTTGCTCACTGCTTCACAAATCATAAGCCCCTGATAGTTACGCTATTTGAGTTAAAAAATGCGAAACTATAATTTCGTTCCTCATTCTCTTTCGTTATATATATATATATATACTTCTATGTAAATTTTTTAATATGCTTTCATTTCATTGTTTGTCATGTAGGTAGTTTTAATAGATGTAGTGTGAAGTATTTGAAAAAAAAAAAATTCTGCTTTATCTTTCAGTTCATTTTTTTATTTTTCAGTTTTAAATTTTTGTCATTTTAGTTTTTGGTGCTTATCTATTTATTTTGGATATCCTGTATTTTTTCTTTTTGATTTAATTTTTGTATTATAATTCTTATATTTTTTTAAACTTATATTTTTCGTTTTGCAACCGATTTTAAGAAAAATAATTTGTCCATGGGGCCAAATGGACATATTTTATTTAGAATTTCATTTTTTTCTCAATATTTCGAATAAATTATTTTGAAAATTTCTCACTCGTTAAATTAAAATGAATAATATTTCCATTGACATTTCGTGTCTTTTCCTAACAGTTACTATATTATGATTCTGGAAATGATGAGTTAATCAAAATTACTAACTTAAATAACTTTATAACGTAATTTTAACCTTAAATTACAAATTGCGTGAAATATTAAATTTTAATATTAATCTATATATACCTCAAATATCACAAGAGAAAATAATCTCAATTATGGCTTCAATCATGGAAATTTCCAAAATTATATTTATTTTATTGTGAATAAACATCTATCACAGTAAAATAAACTCAAATGAAAATTTCTTTAAAATAAGTATTTAGTATATCTAAGTATGAAAAAAGTATAAGTTTTCTTCTGCTTAAAATCTTGTATTATTATACTTAATAAAATCCATTTCTAAGTGACTAAAATTATACTAAATTAAATGAAAACACGAAAATCAATTTCTTTCTTTCATAGAGTATTTTAACGGTCACGCTTTCTGAACTTACGTTATAAATGAAAGAGAGAATTATAAAATCCATTTTATTAAATACTGTACATATTTAATTGAAATATTTATACATAAAAATATGTACAAAAAAAATAGAGGGAGAACATTTTTCTCATTGACTTATCGATTTATTTTCATGAATTTTTCCTCTTAAACTTTTTAATGTTTTTGATCGTATATTTATCTACTTTTCATTACAAATTATAATTAAATACATTTTAGGGAATTAATAAGTTACGAAAAGCAAAGCTTATAAAATAATTTTTACAAGACTATTTTAATTTTTTTTTTCAAATTCTGCAACTCTTTATTATAATGGTTGATCTTACTAACTAAAACTTGAAAGAAAAGATTAAGCTTAGGTTATAATAAATTTTATTGATGTTTTTTATGGAACTATTATCTAGGTTCTTTCAGTTCTTCTTAATATGTGACTAAAATTACACCGTTAAACAAATATCTAACAAAATTTAGTAACCCGTTTATTAGACCATTATCTTCCCTCTCCACAGGTATTTTCTCATGTATAAATTGTTTATGGATTATAAAGAGGATTTGATATTTATGCAAATGTTTTCATTTCAAAGAAAGCTTTATAGGATTCTTAAACATAGGATTACTATTTAGAATTATAAATTTTGGACTATATATATATATATATATATATATGGTTTTGAAGACATTTAGAAATTAAAATTAATAAATTTATTTAATGTACTCTTATAAGATATCCATGAGATAAATATGTTTTAAAATTACATAAAATTACTTTTTTATTCAATCTTTTAACCTGAAGTAATACAAGAGTTTACAAATAGATCGTACGAGAAAATGTGTTAATCCAAGTAAATTTTATTTTTGTGTAAAAATTACGATGAGCGAAATTTTACGTAACCATTAAGTATTTTATTTTTTAAGAAAAATCATATAAAGAATGAATTCTAATGTAAAAATCGTAACAAATTATTACTTTTTTTTTTCAAAACAGAAGTATTCATAGTTTCCTTTTCCATTTATTTTAATGACCTTATCTATCTCCTTACCTCTCTAAGGGCCAAGAGCTTAATGTGTTGATAATAGTCAGGTATATAATTAAGTTAACGAGAATTTCCTATGCGTTTATCACAAGACATCTGCCTTTTCTCAGAAAATAATATCTAAGAGCGCAGCCATTGTTGAAATACTTTATGCTGATACGAGAAGAACCTTCTAACTTTTGATAAAATCATTTACACTAATGGGTAACTTAATATGTTTGCTACAACGAAATTTTTTCACAATTTTAACTATATTTCCTTGTTGTGAATTTTATTATTAAGTTAATGGAAATGTTTGAGACAATGTAATCGTTTTGCTTTATTCTACTTGAAACATAGATAACTCAATTAAATTGAGTGAATTTTGGCAAATTGAAACATTGATTATATGGACTATTTCACATTTGAGAAATGATTATAATATGTTTTGTATACCATAAAGTACTTATATGAGTTATACAAAATTCTAACGAGACTATCTATAATGTGTAATAAAATTCCATTGCTTTCATTTTTGTAAAGTTTTATTTTTTGCATTTGCTAGAATGACGAAAATTTTTTTAAGCTTATACATTATCTACAAAGGCTCACAAAATACGCGTAAACTTGTAAATATATATTTTAATCACTTAATTATTTGTATAGAGTATTATATCTTTGATGTCTACGTTAAAACTATATTCTATCTCGATAATATAACAAAATTGTTAAACCTGTTCAACTGAGTACCAAGCGTGCAGGATTAAAGGGCGCTTACTGAACAAGCAAAACATTCTCATTAATTTATAACTAATTAAATTCACACCATTGGGCGTAAAATATACGTGTATATCAATTTGCCAACCAATATTCCTTTGATGTAGACTTGAATCTTGAAGATTTTAAATCACAATGGATGGTTAAACAAGTTTTAGATAGTTTAAAAATTTTTGAAAACTACACTTGTTAAGGATTTAAAGCACCCATTACTTCACATCTAATTTACAATGATGTCTTTATGCAGCGCAAAGTACATAGTCTTCTATGTTTGAAAATACGGAAACAATTAAGTCACCAAGAATTTCCGATAACTTCGCCACACACAAACTCTCTTTCTTGTCCTAAGAGAAAGTTCCCAGAGGAGTAAACTATTTCACTATGTCAACACAATAATATGTCTTACTTCAGCTGAAACTATTCCATAGTAGGACAACTTATCCTCTTTGGTGCAATTAAATCTTTTCCGGATCGTTAATCATTACTAGAATAAAGAACGCTGTGTTTTCTTTCGAAATAATGAGAGGAGCTTCGTGCGTCTCCTTATTGCTTAACATTTACCTTCTTTTAACTGTCATTATTTCATTGTTTGAATTGAAGGAATTCTTACATAAGATGTTTGGAATACATTATAAGTTTATGAAATCACTTAGCTCTTTTAAGAATGAAAAATAAGATTCTTAGTTGGTTTTTATAAAATGAAGTATTGAAAGTAATTCATATTAAAAGATTTATTGTGGAATTTTAATACTTACTAACAATTAATCAATTCCAGATAAATTTTATTCTACATATTAATTAATCATTTGATACATTATGATGTCAATTACATCTATTCATCTGTATGTTAGGTTTCAGAAAATCATATATTGAAGTAACCCACAATATGGAGAAGATAGAATTCAATTTGCTGTATTCTAGAATTGGGGCATTCTTGAAATCAGGTAAAACTAGGAATAAAAAATAAATCTGGACGGTGGTTATGTAGAGAAGTCTTAAGAATAATAAATAACATTTAAGTTCTTATTTCATTATATATTAGTAATAATTAAGCCATTGTGATATCCCGGGATAATAGCTAAAACTTTAAGATACTGCGAGTTACTTCAATCTACTGGTTCCTGAAACAAAAACATATCCGTAATTTACAACATCATGTACTAAATGATCAATTAACGTGCATAATGTGTTTTATCTAAATATATTAGTTATTCCTTAGTAACAATTGAAACTTTACGATACTATATATGTATATATGAATTAGACTTAGTTAATTCACCTAAAATAAATGGAATTAAGTAAATTTTAACTTTCACATCAGGAAAATGAAGCAAGTCAATAATGGAGTAAAAACGCATAATTTTTCAGAATTTAGAGAATATATATAAAACTTAGTACTAAAAAATAAAATATTGGTAATAATAAAATATAAAGCAATTTAAACTAAATTAAAATTTTCTCTTTACACAATAGTGTTGAAGTAATTGGTATGCTATTAATGTCATACATTTTATCATGTTCATTTTATATTGAATATAAATAATGAAAAAGAGGAATGGAGTACAAAATTAATTACATAAAAATGTAAGTGAAAGAAACATTTATTTATTTTGATAAAGGTAAAATTAAGAGTCTGATAAAAAAAAAAAAAGCACACTCATAATGAACAAAAATCATAAATGCACCACAGAAGTTTTGAAGTTCACCAACTCAAGCAATTAAAACTCACCAACTCAAGCACTGAAATTAGCTCATTTCTTAAAGAAACAGTTCTTTTAAAATATATTAAAGCAATTAGTTTCATTTATAATTTTATTAAGAATTGCAAAATTAATATTATATTAATGGATAAATAATCCCCCCTCTTGATTTATATGGTATGTACATTCTACAAATATTCTGGAAAACTCGGATCGTATACAATAAGATATAGAATTCATTAAATAAATATATTTTCAATCGAATTCTTATCCATATAACCCGGTCAAAAGAAAATTTTGAGAAATCAAGCATATGTTAATTATAAAGTGTAAAATCAAAACTCGTAAAAAAAAAGGGAATGACTTATTACTCTTTGCAAACGCATCAAAATCTTGTTCTTTTCAACTACTTTAAATAAAATAAAATCGTAATCAATATTCAATTAAAAAAATGTAAAAAATATTGAAAACGTTATAAATATAAGTTGATCATGCTCCTTACGAAACACACATAAAAACTAACAATATTCCGTACAAATTAAATCAATAACAGAATTTAAACATACGTGACTATTATAACAACAATGATTTTAAAAAGAACAGGAATAAAGAAAAGTAACTGAAACTATTCTTCAAAACTTAAAAAGATATAAATAATCTTTTCATTACCATCCGGTAATTAATATGAATTTTATCAACGCTTCTCTCAGATAATGCTACAGTTGTAAGGGATGTTTTTAATTTCCACTTTGTTCATTATATTCGATTCACTTTTGGTAGGCAAGAAATCAATGATCTACTAAGTGGGATACGAATGTTTTGTGGACAAAAAAATAACCACACACACACATACATACTTATATATATATATATATATATATATATATATATATATATATATATATATATATATATATATATATATATATATATATATATATATATATATATATATATATATATATATATATATATATATATATATATATATATATATATATATATATATATATATATATATATATTTATATATATATATATATATACTT
>BMAW01042130.1:0-77501 GCA_019974015.1 Nephila pilipes | reverse complement strand
TATATATATATATATATAGTTATATATATATATATATATATATACTTTTTAAGGTTTTAAGTCGTTAACTGGAAATATTTTATTGTTTCGGAAAAAAATTCTTAAATTTTTAATTGAATAATTTTTAATTGGATAATTTTAATTGGATATTTTTACAAGGATATTTTTAAATGGATAACTTTTAATTGGATAATTTTTATTTGGATAATTAATACCTGGATAATTTAATAGATAGTTTTTGTTTAAAAACTCTTAATTGGAAGGATTTTAGGTGAATAATATATTTTATTACTTTGAAAAACAATTGTTTTTGAAAATAATTAGTAATTAAGATATCTCGCCATTCAATTTTTCTTCTTTGATTTCCAACAAGATGCATTAGGAGAGGGTTGGTACCATAGAACTAGTTTAACCCATAATTCAGTCCCCAGTCTGAATATGCATGTTTTGTTTTGTTGGGTGTTCGAATTATTCGAATTATTCTTTGGTTCAAATCAGTTTCACATTTGATTCAATTTCAACTTGTTTACTTCATTCTATAAATGTGTTTTTTTTTTTGTTGATTTTGGATTTTAATTGTTGTCTTACTTTTATGTTTTTTAATGATAAATTCATTGCTTTATAATATATATATATATATATACTGAAAATTTATGAAAGAATAATTTGAAATATTTAAAAAAGACAAAAATCCAGAAAGAAATGTAACAATGAAAGAAAAATAAATGAAAATATGGAACCCAGCAAGTCAAAAAGCAATATCGAGCTGAGGACCAATTAAGCGGGGTTAAACTAGTTTAATGGTACCAACCTTCCCCGCTTGCGACTTGGTAGGATGAATTAGGAAATCCAAATTGCAAAAGAGTTCATGATTAAAAGATGCAAACAAATTCAGCGATAAAATCTACAAAAATAAAATCTATAATTCCTGGTAGGCTGAATTGGGAAATCCAAATTACAAAAGAGTTCAATGATTAAAAAATGTAAAAAATTTCAACGATAAATTTTACAAAAATAAAATCTATAATTCTAAAATTATCAACAAATCAAAATATAAAAATTACTTACAAAATTCAAAGAAATGAAGATTCAAATATGGGAGTAGTAAGACGGAATTTTCTTTAATCTTCAAGATGTATATCACATACTCAAAATGAAAAAAATATAACACATCATCGCCATTTAAATTGAAAAAAGATTTAAATCATTGTTTTATTGGTAATAAAATGTAAAAGGATGCAAACAATTGGTTGGTAATAAGTTGTATGGTAAAGGAGTATAACGGTTCAGAGAGTGAGTAAAAATGTAAGCTGTGTAAATGTAAATAAATAAATAAATTCTTCACGGCTAGACCACTAACAAACCGACTTTGTGGTCATATATATATATATATATATATATATAAGAAACAAATTGTACTTCCTGACATTATTTCACGATATATATTATATTTTTATTATAATATGCCCTCCTTTCAATTTTAACACTTAAGTGACAGAAAATTTAAACACTAAGTGACACACTGATACGATTGAACTATTTGACACCGTTTCAAAAGGACTAACACATTTGCAAGTATATAGTTATAAAACAAATAAATGTGTAATTTTCGGTATTACAAAGAAAATAAATAAACCGTATCGTTTCACATTTTAAGCACATTATGATTTTTAAACAATGAGATGTGTATATGAAATGTTAGGAAAATATTTATTTTATGCGTCAATTACATATCATAATTGACATATGAAATTGCAAAAAATAATAGCTCTATGAGAGCATCAAATTTTTCATTTGACACTCTTGTAAGAATATCAAGAATACAAATTTCATGATTATTTTATCTTTTGTTTATTCAACGTTTTTTGAAGGAAATTATATATGCACAAATAGTTTTAAATCCACTCTGGTTTTCAAAGTTAAATTGTTTTTTGTTAGATTGATTATGTCCAGAAGTACTCGATAAACTTTAAAGAAACTTAACTGGGGGGGGGGGAGAAAAGAGAATAATATAGTGGCCTCAAGAATGGAATGGTCATTATCATGAAAGCGCGTCTAACTTTGTTTTCGTCGAGTCTTAGATTAGAGTCTTAATGCCATTTAAATCTCACCATGTTGCAAGGTTGAATTTAGGTAAATCTGTCAAGCCTCAAAATCAATCCACTAGTGAGGAAGTAAACATAGAGGATGTTAGACTGGGCTTTATCCTAGTTGTTTGATGGAGCCTCTAAATTACAAGGACAATCTTAAATATTTATCGTGTTACTTGTAAGTGTGAAGTAAATAAGTATCAGGTAAAAAAATCTCAATATAGTACACACACACAATCGTGTGTTCGGACTATTAGAGATGGTAAGGCTAAAAGAGTAAAGACAGAACTCAAAATTAGTTTATAGATAGTATGATCCCATCTTACTGTTATACTGCTTACCCAACTAGAAAGTATGTTGGAAAGGGATAATCGGCCTATGGCAGTCGATCCTACTCCCCTAGAAACTATTTATGTCTGGTCCTAGAGGATTTTAGGAAAGGTGAACGGCAATTTCCCACCTAAGAATATCCCAAATATACTTTATATGGTTAATGTCTGCAGATTCGTTTGGCCAAGTGGTCCAGCTAACATTTTCACTTTCTTTAAATTTGCCCGTCTGATCAGCTCATTTAAAACGAGCAATGTCATTCCTTGTTTGAAATCAGGACCAACTTCATCCCTGAAAGGGCGAGCAAAGGGCTCCAAAATTTATTCCTTATATCTAAAAGCAGTGACAGAGTGTTTGTCAAAACCATTTAGGTTTGCGCATCGGTAAAACATAAAGTCTATCCAGGTCGTCAAGCCTCCGCAGTGACGGATACTGAGGAGAATATAGTGAATTCCTGATCCTATTTCACAGATGGTACATTTAAATTAGTAATTGGAATGAATACTTGCTCATCAGTGAATGAAATGATATCCCTCAAACCACTTCTCCAATATGGAAGCTCTCTGATCTTGATAAACATTCTGTTAAGATCTGAGAAGTAAATGGGACGCAAGTATAAAATCTTTTTGTAATCATTCTTTTCACATGTAGCCTTCTTGATAAAGTAAAACTTGAAGTTTGAGTTCCTCTTACCTCTAAGCTATTCACATTGGTTACGCTTTACCGTAACATGTGTGAACAAATTAGTGGTATAAATATGCCTCCACCTCATTATTTAAATCTGCAAACTTGTAAAGCTTAGTTAAACAGTCAATACTAATTTAATTCAGATTCCAATTTAAAATACTTTAGAAAAATACAATTGATGTTTATTAGGGTTTTTCACATATTTCGGAAGATCTTACTCCCTCCAATTACTTTCAACTCTTTAAATCCTAGCTTAAAAATAAATAATTTTCTGGATTACCAACTCACTCACTTCGAGTGAGGCGCTTCTCAAATACTGCAAATTAGATTTCTGTTACCATTTACTCCCCACAAAAAAATTAACTTCTAACCAATTTTAATTCCAAACTATCAACTACAGTAGTACTTAACATCATTAAAGAAGAGGTTACTGTAGGATTCCTCCACTTATTCAGTTATTTTTTCCATTACATATGACTATATTTATGCTAATTAATTGCACTATGTATGTTCAATTAATTTGCGTAATTATGTTTTATTTGCTTGGAATGAAGACGGAATTTTAAGTTTAAAATCAGGAAGTAATCACCTGTGTTAGTTGAAAGAAAGTTCGAGAATAGTTCAATGTTGCCACTGTAATGGATAAATATCAATTTTCATTGATCATCTAGGGTCATAGACGACCTTATTCATGATTTTTCTCTACTTATACGGTCTTATTAAACTATCTTCATTCGTCGCACATAGCGCCGAATGTTACTTGAAAGTCTTTAACATTCTCCATTTGAGACTACCCTGTTTTAGTCCCTTCAGAATTCCTGACCATTATCAATTATCTAACTATTTGTTGTTGAATTTCACCGAATGTTCCAGATATCACACCGAAAGTCGCTTAAGTGTACGAATATGGAAAATGGCACTAACACTTACAGTCTATACTGTTAAATGTACAGCTCAAGCATAAAAGTTTTCTTACATAACCGACTCTAAATATTTGCATATTTGCTAGGAAACATTGTTTTATATTGTTTAGTACTTCTCCAGAAATTCAACTAAATATGCAAATACCTTTTTCTTCATGGAAGGTTTACGATATGAATATCATCTTAAGAAACATTATTTGTTATTATTATTCATGTTACAACTACAACTTTTATATTTTTTGCATCCTTAGTATTTTATCGATTATATGTAAATAATAAAATGATTATTTTAACACAAGTCACATAACTGAGTATAAAAATTTCACATTTCAGATTGAAACTTACTTAAGTGAAAACAAATTTCCAACGATAAAATTCTTTTAAAATTTGTAATGCTGAATCGGATATAGAATAAAAACTCAAATATTAGTTTTCTTTTTTTTTTTTATTTTAAAATGCTTACGTTGATGTAATTAATTTTTATTGTAAACTTTTTATTATTACATTAATATTTTACTTAATTTCTAAGGTTTTGTTCATGTTGATTCAATTGTGTAAAGTTTTCGTCATTTATCAATATATATCGAAATAAAATTTATTCTATTTTTCTGACAAAAATGTACAAAATATAAATTTTCAGTTACGTTCAAGTATACTTTTGTCGAACTTGTTAATTTGATTTTCTCGTTTAATTCCACTTGGAGTGAAACTGGGAATTTTATCTTAAAACTCTGTATTATTGAAAAATTATTTTTTCAACATATTTTATTTAACTTATTCATGGTCCAGTTTATGTAAAACACTGTTAATCTGATGAGGTTTTTATTAGACTTCTATTTATTTTCTGGTGCTATTTATTAGTTTATTACTTTTATATCATATACTGTTATTTACGGCTGTATAGTTGTTATTTATTTACCATTGCTTTTTATGTGGTGGTTGCAGTAGCCTGGTGGTTATGGTTCTTGGACTTGCAGACAGCGGATTTTGTCTAGTTATAAGTTCGAGCCTTGACTCTATCAAATACCCGCTGTGTAGCCGGAACTGATTTACGTTAAATCTCTTAAGGCTCAAACAAACTTTTCCTTTGGCGTGGTGGGGAAGTTAAAAGAGGAAGGTTCCAGCTCAAGTGTCGTCCTCGTCATATGACTGAGGCTCAAAATTATGAGGACCTTCGCCAATAGCCCTCGTGTTGTTCCTAGTACGACTGTAATAGAACAAATTAATGTGTTGATGTTATTTATATGGTGATTGGATCATACTAGCTTTTATTCATATTAACATAATTATCTGTATTATGCTTTTCGTTTGTATGATCTCCAAAACCCCGTATACTATATTTATAAAATCACAAATATGGCACACTTAAATTACAGGTTCACGTTTTTACAAAAATTCAAAAAATATATACATATTACAAATATATATTACAAAATGATATAACAAAAAAAATTTAATTCTAAAATAAAATTACAATGTTATTTTGAGGTTATTAAAAAGAATTTTTTTTTGTTCCTTAATATATACAATTTTAGAACAATGGGTATAAACATCTAGTATTTAATTATGCAACCAAATATGAGTTGAGTGGAAATGTGTTTCATTTAAAATATGGGAATTAATAGTGATCAAAAATAATTCATTTTGTAACATCGTAATATAGCACTACCTTCCATGTACTATGAAACGGTAGCCAGGTGGCGCCACATGTTATTTTTGATTAGAAGCGAAAACTCGATGAAGGAGAAAGACTTTTTAGCAGAATGATGGAGTGATGCTCATGAATCTGTGTTTTATAAATGTTATGTATCCTGTCTGGTGTTGTGGAAAGTGTCAAGTATTAAATAATATTTGTTCCTGAAACCATTCCGGCTGTTCATTATTTGTCATGAAATAATGACAGCATTGGAGGGATACAATTTATGTTTCTCTTTGGAACATGAAGTTTTGCATCAAATATAGCTTACATTTAAAGTTTAAGAATAAAATAGATTAATTTCACATTTAGCTAAGGCATTTTTAATATTTTAATTATTTAAAAAAATCTTTTAGCATCAGATATTCGAAATATCAAATTAATCGAAGTATATGAATTTATTTAGTTTTTTAAATACAATATACAGGGAATAAAACTTCAGTTGATTCTCAAATATTGATTACAAGCAATTGCGCCAAATATTTTGAAAAATGAGCTTAAGTTTTGCTGCCCTTCAGTAAAGAAATTAAGTTATCTCCAACTTTACATTTTAATTTAAAGCAACTGTCATTTTTGGATTAGTAATTCTTTGCATTTATTTTGATGTATTCACATGATGTGTACTCAAATCCTTATCAAAAGTCGGAAATGTAATGAGTTACATCTGCGTTTCTCAACCTTTCATTATTCGCAGCCCAGTTTTCAATCATAATTTTGATCACGCCCCCCTATTCAATATAAAATGTATACAACAATAATATATTTTGATTTCTGTTTTTTTAAATTATTTTTAATTGACTGCCAAAACAAGAGTAACAGCTAGCCAACATTGGCGAGAAACCGCATCTGGCATTTTGCCAAAAGGGCGGTGAAAAGATGAAGCGAATGGAAGCGGGGAAAATTTAAATATTATATTTGAAATGAAAGTCAAACAGGGAGATTAAGTTAAAAGAACATGATTTTACAAAAATTCGTTAATGAAAGTAAACTTAGATGGGTGAGCTAACTTTAGAAACTGGAAATACTTATTTTGGAATAATTATAGAAATAAAACAGAAGCATGACTAAAGAAAAAAGAAAAAAATAAGTAATATGGTTTGTGAAGCCTTCTCGAGCATGCACAGAGCAAATGTTTCCTCACAGGAAGAAGGAAATTGTTCGATTACGCAAGTCTTAATTCTCATCCGAGTCGATCGCTTTCGAATCTATCAAACGTTATATATGTTTTCGTGTTAATTGTAATTCACCATATTAAATATTCAAAGCAGCAGATTTATGCAGGCTCATGGAAAAATTTTTAAGCAAGCGTAAGCAAGCATTATACGATAGCCAAGCATCAACAAGTACACAGACGAGCATAGTTCCGAAAATAAAATCAAGAAAAAATTCTCAAGAATACTTAAACTTGGGGTTTACCAGTACTGGAGTAAATGAAGAAGAAAGGCCCCTGTGTATCATTTGCTCAAAAATATTGGCAAATGATACACAGGGCAACAGGAAACCTAAAAACTTAATATACCGCATATAAATAAATATACCTCAGACAACATGAAACCTAAAAAACTTAAACGACATTTGTAAACGCTTCATAGCGAGTATGTCAACAAACCCAAAGAATACTTCGAATTAAAATTAAAATCAAATGAAAAGTAAAAATCATTTTTAAAGAAACTTTGTGAATAAAAAAGCTTTAATTGTATCCTACAAAGTTTCGTATAGAATAGCCAGATGAAAAACCTCGCACCGTTGGAGAAGGGCTTATTTTGCCAGCATCAGTTGCGATTGTAGAAACTATGTTTGGAGATAATTTTTCAAAACAATTGCAAAAACATACCTCTTTCAAATGATACTGTTGCTTGTCGAATTGGTGATATAGCTGAAGATATACAATGTCAGCTTTTCTCCAAGTTGCTTGACAAATTGTTTTTAATATTATAGCTTAATGAAGCAACATATTGTATTAAAGATGCTCATTCCCTTGCTTATGTTCTATTTTGTGATAGTATGTCAATATTAGAAGAACTTCTTTTCTGCAAACCAATAGAACTCAAAGCAACAGCGCTCGCATTACTTGCTATGAACGAGGCAAACATTGAATAGAAAAATTGCGTCGGAATATGCACTGATGTTGCTCGTTCATTGTCCGGAAGATTCCAAAATATACAAGCTGTAAAACAAAATTCGCCTCAGTGTGTATGGACACATGGCATGATCCACAGAGAGGCCTTTGCTTCCAAAGAAATGAATTCTGGTCTGAATATTGTGTTAACTACGGTTGTAACCGTAGTAAATTATATCAAAACGAGATCCCTGAAATCAAGAATCTTTTCGGCACTTTGTTAAAACATGTTTGCAATACATTCAGGGTTACTATTTTATTACAAGGCAAAAAGGTTATCAAGGGGGAAATTCTTGAAATGTGTTTATGAATTAAGAGAAGAAATCGCCATTTTCCTAGAAGAAAACAGAGCGGAAGCCGAGAATTTTCGTGATGGTTTATTTGTGTTGAAATTGAGCTACTTACTCGATATATTAGAGAAATTAAATAACTTGAATATTCAACTCCAAGGAACAAATACACATATGTCGGAAATATGATAAAGTTAATGATTTTTGCAGAAAATTGGAATTGTGGAGCAGAAATATAAAGCAAAAAACCTAATAGTGTTTGTCAAAGTGAATGATTGTACTAAAATTTACAAAGCTGAAGAAGAACATGTAAAAGTTGTTTTGGTAACCATTGAAAACCTTTTACCCATACTGGCAGAGAATTTTAAAAAGTATTTTCTTGCTGACGTCAAACTGTTAGCAAGCAAGTTATAAAGCAATTTAGGAGTGGGTTAGAGATCCATTTCATAAGACTCCCGAAGGACTCTCAATTGATGAAGAAGAAAAATTCATAGAATTCACAACAAGAGGCGAAACCAAAAGACAATTTAGTAATAAATCACTGTTTGAATTTTGGTCAAAAATAGAGGGTTATTTTTCTGCACTAAAAAGAAGGGCATTTCACATTCTTTTACCATTTTCAACATCCTACCTTTGTGAAACTGGATTTTCTGCTGTGGCTTCTTTGAAGACAAAATATAGATCTCGGCTAAATATAGAAATAGAACTGAGTGTGGCTATTTCTAATATTAAGCCATTCTTCGAAAATCTTTGCTCTGCAAGACAGGCCCAAGGAAGTCACTAATAATTATTTAATTTTTTTTAATATGGTATGTTTTGATTAAGCAAGCTTTGATTTAGAATTTTTTTTTTTACTTTAATAAGTTAATTCTTAAATATGTCGAAATGTATTTTGTTTTCTATGTGTATGTATCTTTCCTTTTAAACAATTAATCATTTTTTTTAAATATTATTTTCTCTGGGATATTCTCTCTCCCCCATCTAGTGTCTAGAGCCCCCTAGGGGCCCACGCACCACAGGTTAAGAATCAATGAGTTACATTTTAAGAAATCTGATCAAAAGAATAGAATAAAAAATAAAGACGTCTTCGTATTACATCATCTGAAAGAATAAATGGACTGATGAAGCATTATTCACCGATTCTAAAAACAAATATAATAGTGTTTTTGTGGATACAAGTTGTTTTATTTTTTTGTATTTTAGAAGAATTAGAGGCAGAAGATATATCATAAATTGAATGGTAAATATACTTGTTTTTTTTTAATTTACTAATAATGAGGCAGAAATTTCAAGAAACATTCGTAGATTGAAGTATATAATTAACTGCTTTCTCATTAATCTTCGAATTTCTGACACAAAAAGAGCGAATTCGAAGTTCAAAGATAATTTCTTCTATGAGATAGAAACAAATCCTGCTCGCTAGTACAAGCAACAAAAATGTACTCCAAATTAAATATAAGATGCAGTTCTCTTGATTAAGTCAAACAATTAGAATTCCACTGCATGGAATCCTTATTGTTATGTATGAGAATTAGAAAGATAAACCTCCTTTCTAAACAGTATATTCATTCACATTCAAAATCTATTTAGAGATATTTATTTACAGGAATTAACTTGAAATTATATGGCCTTTTCGAATGAAAGAAACTTTAATTTAGTTCGTACAACTGGATAAAAATTTCATCGAAATTATCTACATAAAGTTTACAAAACGCAAATTTGGAGGAGGATTTGTCGGTTTTACTACCTATCATGTGCTCGTTTTAGTTTTCTTTTTCTTAAATAGGTGAGCTTCATAAGTACAATGTAACTTGAATATGATAAAATTTTGACTGTAAACAAGCAAAAATTCCAAATTAATTAAATATAGTAAACTTAATATCATACTTGAAAAAATAATTTTCTTGATGTCCACATAATTAGTTTGAGAATAATGCAATCACAGTAATTATACAAAATTATATTATTTTTGGACTTTTTTTTTAGATATTAACAGTTTTCTTAAGCACATCAATATGAACTGGAAGACCTTAGGAATTGCAGTAGTTGAAAGAACTCCCAATAGCAATTATACGATTTTCTAAATGATACGGTGAGCATAGATTTAAAAAGGCCAATATAGAATACGTAGACATATATGTTTGTGAAAATGATTATATGGCCTTTGAAAAAAATGTGATTTACATAAATATACGAAAGAAAATGTCTCACACATGATAAATATATTTGATTCCAAATGATTTTAAATGAAAATAATTCTGAAATAAAATGTTTTAATGTTATTACTGTAAAGGGCAAAGAATTTAAAATACTCAGTTCAATTAAAATGTATTATTATCAATATATTGTAATCAATTAAATGGAAATACTGGTATGACAATTTATGTAAGATAATTTAAGATAATCTAGGTAGTAAAATAAGTGTAATGAATTGTACAAGCTTTAAAAACAATTCTGAATCTAAATACAAAAAAGTGTACTTTTGAATGTGCGTGGTAATTAAATTATAAATTTTGCTTCATACATAATGACATTCAATTCTTCGGCACATTAAAAACATAGGATGGATCTTCAAGTGAAAATAATGTAAATAAATGCAATTAATTAAAAGCTATTTAGCAGAAAATAAAAGGAAAATCAGAACAACACAATGTATGAAACTTTATTGATAATTTAAATTTACTTTCTCAGAAGTGTTCTCAGAAATGGACATAATATTTATAAATTTATAAATGGCCACGGTAAACTAGTGGTAATTATCATGAACTCGTGTCTGCCGGTTCTTTCATCGAGTTGCGTGTTCAAGACCTGATGACATTAAGAACCCATCGTGTAACTTGGCTAAAGCACATTAAATCTGACAGAGGTCTCAAGTCATCCCTTGGCGTGGTATGGACATTTAGAGAGGGAGATGCCAGCTTATTTATAGTTCTCGTCACTTGATCAAGATTCAAAGATGTCGCCAATAGGTCTAGTGTTGCTTCTCAGTACGACATTAATGACAATTAAGTGACTCAAAAAGCATAGATCAGTGATTTATATAAGTCTTCATATAGAAAACTCGCTGCCTCTCATTCGTTAAGTTATTGGTTAAAATTTATTGTGAATAGTAATAAACTGCGCATTTTACTTTGTCTGAACTTGACGGTTGTTCAATGCTTACAAAACGTTATTTCATCACAAGAGATGCCATGATAAATAAATTAAACGTAATACTATATATATATATATATGGGAGAGAGAGTGAACATTGATAGAAGGTATTACAAGAACCTAAAACTAACACTTATATTAATGAATATGTAGGAACTATACTTAAGGTAGATGGCATGAAGAACATAAATAAGTACGGTATGGCACTTATTTTTTCAATGAGTGTTTTTTTTTTTTTTTTAATTTGAGTTAGAATGTTCGATAAAATATAAAAGAATTATCAAAACACGATGAATCTTTACATTATTTATTATGTTTATATTAAGAAATACCTCTAGTCAAAGTTAAATATTTTTAGTCAAAAGAAGAATATTGAGAAAATTGAATTCCGGTAACTAGTTGAAAGATTTTAAGGCTTTTTACAATCCTTCACCCAATTAAATTAGATTGCAGAAGCAATAAAAATTGAAGACAGACACAACTGTCCAATCTGAATTCTATGCCTCCGTGCCCCTCGGCAAACGTCATTTGAATTATTTATCCCATCGCTGTCAGATATGCCAGAAATTTCTTTTTTTGTAGAAGCTCTGGGAGGAAAAATCACATAAAAGAATCAAAGAATGCCTCTGAGATCAGTCGCCACTCCTTCTGTATTTATATATATATATATATATATATATATATATATATATATATATATATATATATATATATATAAATACAAACTTGTTTCTGTCAGCATATCTTAAAAATAATTTTCAGATTTTTAGAAGACGAACGACAATATTTTAGAATCGAAATTTAATATTTCTAAAAGTTATTTTCGTTTATCTGAATAAATAAATTTATATAACTGTGTGATGTAAGGGTATCTGAAGATGTATTCTATGATGCACAAAGTTAAACAATGTTTTTAATTGTTATTAAAGTAACTGAGACACTAAAATACAACAGATTTAAATTTCTTTAAAATTTGCTTCAAAAAATGTAGAGAGCTTCGCTGAAGATGTAGATGTGTTATGAATAAGAAATATACTAATGGAGATTTTTAAAAATAATTTTTTAACTTCAACGTGACGTGAAATAGGGAGAAACTAAATGTGTGTTTTTCTCAAAATACGAGTATATTATTTAAGATTCTGATACACTTTGCAGAAAATCATATTTTTATTGGTATTCTCCACATTACGAAAATAAAATGTTTCCTATGCAATGAGCATAGTTTTATCTAAAGAACCATCATATATTTGAGATATGGTGCAATATTTGAATAAGAAATTTCTGCAATTTGCTTTATATATTATTTAAAAATATAGCAATTTTATTAAATTCTATTTTTGAAATTATGATGTTTTCTTATATAGAGACTTTATTTAAATTCTCTTCAATTCTTAAAAGTTATAACTGCACTATATTTTAAGCAATATGTACTTAGGCTACGGGAACCATATGGCCTATGTCTGAAACTCACAGCTGGCGTTGTATCAGTAGAGTGCAGGTGCCACTGAACACACGCTGTGTAGCGTATCTGATGTTCCTTAAATCTGTTGAAGATCCACATCCTCCCAGGACACATTGTGAATATTTGAAGAGCGAGGTACTCGTTCTGGTGTCGTCCCGTTCTGGTGTCGTCCACATCACTTAATCGAGTTGTAAAATTACGAGGTCTGTTGCCAATTGCTCTTGTGTAAATTTTCAGAATGATGTTAATAAACAATCAATTAGTAAGTAAGAAAGATGTATCTAGAGATAGTGCATGACTAATAAATGTAAATGCAACTATATCTCCTACCTATTTATTTATGTTTATAAATATGATTTTCTTTATATATACACACGTAGATAAATAAGGAAACATTTAGCTCAATATTAAAATACGACTTCAATTGCTTTTGATTTAAAAAAGTGAGGTTTATTTAAATTTGGCATAAAATAGACATTTTTTGTTATCGAAAGTCTCTTGGTTGTAACTAAATTTTTATTTATAGAAAATAGCTATAAAAAGGAACAGTGGATCTCAAGCATCTTTCACATTGAAAATAACATTACAAAAAAAGAACATCAAATAACTTCTTTCCTTCTCAAATATCGTATAATTTATTGGTTTAAACATAAAACTTAAGATTTTAATCCTACTTTTCTTTCAAATTTTGGTAGTTATTTCACAAGAGTAAAGAAAATAAAGAACCTGAAAAAATTTGACTTACTATTCAGACAATATTTTTTTAAAATTAAAGATTTTTTTGACTGGTTAGCATTTCTAAAAAATCTTAAAATCCATTAAAAACAACTATTTTAATCAATATATCAAATAAAAAATGTATGCGAAACAAAAAAAGTTATCACATTTTAATTAACAGCTTATAAAGCAATTTGAATAACTTCTGTTTTATTATTGTTTTTTTTTATCTAAACTTAAAAGTTCATTAATCAAAAACAAAATCAATCAAATTCTTTAAGTTTCAAGGCAATTTGTTTGAATCCGTAATGGTCTAAAAATGCAAATTAGGGAAGAATTTACCTTGAAGAGAATTATAGCTGTAAAATTATAACATGTATCTTATTTATAGAAGGAAAAGAAAATACTAAATCTAGACATAATGAAAAATAAATGTAAAGTATTTTTAAGCTTTAATCGTTTTTGCTCTTTCATTAAAACATACCTTACAAAAAAAAGGCTTTTCTTTATTTTTGCTGTAAATCGATTCCAACTAAATGACTTGATAAACGCAATTGAAAAAAAGATCGTCTTTAATAGAAAAAACAGGCTTAAATCTGTTATTTTAACTAGTTATTTCCTCATAAGTTAAATACTTCCTCTCATTTTATAAGAGTGAATTTAAGAGAACCACTTATTTAATAATAAACTGAAAACACTAAAACCAATTTTATACATTTAAAATGCATTTCTGTTAGCAGTTACTCTCATAAGAGTTTGGCAGGTTAAACACAAAAACGCAAAAGAAAATTAAGGTGTTTCACGGTTCATTACTTTTTTTAAAATTACTTTTTTTTCAACTCAAAAACAGTTTATTCAGGCATTATAAGAAGATCATAAGTAATATTAAGGAGAGAAAGCTTTAAAAAAGGATTCTTATTCAATGATATTTGGTACAAAAGGTTATTAAATATTTCTTTACTATGCTATCCAATATAATGTTCAAGAAGCTATATCAATCTAAAATGATAAGCACTCCTTTAATTCATGAGTGTGAATTGAACAGTGTTACAGTAATATCTCACAAAGAAGTATAACTGCGATTTTTATTTATTTTTCTACTAGACCTTATTAAATATCTACATAGAAGTATTGCGTATAATTGTAAGCTATTCTGTAAAATTTTCAATAATAAATTTAACATTATTGTGATACATATCGCCAGTAATAAAATGTATATTACTAACACTTTCTATAAAATTATGAAAAAAAAAATACACTAGAATTTTAAAAAGGCTCATCCACTTCATATAAATTTTATTACCTTTTAACATTTAAATAGGTATGGTATTTTGATTTTTTCAAGAGAAGGGCTGAGCGGCTTTTTAAAAAAGATAGTATGCTCATTAAGAAAGTAAAAACACTTTGATAAATGAAAAAAAAATGATTGTTATGAATCAAAACAAATTTAACTTTTTAAATAAGTCCATATGGCAAAAATTAAAAATTTTAAATTTTAGAAAAACAAAATCATTTTTTAAGTGCAGTATGGCATCAATTATTTTCCTCCTTTACAAGTATGCCGAAAGAATTTTGTAAGATTTTGCAGCACAATTAAAAAATTGTGCATACCTATAAAAAGCATTTAAAAATAAGAGTACTCGATAAATATATACTGTGTTTGTATCTTAAATTATTTAAGAAAATCTACAGATTATTTCTTTTTCTACTACTCACATCCTGAGAAAACATCCAAAGAATATCGTAAATTATTTACATAAATAAAATTATTCTTGCTTTAGAATCGAAAGTTTGGAATGTAGTCTTAGCATAATACAAGCTATAATAGACACCTTATTGTAAATCCGTCTAAATAAAATACCAATAATTATATAAAAATATTTAATAATAAATTAAAGTATTAAAATATCATTAGACATCCTAACACATTAAAAATTCCTAAGCATCTTTGCGAATTAGAAAAGTAAATTCATTATATATATATATATATATATATATATATATATATATATATATACAGGGGTTGGACAAAAATATGGAAACACCTTTAAAACATGTTTCTTTGGTTAATATGGTGTAGGAAACCTGTTGGCATCCAAAAACAGCTTGCATTTCGAATGGATAAATACAGTTCTGTATAAAAGCCAAGGGAATATTATACCATTCTTCCTGCAAAACGGTGGCAAGTTCAGATAACGATGTTGGCGGTGGATAACGCACTTTCCGTTCCAATGGTGACCACAAAGGTCTGATGGGTCCAGGTCTGGTGGACTGTGGTGGCCAGGAGATGGGACAAATCCTCCGTGCTCAGAAACCAGTCCCGACAATGTGAGCTGTGTGAACAGGTGCTTTGTCGTCTTGGAAGACACCATCACCATCGGGGAACAAAGTTTGTACCATGGGATGAACTTGATCTGCCACCGTTCACATAAGTCTTGGCAGTCAGTGCCCTGACAGTTATCATGGGGCCAGCTAGAGAAAACACGATATGGCTGCCAAACCATAACAGAACCCCGCCATGTTTCACTCTTGGCAACAAGCAGTTCAGGCTATAGGCTTGAGATGGCGTTCTCCAGACGTAACCTGGCCAGAAGTGGGAAACAATGTGAAAGAATTCGTCAGACCATATTACACGCGCTTCCACTGCCCTATAGTCCAGGCTTATGACTTAAACACCACCTTTTCCTGCCATGGGCATTAGCATCACTGATGAGGCTTCAATTGCAGCACGGCCAGAAATTCCCTGTTTATGAAGCTCCCTTCTAATTGTTTTGTACTCATAGGTTCTGTAATACAAATATCTTACCAGCAGTAACTTTGCAGCTGTGGTCTTCATTTTCGTCACACTGTCTCTTAATGATCGTCTGTTCATGATCACCAGCAATACTTTCGTCCGTGCCAGGATTTAGCAGATGATGTTTTCCGCTTTTCAAATATGCGGAATAAATCTTCGATACAGTACCCTTGAAACACTAAATTCGGCTACTTCCTGCTTACAGAAGCACCTACCATACGTGCTCCAAAATCTACCCACGTTCGAAGTCTGTTAACTCTGACATAATGCAATGACAACCATAATATACTCCGACAACAACTGAACTGTTTAGCACATTTACGAAGTTGTATAGGTGGCGTTAGTAGTCAAAAACGCCAGCGCCACCTACATATTTCATTAAAATCAATCTTTCTTTTCAAACATGCATTTTACAAGGTGTTTCCATATTTTTGTCCACCCCCTGTATATATATATCGTTCACTCATATTTATGTAAATAGAAGAAACTTTTCAATCTGCTACTCGTAAAAGAAAACCACTTTTTTAATTCAAAATCACATGACACAAAAGTGCACATACACATCAAGGAAAATGAAATAAAAGCAGAATTTTCAGAAATAAAAATATTTTAATATCGTTTTTACCAGCCTGCAATATTGGAGATCTTAATTCAATAAGATTTGTTTAGAATCTGATCTAATACCAGTCCCCGTTTACAACAAGGTTTCACAAAAGAAGCGTCAATTCGAGAAATGTATTTTTTAAATCATCTTTCAAGTTCATCCCATACATGCTCATTTGGATTCACATGTGCTGACTGAAAAGTGTTTGGAATTGTGAAGATACATTGTAAGGCAGGCACATTGATAATTTCACAATATTTGTAATTTGTTTTGAATTTTAGCATATATAACTGAAGCATTCATTGGCTTCATAACTCTAACCACTTAACAGATGTCTGTAGTTTATTTTGGAATATGTTCAAGTGTTTGAAAAGACTGATAGCACTTTTAGTGAATGTGAATTTCCCAACATAAACAGCCAACATAATCCCAAAATTTTAACTTCTCCACCATATTTCACAAAAAAAATGAATTTCATTTTTTTTCATTTCTGTGCCACCGAATTTTACCACGTGTATGACCTCAGAAAGCATTTTATTTACTATCATAAGCAAAATGGATATTTTTCCAAAAACAAAAATCCCCAAAGATATATGCATTAGTAAACGGCATTTTTTAAAATATCATCTGCATGTAATTGGTTTTCTTTACGAAACTGTGCCCGGATATCCACAAGATCATTTAATTCTTCAATTTATACTTAAACACTCTTACTAATTGTTACAACAACAAATTCCATTAACTGATGCTTGGATAATTATTTTAAAGTGAAAGTCCTTTTTCTTCCTCATCACTATTCTTATATCTTTATTATTAAAAAACCCTTTGGTAGCCTACTATAAGGAATTTGAAAATATTCCAATTGCTTTTGGAATTTCTTAAAATGCACAGTAGGGCGACTTTATCCAACAATTTCAGAAATCTAAGAATTATTTTTTTTTAAATTTTTGTTTATTTCTCTCTAAATTAATTATCAAATTATTATCAACAACGCAAATTTCCTTTCTTCAAAGCGTTTCATTACGCAATTGATTAATGCATACTTCAGATTTACCCTTCAATAAAAACGTGCAATGTCGTTACGTTTTTTTTTTTTTTTAAATAAGAGTGAAATCATGTGATGTTTGACAATAAACATCTCCTGTATGCAGATTCTTTCGATGTAAATTTTACAGTTTTTACCTTATTCTGGAAAGGTGATTAAGTATTAATTATAAATCTTTTTATAATATAATATTATTTAACTTACAAAATAAAAAATTGTAATAAATTTTTAATTTTTTTTAAATACATATATGCTCTATTAAAATTTTTGGAAGCTTTAATTCATTGTGACATATATATATTTTGTAGTAATATTCAAAGCTCACATGAAAATAAAGATCAAGTGAAAAAAATATTTAAGAAAGATAGAGTTACTTCAAAAGTTATAATGAAATACATTTGCTATATTAACTTTTATGGAGATGACTACCAGAAAATGATGATAATAAGTACCAACTTAAAAATAAATTATAATCCTAGAAAAATATTCCAAATGACAGAACTGATTTTTTTTAAAGAGGATTGAGTTTCAGTATTACATAAGAGTAAAACATTAATCTTTTTTAACCAGCAATTTTCACATTACCTAAGAATATTAATCAAGAAAACACAAAGATTATGAAAACTCTCGTTTTGCCTATTTATAATTTAAAACTAATTTACCTAACTCGTATTATTTATACGTATTTAAAGCATACATTCAAATTTAAATTGAAGTAGAAATTCAAATTTATGAACATGGAAGTATGTACGAATACAAAGACTACAATCTATAAAAGGAAAATGTTTTACAATTGAAATTTTACAGTAGCGTTAGCTGTCATTTCCTTTAAAATTGAACGGTTTTTCTTGAGGCATGCGTTCGAACCTTGATGCCACTAAATACCACTCGTGTAGCCGTGGCTGATGCACGTTAAATCTGTCGGTGTCCAAAGATCTCCCATTGGCTTGCTGTGGAAGTTAGGAAAGGGGATGCCAACTTTTGACAGTGGTTCAAAATTACGATGTCAGTAGCCAATGGCCCTCGTGTTGCTTCTAGAGAAACGTTAATAAAAACCGAAGTTCTTAACTGAAATACTTGCAGCGAGAAGAAATTATTTCTAATACTTTTGTGAGATCCATTATCATTCATGTATGGCAAGTATTCGAATCTGAAAAATCAGAAATTCGGGGATAATTAAGGAAATTGTAAATTTTGTGCTTCTAAAAGCTGAACACTTATGGTTTATGTGAATGATACACTTTTTAATTCAATAAAAGTATCTCTAACTTCTCTATTTGGAAGAAATGGTTAGACAATCCCATTGCAATACATAAGAAGTAGGAGCTGGAAGAGATCACTCACGTATATATTAAAGACACATCTAAAGAGACTAAGTAAAATCAAACTATTGTATTTACACTCATGGAAAAATAATTAGCGCACCAAGAAGGAGTCATCAAAATGAAACGAAATTTTACATACGTAATGACTGCTTTGATATAAGTAAGTGATTAGAAAACCAAAGAAAAAGGGTCATTTATTTCAGAGAAAAAAGCAAAAGGACGGAGGATTTAATACCCTGTTGAACCCCCTGTAGCGCGAATGCACGATGCCATACGATCGGGCATTGAGCAATACAAGTTATGTATGATATCTTGAGACATTTCGTTCTACATTTGCTGTAACCTTGCATCTAGTTCATTCAAACTCCTGGGATGCCCAACTCGTAGTCCAAATGATCCCAGATAAGCTCGATTGGAGACAAATCTGGGGATCGGGCAAGCCAAGGAAGGGTAGTAACAGTGCGGAGACAGCCTTGTGACACCCTTGCCGTTTGAGGCCGAGCATCGCCTTGTTGAAAAGTGGCTACTGGGAGCCGTTGCATCACTGGCAACACATGTGGTTGCAGGATGTAATGGACATACCCCTGGGCTATCATTGTGCCACGGATCAATACTAAGGGTGACCGTGTATTTTAGACAATGCACCCCATACCCTCACACCAGCTGTGGGAGGGGTGTGTCGCTGTAAACAAAGGCAGGATTGAGGCGTTCATCACGGGGTCTCCACACACGAACATGATTGTCATCACTGCTGAGATTGAATCTGGATTCGTCGCTAAAGACGATCTGGTTCCATTCCACTGCAGTCCAGTTTCCTAGTGCATAGCACTACTCCAAACCATTCGATGGGTGGGCGTCAAGGGCAGCACACGTAATGGGCGCCACGATCCCAAGGGTCCTTCAGCTAGGCGCCTTCGTATGTTTTGAGAACACACTGGGATTCCTAGTGAAAGTGCTACATGTGCCTGGATGGCGGCCGATGAAGCAGTTGACTGTACGTGTGCATTTCTTACGATGTGGTGGTGTTCTCGACGACTGATCTATCGAGAACGTCCTGAGCCTGTCTTCGTGTAAATCCAGTGTCATTTACACGAAGATCCACTGGTCCCAACACCTCCTCACAACACAATCAGAGCGGCCTAATTGACGAGATACTCGCCAAGCTGATCACCCAGCTTCCATCATGCCGATGATTCTCCCCCTTTCAAACTGCGACAGCTACTCATATAGTCTTCGAAAACGACGTAATGGCATGTCTACCTCAGTTCTTCCTTTGTAAATGATTCAGCACACTCAAACAAGCTTTGGTTACCCGTGTTATACTCCACACAGAACGACGTTAAACGCCCTCTACCGGCTATACGTAATGCGCAATCACACTGCATTTCAAATCATTTGCATAATTCCCCAACATGTACATTCATGCCAAATTTCGTTACGATCTCGCAATTATTTCTTGGTGCACTATTTTTTTTTTTTTTGACTATGAGTGTAGTTAAGAACTATTGACATTTATTATGAACTCCAGTTCTTAATTATATTTAGATGTTTCCCATCGTTTGCTAAATCATAGAGAAATCAATGTGTTCTCTTAGTTTAACAATTTTTACTTTAAAAATTCTCACCTATAAGTTATTTTTTGATATTTTGATTACCTGAAAAAATAATTTAATATGTTTTCATATGTGACTTTTATTTTTATGAACGTATGGTATGAAAGAAAAGGTTGATAGTGTAGCTTTGAGAAATGCCTAATTTCGTCTGAATATCAACTAAATGTAAAACAAAATGTAATGTGTTTCTTTAACGAAATGTAGTAGAATAACAGAGATTACCAATTTGTTAACATAAAAAGAGGCCATGACGAAATTTTACTTAACGGACTGTGAGATTAATGTTCGTTACATTTTATGGTAAATGATTTTCTCCTCTTATAAATATTATAAATATTTTTAATGATATTATATAACAAAAGTTATTTTTCACGTCTTATTTTAATTAATCTTATTAGCATCCAAATCAACGAATATTAAAAACACCATCATTTGATGTTGTTTTCAGCAACATTTTTCTAAAAAAAAGTATGAGAACACAATCATTCTTCAAAATTTAAAGAATACTTATAATAAAGATCAAAATAGTAATCACTAATGGTGCAGAAAGAACAGCGTCAAAGGAGAAAAGGATGAATTTTCTAGATTATTTCTAACAAATCGATTTAAAAAATCTCTATTAGCTATGCAACAGATGGAAACACGTAAATTCTTTCTGATTTGGAATCCATTTGTCATCATAAAGTTTACTCAACATTTGTGCTGCCTTTTTGATATTTCTGTAAAGAAATGCATGTATGTTTTTTTCAATATTCTTTAAGTGCGTCAATACCCAGGTTATTACAATCGTTTGTAAGATTGCTCGCTGGAATGTACACACTCACTCACACACAAATATATATATTGGGAATTTATTCATTCTTAATATTTAATATTTTGGGGACATAATTTGTAATTTTATTAGGAGTAATTTAAATTATATTATAAGAAAATTAGTTGTTCTAGTTTTTAAATCATAATTTTCTTCTTATTTCCTTTTCTGGTGTTTTTTTTAATTTTAAATTGTTATTAATTTTTGTATTATTACTATTTTTTTTTGATAGAAGTTATTTTACATGATTCTTGTTTATTCATAAGCTTCTGGTTTAGATACAAATATCCCTCTTATATTTTCTTTCTGATGAATATTTGTGTGAATATTGTTACGCATGGTGTCTTATGTACGTTTATGTAATCGTTTTTAACATTTTGATTTGATGCTTAGATTTTTATTTTTCTACTGTAGTTAAGTACAGATTGGGTATATGTATTTATCTACATATATATTTTATTTAAATTTATACTTTTGCATTTTGTGTTTTTAGCATCTTTCTTTCTTTGTTTTGAATTTATGAAATTTTCAAGATAGTTTTTTAAGAGTTTTCTGTAAGGAAATTTTGTCCTGAAAAACATTGTTTAACCTGCAAAGCTATAAAAAGCAAGATTAAGAGTTTGAAAATGTCATATTTAATTTCTGTATAGTTTTATTTTCTTTGTTTTCCTGCTTTTGTTTGTATTTGTTCATGAAGTGATATTTATCTTCTTGAAATTATTTATTGGTTTATTTTTCTTTCAGGTATATTTTTCACATTCTTAAAGAATTTATAGTGTACTTTTTTGTTCTAAGGTTTTGGCAAAATAAAAATAAAAAAAAAATTGTTTTCTAATACTTTCCCGTAATCTAAAAGGATTATTTGGTTTTTTTTTTTTAATTTAAATAATTTTCATGTATTTTAATACTTTCTGCTTTACTAATGTTAAATAATTATTTCTTTAAATTGATCAATTACTTTTTATATAGTATCTATATTATGTATTTAGGTATATAAATATGTATAGCTAATTTATCTTCATTTATGACGATTTTTTTAATTGTTTTTTCATTAGATATGTTTTGTAAGTTTTGTTTACAGTTTTTGATATTTTGAATTTGAATTTTTTTTATATATTACTAATAAATTAATTATATTACATTATTCTAATTTTATATTTTAGTGATTTGCATGTTTAATATGCAATATTGAATAATCTAGTATTCATTATTTAATTGTATTAATTTCAGGAATTAAAGAATTTTTAAATTATTATTCTTTGTATGCTTTAAATTTTAGATTATATTTTTTTGAATCGGTGATTTTTTTTTCATTTGATTTTACTACATATTTATCTAAATTTGGAAATAAATGCAATTTTAACAATATTAATATATTTAATTTTAGCTGCAAATTTTATGCGAGAAGTTTAAATCGAATTTTTATGCACATACAATTTATATATATACTAGTGTGAAATCAAGTAATGTTACAAACTGTGTCGTAATTCTAAAAAAAATCAACTCGGTGATATAAAATTAATTCTAGAGAGGCACATTGTAGCACTTAAAGATTGATGATGCATATTAGCCGAAAATTGAATAATATGCGAACATTTTGGAACAAAGCAGTAAAAGGCTTTTTTGGCAGAATAGAGTTAATAAAATATATTGTCTGGCCATAAGGTAGAGCAAAATCCAAACACCTTCTGTAAGGAAAATGACCATCTCTAACAGAAATGGTTACGTGACAGCGTCTGTTCACACTCAATATCAAATTATCCAGCAGTGTTTCTGGTAAGAGTTTCCTGTCTTTAAAGATAAACTATTTCAGATGTCTGGCTTTTCTGGAGGGTAAGATCTTGCTGCCAGACATTTCCCCCAATCATGCCTCACATGATTACATATAAATCAGGGGAGCAAACTGACGAATCAATTTTGAAGATATCCTCTTTTTCTAAAAGCTACTCAGCAATAGATGTCCTGTGTAGACGAGTATTATTGTTCATAAAAATAAAGTTTGAACTAATAACACTTCGACACAAACATATATACGAGAAGATAATTTCATCTCAGTAACAACATCCGTGAAGTGAGCTGTTGTCAAAAATATGGAGCTCTGCTCATCCTTTCAACATGATGCCACTTCATATAAGAACTCCAGGACCACTCCAATGGTCCCTTTCACTGATGTTAGTTCAATGAAACCTGTATCCGTAGCTCTCTCCATATCAACTGGAGCTGAGAATTATTGTTCAGACTGAAAAGAATCTCATAAGACAACAAAACGAGATTCCATTAAAAAGATGTCAAATTTTTGTGTTCTTGACATCACTGTAAACGAGGCTGACGATGAGTTACAGTTGATGGTATTCAGTGCTCAAAATGATGGATGTATAGGTCACCTTCATGCAGACATTTGGTGAAAGTAAACTGTGGTGTCTGTTGGCCAGTTGTCATGCGCAGTTGCTGAACAATGTTGTTCGATTCCAGTCATTTTTTTTGCTTGTAGTTCAATATACCGATTAGAACTTGTCGTATTTTTCCTGGCTTGACCAGCGCCAATCTTTCCTATCGATGTATTTGTATTTTTTAAGGCTTTTCAAGCTGCTCAAACTACATTTCTGTCAATTCCAATTCTGTCAACTTTTTTAAGCACTCGTCAAACTACGACTTTCTTCAAATTTTCCGCTTGTTCCAACACGTGTAAGAACATCCTAATGGATTCTTGTTGATATTTTCAATACATCATTTTACTTTCATTTGTATGAAGTGCATAGAAATATGTCATTCTTTGTTTCTAGTTTCCTTTTCACTTGTCGCTTGAATTCCATCCCGTTTACTCCCCTTGATATCTTCTCTGATGTCTCCGTGCTGATATTTGCACATGCATAGTCTTTTTACTGAGTTGCCTTTTAACTTAACTTAAGCAAAACTCCTTTTCAACAATTTCATGGTTACAAGTTGAAAAAGGTTAGTATGCCGTTGTCTTACGTCTTCCGAGAGAAAGACACTCCATCGAGACATGCAGAGTAACGACAAATTTATTTATTTTTTGATCAATCATATTAAACTATCTCATACTCTCTGTATATATATATATACACATAAAAAAATAAACAATTATTAAATTAATTGAAAAAGTGCCCTCAATAAAAACAAAATTTAAAATTACCAAACACATGCCATATGAATAGTGTAAAAACTTATATATATATATATATATATATATATGCATATATATATATATATATGCATATGCAATAGGGGAAACTATTAGATTAATATATATATGCTTTGAAAAAGGTTTTTGTCTTGCTTTTTTTAGAATATTTTGTTTCTGAACTTTTAAATTTATGTTTTGGAAAACAGGTTTTCTCTCAAATCGTTTTTTTCCCCTTTCTTTACACATCGTAACAAAAATATCAAAAAAAAAAAAAAAGTCTTTTAGACCATTGCCTAATATTTTGCACCATTGTTCAATTTTATCATCTTATGATTTGAATTATGGAATAATAAAAAGAAATCATGTTTATGTATTTTATGGATGCTTTGATCCGAGTTAAATGGGACATTTTTGAACAATTTACATTTGATAAATCTTTCTCATCCAAATTTAGTAATAAATGGAGAGTTTTCAAGGATTGTAATTCAAAGTATATGTAATAACGTTTTGAAAAACATTGGTCAGTTTTTATGCATTATGCGTTGGAACTTATCTTACAATCTGTACCGTAAACGTCTTATTTAAACATAAAATTACTGAATTCTTTATTGTTAAAAATATATTTATTGATCTAATTCTGTTTACCAGTTTTATAAGTTTAACCAAAAATCAAAGAAAAAAAGGAGTTTAAGGATAAATTTCTAGCAAGATATCAAAACACAGTTGTCGCATCTTGTCAGATACCCTATTCTATTAAAGCACTCATATTTACATAATTCTTGTTTCTATGTTTTTTTTTTTTTCATTTGGAAAATAAAAATTTTTCAGAAATTTCAAACAAGTCACAGAACGAATTTGCTTATTGCTACTCTAGCACTGTCTTATTTTTTCTATCATTCATCTTCATCATCGTCTCAAAGCTCTGCCAGATATTGAAATTCGTTTTTTTCCAGTTTAACGAAATGGTAATAATACGTAGCTCTTTCTTTTTACTCAAAAGCCTAAATATCCTTCAGATTTGCTCACACAGGGTAAGTAGACAAGCACACATACACGGTTTAATTTTCTCCATTACCCTTGCTATATAAATGCTCAAAAACTAAATAAAAAAATATTCCATTTCCAGGTACAAGACTATCTGCTTCTGGATATGCACATTTGTGGTTAAACCTTTCAAATTAAAACGGTGACTTGTAAAAAACACAAGAATGATTTCGAAAGCCAGTAATGGAGCAATTTAGAGTTGACTTCTAAAAGTAAATTTCTTTCAGACGTATATTAAAAATTTCGAAATCTCTATTTAATTGAAGTTTTGTCTTTTTTACCATTGCATTAATTTATTATAACAATAACGTTTAGTATATTATAAGTAATTTTTATAAAACTATATATATATATATAATATATATATATATATATATGTAACATATGTTACGCATTTTGATAAAATTATTTTACATATCCATTTGATCTTTGATATTCAGGAGAAAGATATAATTATATTTTATAATTATACTAAAATACTTTAATATTTAAATAACCGATAGAATATTTTGCCTATAAGAATTCTTATTTACTTGTTCTGGTAACGGAAATTAACCAAATGGAGTAATTAGGGAAAGATGAAGTAAAAGTATATTTTAAGAATATAACTTTCACACACATACTGCTGTTTTAGCAAAACAACAGAGAAATGTCTGTCTGTGCTTATGATAATATATTTACCATAATATCTCTCCTAGAGCGATAGATATTATTTCAAAATAAAAGAAAATTCAGTCAACTGAGAAATACTACTGATTTTTTGTGTAGGTAAAGGAATTAGGAGCATGAAAAATTACGTTCTTTTTTTTTTCGTAATTTTATATATTGTTTTAAAACTCAATGATTTTTATATTCATTTTTTTACAATTGAAAACATATTCATTTAATGATATTTTATTCCATTTTTAGCAGATATTTTAAACACTATTCCAAAAAAAATTGATTAACATATAGATTATGAAATGGAACAAAAATCAAATGAATTGTATGTTTCGTAAGTAATTGTACTTTTTGAGAAATTTTGGTTTTATTGCTTCAATCCTAAAACAAGCTACATATTAACCTATCTAGAAAAGAAAATCGTATACATTTTATTTAAAAATAAGAAAGCAATTTTTATAACTTATCAAAACATTCTTTAATCATTCAAATCAAAATATTGACATTCCTTATTTAGATTTGGATTTCAAGAGTTAATTAATTTAGTGCGTGATCAAGTGAGAATCAAATCCACAGCGTCATACTTTGATGATAAATTTAATAGAACACATCAAAGCAATCGGTCTTACCTAAAAATATGTCCTCAAAATTTATTTGCTTATTTCTGTTAGAAAATTTTAATTTACTCATCTTATTTTGTACATTTACATTAATAATTACCTTCAATAGAAAATATCAAAGTCTTACTTTATTTACATTCATCAAAACTTTTCTAAGTTTAACTTGAACGTATCAGACATGATTCTCGACTTTCCAATACTTCGATTTAGTTAGTCGAAGCATTTATTTTCTGTTAGGCGAATTTGTAACTAATAGAAGTTAGATTTCAAATAAATTCCATTAGTGCTGATTTAAATATCTGTGTGATGAAGGACAAATTGATTAATGTATGATGAAGGCTATTTCGCTGGATGTTTTGTAAGAACTTTTCAAAGTTAATGAATAAAAAAAAAGTTCGTAATATGTAGTAAGACATGTTTTTACAATGTGTATTGCACAATATATAAGATATGTTTCTTTTTACACAGAAAGATGAAATTTGGATATAATTTTAAGAAAATTTTAATTTCAACTTTTAGTTAATATAAACTGCTGTTTGTAGAAAATGCAACACCATGAAGGAATCATCAGAATCAAATGAAATTCGCAGCAAATGTCAATTATAGGATATTATGCAAATTAATAAAGTTTCAGAGCCATCGCGCGTGCGCGGCGCGCGCAGCGCCCTCTGAATTGATGCTGAAAGCGTATAAATAAAGTGCTGTAGCGGGACGTTGAAAAAAGTCTATGATTATTTGTTAGTGGCAAACGTTTAGTGAGACCTGAGTATGCCTCCACGACGGAAGAATAAAAAATTCAAGCAACTTACGGAGTTTGAACGAGGGAGGATAATCGGCCTTCGAGAAGGAGGATTTTCCTATCGCGCAATAGCAGCTCGTATGCAGCGGAACAGTTCCACAGTGATGCGAGTTTGGAAGCAGTGGACCGACGAGCACCGAACAACTCGAAAAACAGGCACTGGACGACAGAAGGTGACGACAGAAGGTGACGACAGAAGGTGACGTCAGAGCGCGATGATCGACACCTGCTCCGCATGGCGGTGAATGATCGCACAGCTTCCTCCAGGCAGCTGGCAGCACGTTGGTCTACTGCTACAGGTGTACAATTGTCGGCTTCGTCAATTCGTCGTCGTCTGCTGCGCCGTGGATTGCGTGCAAGGGTGCCTTTATACAGGATTCCCCTCACGGCGAATCATCGACGGCTGCGTCGGCAGTGGGCTCTTGAGCACAGAGACAGGCGAGCTGATTGGCACCAAGTTGTCTTTTCAGATGAATCACGCTTCAATTTGTGGACCCATGATGGTCGTGTTCGTGTTAGACGTTATGCCGGTCAACGCTGCCTTCCTGAGTGTATTATTGAACGACATAGTGGTCGAACACCCGGAGTTATGGTCTGGGGTGCGATTTCGTATCATGGACGATCCAATTTGATACGAATTGAGGGTAATCTCAATAGCAACAGGTACGTCCGTGAAGTGCTACAGCCCGAAGTCGTTCCTTTCCTTCAAGGCATCCCTGGAGCTATCTTTCAGCAGGATAATGCACGCCCACATGTTGCGCGGACTGTTCGAGACTTCTGTTCAGCACAACGCATGCAACTTCTTCCTTGGCCTGCTTATTCACCGGATATGTCGCCTATTGAGCACGTGTGGGATATGGTTGGTCGGCGTCTCGCTCGTGATCCGCGTCCTGCAGTTTCCAAAGACGAACTTTGGTTGCGCATACAAGCGATATGGAATTCTCTTCCTCAAGCAGATATTCAACATCTGTTTGACTCCATGCCACGTCGTATAGCAGCACTTATTGCAGCGCATGGTGGCTGCACCAAATACTGATTTCGGACGCTTAATTTGTTTCTTTTGTTTTGAAAATTTCCTCATTTATTTGTATCAGTACAAGTCGTTTCTGCATTAAATTTCATTTGATTCTGATGATTCTTTCATGGTGTTGCATTTTCTACAAACAGCAGTATATAAAGTTTCAACTAGAAATTTACATTTAAACTTCAGTAAGTGCAAGTTTAAACTAGCAGTATATGCAACTCACGGAGAATACTCGACTATAACTACAAAAAATCATATTTTAAAACATGTATGTTTCAAAAAATCATATTTTAAAACATGTATGTTTCAAAAAACTATTTTATGATATTTTTTGCTTAATCTCAATATAAAAGAGGATTGACGACAAAAAGACAATATTTTTTGCTTTTTCAGATGCACTTTACAGCATTCAAATAGATTATATAGTAAAGATGTGGTACTTAAAGTCGAAATTCCATATTATTGACATTACGGCCACGAAATCAAAATGGTGAGTAGACGGGAGTCTTAAGACTCTCGTTATTTGGCTATTATAGCGGTTAACTTTAAAATTTTCCACCGATTTTTGAAAATATTTTTACATCTATTTTAATTATTCGCTTATGGGATTTTAAGTCTTTACACAATATTCTAAAATATTTTCAAAAATCGGAGAGAAAATGTAATTCCACACCAAACTTCATTGTTTTTTGCTCTTTCGGATGCACATTTTGCATTCAAATAGATAAAATAAAAAAAAAACATTTGAGGAAGGTTGTGGAAATAATCCGTTCGATTAACATTACATTCCCAAAATCAAAGCAGCCGATAAACGCAAGCCTTAATTTTCAAAAATTTGTCGTAACAAATTTCTCCTATTTTCTTATTAGTTTGAAATAAAACGTAAAGAAAGATTAATTCGTGTTACCTTAGCATTAATTACATTTAGCTTAAGATATACTCAATTTAATAATTAATATCCGCCTTAATTTCAATGATTGGAAATAATATTATTATGCAATTCAATATTTATCGTTTGCTTTAATTCTGCTATTTAATTAAATACTTTAAGAAACCTAAAAAGTACCTATCACATCACATCGCATGCAATAATTTATGTTTTACATTTTTATAATTATTTTTACATTTCACATTAAGTAGAAAATATTGCTAAATGATCTTTGCTGCAAATTCTATTAACTTTTCATAGCTAAATTTTGTGATATAAATCAACCGCAAAATAATGTAAAATTGTTTAACTGAATAACTAATGAGTATGAATCAAATTTCTTAGAATTATTCTTAAATAATTAAAATATAATGTTATTCTTTTATTATAACACATATAAATTGTTCTGTATTTTCATGAATAATTATTTAAAGAAATACATCTTACCACAGAAGTAATTTTTTCTCTCAAAGAAACTCTACGACAAATGGTGTTAATTTTAATGCAGATAAACATTAAAAAATGTTTATATTATCTTTGTTTTTAAAATTGCCTACTTCTCGCAATTATTTTCAAGTCATATTAGATTCTTTAATTGTAGATTTCACCAAGAAAAATAAACTCAATATTGCCACGTTTAATTTACAGATTTTATTGAAAGAAAAAAGAATTTCTTTTTAAAATAAACTTAGTTGGCTCAAAAATAAGGTAGCCCGTATGACTGTTTTTGAAACTCTAAGTGCATTTTGAAAGTCATATTATTTTTTGAAATATTTACCTTTAATAAGATCTAATTTTAAAAAAAAAGAAAAACTTATCTTTTTCTGCATTTAATAAATTTTAGGAGAAATTTCTTGATTCAGCGCTAAGGAAAGCTAAATTAAATGTAATAACATATAACGCATTCACAAATGCTCATTACACCTATGACCAATAAATTACATATTAAATTCTTTATATGTAAGGATTTTATTTATAATAAGAATTATGAGAAATGTATCTTAAGTATTTATGCATTTAGAAACCAGAATACTGATAATAAAGCTTATGCACATCCTTTGTTTGAAGGCTCGATATTTGATACTTTTGAATAGAAATAAAAGTATAGAACTGATTTCTCAACACGCAATACAAACCTATAAGCCTTCAAAAGGGGGGTACTGTTATTTAAAATTAAATCAACATGTAAATCTTGTGCAAAATTTTAATTCATAATATATTCTTCGATATTCATAAGAATATGTATTGCACGGTTCCATGCTTTAATTTATTGAACCTAAACTCAAACCGTCACATTTTAAAGATGGAAAATTTTCAATGAAAATAGCGTCTCGTTTAAGACTAGTCAGTTCGCCTCTACTCATACTTCCCTGTTCGAAATATTACACGCAAACACAACCTTAACTTAATTAAAGCATTATAGTGTCAGTTCCAAGGTTCGATTATATTTTGAAGCTATGGAGTAAAAGTATTTTAACTGTGTTCGAAGTAAAGTTTGATTTCTTGCATACGAGACCAATTTGCTCAAAGCAACATTTGAAACAAAGAACGATGTTTGAAAATTATATGGAATTTATTTTGAAAAAATATAAAATAGAGAAATAGTCAAATTTGTATTTCAAATGATATTTTTGGAACAGAAATAAAATATTAAAATTACATATAATAATTGGGGTACATTAACTAACCAAAAATAAAACTAAAATTTATACAAAACTCTTCAATTTACGATAATGAAGAGAACTGCTTTTCATCAATTATTGTAAAAGCAATCTATAGTTTCTAATATCTATTTTATCTTATACTTATCAAGTAATGGAACAACAGAAAGGGAGCACACAAAAGAAACAACAGAAATTTTCTCTAAATAGAGGTATGCCTTCTTCGGAGGTGTATCCTGTAGAAGGTACAACTGCATATATATGTGCAGGGTGATTCAAACAACATGAGAAAAACTTAACACAGGATAATACTTATTAGCACAAACACTTTTTATAACAGAATATAAGGTTCAAAATGAAATTCAAATGTGCTGACTCGTTCCTGAAAGGTCGCTGCGCAAACGGTAAAACAACATTTCTGTTGTCATTTATTGAGAGAATAAAAACACAATGCATGTAAATGTATATTGAAAAAAAAATGAAGAAACTATAAACACTAGTTGTACAATCCCTACCTTAGACCGTAAAGTGAGAAAGAATCCCGTTTCACTGGGCTGCCGATGCATGTGAGTAAATATTTTCGGGTTGTCCGACCAACTTTGCTGAAAACGCTCACCAAACACTTGAGCTTCCACTATGGTTTTTCCGTGTGCAGCTCTGCGAATAAAATGCTCGTGTTTTGTACAATATTACTTATATGCGCTATTGTACCATTATCTACCAGAGTTTCAACATATACTCACTGGAGTACCTTCAAACAGCTCACGTTGCCATCTTTTATTTACTACGACACAGATTTGTTTACGTCTTCCTTTTATTTTCCGAAGTTACATTCGCATGTATGGTACTCTTTCCTTCCGAAAAATCACAATGCCGTTTTAATGTTTGAGGATTAGCAATCTCGAAATAGGCTAGCAAGCATATAGGTATTTAATTTAACGTCTTCCATTCTTTGATGAAAATTTTTTGTACTTTAGTGAACTAGCACTTAGAAAAGTCCTTCTGATTTTTCCTGAATCCGGTAAATAACCCGTTGTCAAAACAATAGAGCTCCGCTCGTCTATGGAATACAATATCTCTCCTCGCAAGCACTCTAAAACCACCTTAAAGGGATTTTTTTCTATTATGTTACGAGATGAAACAGTATCCTTACTTTGCTCCATATCATCTGGCACTGAGAACAGTTGCTCAGAATAAAAATATTCTCATCACTCAATAGAACATGATTCCATTGATGAGAGGTTCAGTCTTTGTGTTACTGACATCAATGTAAATAATGCTCTCAATGGGCTGCTGTTAATGGTATAAAGCTAACAGAACGACAAGCAAAGAGTCCACCATGGGGACAAATTGGCCAAAGTAAACCATGACACAGATTGCTCAGTATCATGGTTTGCTTTTGCCAGTCGTTTTATAAACCATATTCAGCTGCTGATCAATGTTACCCAACTTCTAGTTCCAGTCATTCTTAAAAATTTTTTTGTCTTCAGAACCAATATACTGGTCATCACATACCATTGTTTCCTTCGGCTGATCACCAACAACCTTTCTTATAGGTGTATCATTTCCACATCTTGAGGCTAATATTTCGTCAATTCAAAAACCTTGCGCAACACTAGTCAAGCTACACCTTTCTTTAAGCCTTGCGGATCATTCTGCTTCTCGTAAAGACATTCTGAAGGTTTCTTGTAGCAAATATAAACATACCATTTCATTTTCAATTGCAGGGAATGTCTGGAATTGCGTCTTTCTTCTAACTTTTTTAAGTTTATTTTGCTCTGAGAGCGGGCATTCCAGTTGTTTTTGGGTCGTGATCTACCTTCTGATGTCATAGTGATAACATTTCCATATGATGCTATTTCCATCAATTTCCTACTTCATATAATATATATATATATATATATATATATATATATATATATATATATATACATTGATAATAGAACAAAAATTTTGTTAACAGAATATACTTTACTAATGACTCTCATACGAAAAACAAAACACAATCAATATCATACATTGTGTTAACATTTTCAGAGTTGCAGAAAGAGAAGGAGTATTCAAACCTTAATCTCATGTTCATGGCTAATCCACACACGCACACACACACTTTGCAGACATTAATTCTTCATAGACAGTAATTCATTTTAAAAACACACAGGACAGCATAAAATAAACAAATTACATTACTTAGAATTTCTAAGTTAAAAATAACATTGATTTCATCATTTACTGGAGCATCTGTAAACATTAAAGAAATGATTAATTTTATTTCACTCACAATTGAATATAAAAATTGGAACTGATTTGTTTCATTCTAGGGAACTAACACATTCTTAGAGAACCGAATTCTTTGAACTGATGCTTACAGAAAGAACTTTTATTTATGTTATTTCCCATAATGGTAAGAATAATATCACCACACAATAATAATTCAGTGATATTGTGTGAAGTAGAAGCTCAAAACCGTTTTTGGAGACTAAACGTTCACAATTGTTATTAAATCAAAATGCATGAAAACAAAACAAATATTGCCAAATTTTATAAACTCACTCTACCAAAATGCATAATTATTTTAAGTATTAAATAATATGATTGTTAAAATTTACTAAAAATAAAGGTGGTGTTTCGTTTCTGTTTTACAACTTTAAAGGTTATTTAAACATTGACTTCCGGTCATTATAAACCCACATCCGGATTTCTGAGTGTTACTAATTCTTGGATACCTTGGCTTTTAAGTTACATAGAAACAAAATAAGAACAGCTTTATAAATATATATAAATGCTTTATTTGATGAAGTAAAAAACAGGTAAAAAAAATATTTCAAAATGTTTGTGTGACAAATTTACCATTTCAATGTATTCGCATATGTTATACCATCGGAAACCTTGAAAAAATCATATTTAGAAGAATAACAAAAAGTATAATCAAATTAAAATATACCACAAATGGAACGAAAATAATAGAGAAACTAACATTTATATTCAACTTTTTGAACAAAACGGTAGAGGTAAAAATTATTTCATTACATATTTCATTTTATTATATATAAATAACTTTGATATCTTGAATTAAAATAAGAACTATGAATACTAAAAACCTAAATTATTTTTTATCCTACTTAATTGAATTTAATTCAAACTAATAAAACAAAAAGGAAACAGAATATTTAAATGAAAAGTAAGAAATTATAGGTAATAAAATTAAATTGAAGAAATAATAGGTAGGAAAATTAAATAAGAAATTGTAGATAGTATCATGAAAAATTCATAAAAGAAAATAATTTCAACTTTCAGTTTATAAAATGTACTGTTAAGAATGGTAACATAAATATTTCAATATTTATAAACATCTTTTTCAATTATATTTAATGAAAAAATAATTTAGAGATTAGTTTTTTATTTCTATTTTAAAAATAAGTGATTTTAATCTTTTACATACTAAATGTATCAAAGGAAACTATTCTGCTGATTTTTAAATACATATTTATAATGATAAATGTAATAGAAAAAAATAAATTTTGATATATTTTACTCAAATATTTAATAATTAAATGAATTTTTTCAGTTAATTTTATTAGCTTATGTAATTAATTTTAATTATAAAAAAGTGTTTTAGAAATTTTTTAGAACCTAAGTAATTGTTGAATTCAGCATAATTATTACGAAAGTATTTTTTTCATTTTTAAATGGAATAGTAAGAACAAGAGACTTTTAAATCTATGTCTCCTAAAATCAATATAATAAATCAAGTAATGTTGTTTGTAAAATAAGTAAAGAACGCTATATTAACTAATACAAATTTCGGAAAGAACAGTTGAATGATAAAGGTAAGAATAATCATAACTAAATTTATTTTTCTTGATCTTAGAGAGTTTACATCTGAAGTTTATAGTGAATTATTTTCAATTAGCAAACAGCGGTTTTTTGATTATTTTCTGCTTTGTCTTCATTTTATTTAGTTTTTAGAACATAATTTAATCTTTTGGAAGTTTTGTCTTAGATTTGATATTCATGTGGTTTTTTACCAATGCAGTATAGATTTGCATCAACATGACTTTTCACCGATTTTATGGTTTTTGTAAAATCCGTCGTGGGTACAATGCCTTGATTTCCTTGCAAATTGAACCACTGGGGAAACCAAAGCGGATGGCCATCACGTCCATGGCGGATTCAAATTGTGATGGCATGTGTTCGAATTACCCTTAGGGGTGAGTCTTAGACAGTAGGCAACAACCCTCTGCGTAACTCTAATCCAAAGCTAAGACAACCTGCCAATCAGCCTCCAAAACACGATACGGGAGCCCGCAGAAAATGTACATATAGCAGAGGCAAGATACCAATCACAAAACACCGTTCACCAGATATTCAACGTAAGGAAACGGTAAAATATGTGGAGAATATGCTAATTCTGCAGTCGTGAGTTCGCACACTCCGAAGAAATGACTTTGCATGGGGTCGTTGGCGGTGATTTGGTAAAACTGTATTATCAAAATAGGATTAATGCTGCGGAAGCCTTGCGTGTTTATCACTGAAATAATCTCCTTACGTGACCCATGTACTTCGCAAGGATTGCGTGATTTAGTAATGAAATTTGGGCTGCACCTGTGATAGACGGCGATCCGGACAATCAACTGCTTCTGAGGACGTTGTTATGGAAGTGCAGCACACATTGATTTCAGTATATATGCAAATCACAAGAGGCACAGATCGAGTGTCGGATATATCGAAATCAACAGTCCTAAAGCTACCACGTTCTGTACTTTGCATGCTTTCAAACCGGTATTATTGTGACCAGATATTGCAGCCGGCGTACCAACAACTACGTATCGAATTTTCAAGTGAATTTCTAATACAATATGATACTGATAACGCCTGGCCACTTCGCATACTATGGACGGACGGGGCGTATTTTAACTTAAATGGCAACGTGAACACCAAAAATTGTGTGAACTGGGCAAACACAAATTCTCCTGCTGAAGCCCTGTACCTTTATTTGATGCCACAGTTATTGTTACTGCAACACTAACGAACTCTGCAACATGCTCTACAGCAACATCTCGCTTTCTTACCACGCAGCAAAAATATGTAATACCAGAATTACTACAGCAGAAATGTATTAATTGACATCGTTTGGATATAAGATGTGCGCCTCTTCACATTGCGAAGTTTTTTCGCAGGGTCTTAGATTAGCATTTTGGTGATCGTATTAGCTCACGCCCTTTTCGTTTTCCGTGGCCTCTGCGCCTCTGAACTAACTCCTACGTATTTCTGGTTTTAGGGGTATATCAAATCTAGAGTCAAAGTGTCCAATTCACAAACTTTCTGTGATTTAAAAGATTCTATGAAGCTTGAGATTGCAAACATGCCGAATATCATGTTAAGTCCAGCTTTATTTATGGGGGCAGTGGTGTTGCTAAAACCTTCCTGCTCCCATAACATCCAAATCCCAGCTTATGGGGCTGTCTCCAGATCAGAAGGTGTAGGCTAAATAAATAACTGCGAAAGACTAAAAATCACAAGATACCAGGAACTAACAATTTATTTCAAACTTAACAATAACTTTAAAAATCGACCTTCACAGGTCTGGAATCTGCGTAGCAAGTGTTGCGAGCAAAGGTTACTCCCTCCTTTTGTTCAAGTCATCTTGCAGCTCCGCAGTCAAAAAGGTGACGTCAAAAAGTGACGTAGGCAGCCGCCAGATATTGTCCACCATCTCCCACTTGCAATATGTAATTGCCTGTAATAGTACTCATGTGGAAAATGTTTAGTCTAAGCTAATGTATTCTTTTATCCGATATGTGTTGTCATCAGTGATTGGGGTCTTGTCTCTGTTATATGCAGTATTCCTCCGTTCCCTCTGAAGAACTAGATTTTTTTGGTATGTGCGTAATACGGCCATTTTTTTAAGATATAATTTTCGTTCTAATGTTTTACAGATTTTCGCATACGCGGAATATTTTGGATGGGATAAAGTTGTCGTTGCTGTTCGAAAATTTTGAGTTTCTGTAGATATAAATGTAACCGTGAGAGCCAACTGCGTTGCCAATTGCAAAATCTCGAGCTTGTAACTTCAAATAACTATATTTGAAGTCTCATCTCGACCGGTGAAACGGAAAGGACGCTAGAAGTGTAAATATTGGTTGCAAAGTTTTTCTTATGACCACCCTTGTATATGTATATATGCATATACATGCATTGATGTTTATATATATATATATATATATATATATATATTAACAATATGCGGTCATGGAAAATGTGTTAATATATAATAAAATAAAATAATATACTTTTATGTCAGATTAATGGTATTAATTTAGGCAACACCAGATAAATTTGTCTAATTAAAGAGCATAATATAGAAAGATTTATTGGCGCATAGATTGCTTCGTTTCTCACTGTGAGGGTGTAGTGTGAATCCGCTAATCCAAAAAGCCACAACGATCATTAATGGTGCAATAATTCACATTCTGTTAATCCTACGAATAGAAATTCATCCACCTCGAATATTCTGCCTAATGACGGCATTATTCTCCCTTTACCGATAAGGTTTTGAGCTTGCAAATTTGTTTGTTACGTTTTGCGGTAAACGACTCTACGAATCGGCATCTGGCATATAATGAAATTAAGCATTTTTTGTGATGTTTACGAAATTATTTCCCTGTTGTTACTCGTTGAAGAAACTATGTATTTATTTGTATTGCGTTAAAAAAGAAGTTACATTATTTTTATAAATTGAAGAAAGTCATTTTATTTAGGGTTATTAATAATAAATAATGAGAATATAAATAAATGTTATTAATGGTTAAATTTTTGACATTTTACCAAGCATTATTTACTTATAAGTGTTGCGAATATTGTTGTTTTTGAGATGATTAATTGGTTGATATTTAAGCTCCCCACAGGATTCATTCTATATTTAGATAATCCTACAAATTAATCTGAAAAACAATTATGATTTCAAATATTCATTTAATCTCAATGCTTCGTTAACATTTTTATCGGGATTCTTTGAATTAACTGACATTGGAAAAAGTAATGTAATTATAAAAACTGTAAAAAAATAGATTATCATAAAGAAGAGCAACCGATATGACATCCAATTTTAAGTCTTATTTAACAAAGTTTTATTAAGTAAAGTATTAGATATATCTCTACTTTAAAACATAGTTCATATATGTCATATGAAACAATATGAAAAAACCAAATGCCAACATCTGATCTCTTTATAACTTTTTTTTACTCTTACTAATTCTGTGTAACGGTCTATATCTTTTTATGTCGTATCGTAACATCCCAGATTAGGTTCCAAAAAAAAATTCTCAGAAATTCAGTTACATCCAATGTTACTGTTGCTTACTGATTTCCGTTTTCGGATCCGATTCGTCTTTCCAAGAAATCATCATTTATATTTGATTATGATTGGTCTAGAAATTCTCTACTAACTTCCTAACGGTCCACTGATTTCTAGAATCATTATGCAGATAATATTATTGCTTGTTTATTTGGAGTCTTCTTCCTTTCATTTAGTAGATGATAAAGAGAGGAAAGGTAAGTGTATGTCTTACGTTACAAATGGATTATTTTAATGTTATTTTTATTTAATAATATTTGAATTAAAAAAGCATATAATTTTTTCTTTAAAAAGAAACCTTTCAGATTAAGGGAAACTAAACATTTACTCTTAATGAATAAGCAAAAAAGATAACAAGTATTTCAATTTAATTTAAGTGCTATTATAACTCATATAATATTTTTTTTTCAAATATTAATGGAGATATAGGAAATTCAAAATCTGACATTTTTCCTAATTATTTTAAGTGCTATACTACATAATATTCACTATCATTCACTACTTATATTTATTCTAGTCTATTTATATCCATACAACATATTAATATAGTTTGAATATTAAAAACACGAATTCATGTTATCATTTTTATCGAAAAGTGTACCTTAATTTATATTACTATCCATTATTTTGATTTTTAACAGCTATGACAATAAATAAGGATTGTTAATATTTTTTAAATATTAGTTATAAATATGAAAAAAAAATAATTTTAATTCCTAATCACCAACTTTAAAATATTACGCGTTAATTTTGAATCTTAAATATGATTATTGAATGAAAATCATCTGAATTGAAGTTTGATTCTTATTAAGCTAATAAGGAATTTCATTTAAAATTCCTCCAGTTATTGAATATCAAGACGGATAAAGAATTAAAACGATATCTATCTTCTATAATTAATTTTTTTTGAATAAATTAACTTTATATTAGAACTACACATTGTATAATAAATGTGTCTATATCCACAATTTTGAAATAAGATCGTGTTTCCAGGAAAAAAAGTGATCTTATTTTGTAGTCCTTGAGAATGTTACCTTTCCAGTAAAATGGATTAAAGTTTAAATTAAAACAAATTTGAACACACAAATTTCAATAATAACGGTAAAACAGGCAGTGGACAGGGCATGATTGCCTTGCTGCCCATTTGTATCCCATTGGCATTCTTACAGAGGTAGCCTGCCTCCTGTGTGACAAAAGAAATGCGCTTATGGACAATTACCGCTTGCATTCCTGTGCAAATACCTCCACTTTTCTAAAGAACCTAGCCATTGTAAACTAAAAAAAAAAAACCAGCTATACAGCTTGAAGCAATTAATTTTTCCAGAAACACTAAATAATTACAAAAGATTTTAATTTACTAACAATAACTAACTAACTTCAAATGAATTTTAATACCTTTCAAGCAACACTTCATCTAGAATTAACATCAGAAGAGGTTTAATGACTTATGGTTATTCTCTGACTGGAGAAGATATCCTTCTTAGGATGAAGAATCAATTATAGGAATTTCTGCTCATTTGCTTCAGATATCAAGTTTTTATTGATATGAATTATTAATTGAATTGATTTCAGTCATTAAATCAGAAATAAAACTAAAAATTATAATTTTATCAGCACTCGTTTCGAAAACCCTTCATTTAGATGATTTACAGAGTTATATCAATTAACTTTGTCTAAAACTCAAAAGTCCAAAGTTTCAAATGAAGATATTTAAAAACGAATATTTTCTAAGCAGAAATTTCTTATTTTAACTATGAAGGAAGTAATTGAAAATATTTACTTTAATTACGGATTGATAAAGAAATTGAACATTTAAAGTGTGATCAAAACTAATATATTGAAAATAACTTATTGATATTTTTGAGAATAATATGAAATCCGTCATATAATTAATATGACATTCGTATTAGCAATACAAGCTGTATGTTTAGTTTACCCAATTATGCCAATGCATTGTTTGTAATGGAAAGGCAATGTATTTATTTTATAAGTTCAGGTGTTTTGAAAATTGAAATTTAAATGAGTCTTCTAATTGTTTTATTTAAATCATTTTACCTGCAATTTTTAACTTGAATTCCATAGGGATTAAATTGTTTTCAAACACTATGTATATTTTAATGCTTGAGATACAATATGTTTTTTCAAAAAATACGTTTTTAAAATACTTCTGATTTCTAGTAGAAAAGAGTTTTGTAGATGAAGAGCAAATATATATCATACGTAACGTATTTATTAATGTTAATAACATAAGCGATGTTAAATGTACCAGAAATGAAAAAGGTATTTACGAGGAATCAGTATATATTTTATGGTATTGGTGAAACATTTTTTGGAAAGTAGAAAAATTACTGAGCATAAACAGCTGAATGGTAATGATCAAAGTATGTGAAAATGTTTTTAATCTCATGTTAACTTTTCAAGGCTCATATGATTAAGTCAAACAATACTTCTTCATAACATTCAAGTACTAATTGATCCAAAAATATAAAAAGCAAATCGAAAAATTCTCTCGATTGAAAAATGGAATGAGAATAGAAACGATATCAATCTCACAAAAATTACACACTCGTTCCAAAAGGAATGGATCCTATTCACTTATGAAGAGAAAAAATAAAATCAAAATTTTATACGTAAATTAATATACCTTAAATATAATCATACAGCACCCTTACCATACGATCCATATATTGTTGATTTTATAAATTTTAGTTATTTGAAACGCATGGATCTGTCAATCCCATGGATAACTTGCTCTCGATACTTTGTAAGATTTAGTATCAAATAAATTGAATTTAAGTGGAAAACGAATACCTAGACTTTATTTACGTATTATTTTAACTGTAAGTTTTCTTTCTTTCAAAAAATACTTTTCACTTTATGTAGAATAGTAATATGGCACTGAAGAATATGAGCATATCGTAATCACAAAAGTAAATTTATAAAACTAAAAAAGGCATTAAAATTTGCAGTTAAGTATTCAGATATACAAATTTTTATGCTCTTCCAGATGGTGCACTTCTGATACAATAATTAACTTTTATTTTCAAAAAAAAAGTATGTACACAGAAATTGATTTTATTCCGTAAATAATCAGTTTTGAAACATTTAACTTTCGGAAGATTTAACGGAAAATTTATCTAAGATTTCATCTTTAGATTTTTAATACAAAAACTTAAATATGCTTTGAAACTGGAATTAATTTAGCATTGCTATATATAAATACTATACAATAAAACTTTAATAATTTATTGTCGTAAATGTTTGGTAATTCCCAACTATATTAAATGCTGTACCATAATCAGGAAATACACTAATTTTTAACTTATTCGAAAACAAATAAAATAAAAAAACATGGCATAATAATGTTTATTAATGCATAAGCAATAACCTTGAGTATATGCTCTTTGGATATATCGGCTGTAATCATATGAAAAATATATGATCATCTACTTAAAATCGACGATCTGCATATTCAGTAAATATATTTATGTTGAAGCTCCCCACAAATATATTTTTGCTGAAGATTTCATCCGAGTCTCACCAAAATACGGTTGTCAAAATTACACTATCGATATGAGTTTAACAACAGCAATAAAATCTACTACTATCAGAAGTTTTTTCCTCATTATATTATACATTTTTTTAGTTAAAGCGAACTTTTTCTAAATATGAATTTAGTAGTAATTTCAGTATAAGAAAGCCAATTTGAATTGCTAACACTTCTCATTTCAGTTAAATTTCCATCGTATTAAATACAAAAGACATATGATAAATATGCATGCTGTGTTCCAAATATTTTCTTAAAATACATATTATTATTTTTAAAATTAATAAAAGTTCACTTTTTTTCCTGGTTGTCTGAAATTATTTGAAGACTTACACACATCCACCCACCCGCATATATATATATATATATATATATATATATATACGCATATGCATATATATACATATATATATATAAGCATATGCATATATATATACGCATATGCATACATACATATATATATGCATACACACACACACATATATATATATATATATATATATAATGCTTAGAATAAAAGCTTTAAAAATATCTACTTCTACTTAAACAAATAAGTTAACACGAAATTTTTGAAACAGAGCAGTTGGTTGTAAAAGGGAAAAAAATGAGTTTTCCTAATGATTATTTTGGAGGGGAAAACTTTGTCTACTTTTCCAATAAAATGTTTTTAAAATAAATTACCAAAGCATTCAAAGGATGGGTATGGTAATTTTAAAATTATACAATGAAAATGTAATTTTTCTAACATTGGAACTGACTAGGGAAATTGAAATCGCAAAGAACATTTTAAATACCAAAAATGGATTTGAAAAGAATAAATGTAACCAAATAAAAGAAACGTTAAAAATTATTGAACATATCACCTTAATAACGATCAAGATGATTGAATAGCAGACTGATTCGAATAATATTTGCTACTGATATTTTAATAGTACTGTATAAATATATATAGTAATTTTTTAATCAAATATAGTTTTCTTTTCCAAATGTGGCTTTTTATGTATCTTGCCCCTTTAAATTGCAATTGTCGTTTCTATATATATGATAGTTTTTTTATATTCTGAGTGATTTAGTTTTCAATGGTTTCGTTTTTTCATGAAGTAATATACTATGGTTAATGGCTCCAATGATTCGATAGTTTCACTATTCAAACGGATGATTCATCTAATCTGTGTCTAATATAATTGATATATTTTTATTCATGAGTAATTCTTTTGAATTACGAGTTGCTTAAGTAAGCAAATAGATAGATAAGGTTACTTCTTCTGTGATCAGTCGCTCAGAAGAAGCAAAACTACTCTTGAGATTAGCAAGATCTGCGGCTCACTTGTGAAAGAATAATCCCTTTGTCTGGAAAGGAGAATTAATTGACCATGTATTCTTGCTTCAGTTATTCAATGGGTTGATAGCATAATTCCTTCCGCTTATGTTTACTTGACGAATTATTTTATTATCTACTTGAAACAATGTTATACGATCGTTTGATTCCTAGAAAGTATAGTTAAGAGGAAAAAAATATTATAGACACACGTAATACTGCATATGATTTAATTATACTTGTTATTCGAATCAATTATTTTCTTGAAATATAGACTGTAATTGATTAACCATTCATTTGTTATGAATTAATTTAAGGGATGATTTTAAAATTTTAGAAGCTTAATTTATAAATGTCATTTATTATTGTTTAATAATATTTATTACTAATAAAGATATTTAAAAATATCTCGATGAAGTTTCCTTCATTCAAAAGACAAAACACAAAAGAATCCCTATCCGAAAGATACAAAAGAGGCAACTGTCCAAAAGAACTAAGTTTTGTTTATCCAATTTTTATTTTTCCCACTATTCATTTGGCATAGATTATGAATATCATTCTTCTCTTCGCATAGATTTGGCTCTACGAAAATTCATATATTATTTTTGTATTATTTAAGTATTATTTTTCTTTTTTGAGTGGATTGAGCCAAGTATGTAATGGTGTTTGTTCTTCGCCAACTATTTTGAATGACTTGAAATTGAACTTAAAAGTATTTCACAAGATCCAATGGAAATGGTACAACGATTGTATTGGTAAATAGTAAATGATGTATTGAATTGAATAGATATCTGCAGAACAGGACATACTGAGCTATTATTTGCAAACAACTGTAAGCATTCTATTTTATAATTTGAAGCAATATTTTACTATCTTAAAAATCCCAGATTACTTCCATGTAATTGATTTTAACACATCTTACTTATCTCACTTTAAGACTCGCTTCATCGGGGTTTTGATTACGTTTTACTGTAATTGCTTCTAAGTATATATTAATCATTATAGTTGATTTTTTTTAAATATTAAAGTAATTTAATGGGGATTTTAAATGAGAATAAAATTAATGCTTCAAGAAAAAAATTTAATATTAATCTCAGAATGTTTAGATGTCTCAGAGATTTTTAAATTAATTGAAAGTTGTAAATATAATTAGAATTATTGAGTATTATTTTAAATATTATCACATTATGTATCACGATTTCTATAAATATAAACTTACTTCTCATCAATCAATATAAATTTAAATTTTTTATGCAGTGAAAAATTAGTTAATATTGTTATTATATAATTATTAATAATAAGAATAAAACGTAATTGTTATCATTGCTACATTTCTTAATTATTTTGTTGATAAAAATAGCGATGCCAACTATAAAACATTTGTACATTTTCATATTTTATTAGTCAATTTTATTAAGTATTCAATCAAGTATTAAAATTCAAGTGAGATTCATCTGGTATATCAATACATGCGTTTTTTATTGTTACTATTGATATTTATTTATTGAAAAAGAAAAACCGGGTGAGTATATAAATATGAAATAAAAAGAAATTCCTTAACATTTTCTCGACATATTGATGTATTTTTCTATAATTTATCTATTTCATCGTCTTAATGTTCATTACAAACAGTGCTTTGAGAAAATGAAAAAAAAAAAAAAAAAATATCGGCAGAATATGGTAAAGAAGCGTAGAAAAACAATTTCACTTACTTCTTTCTCCTTGATATCTTTAGGAGGTATATTTTCTCCTGAATTGCTTGATATTCATTCATATTCCAGATCGTAGAAGGTGATTACATGCTTCTTATTCTGCACATTTAATGAGGGGCATTTCTTTCTACATATGAATTGTTCGTTTGATACATAAAATATCTTTTTGAAATGACTGTTGTGGCAATAAGTTCTTCAAAAACACAAGAGAAATGTCCATTTTAAGACTAATGTTGCTTTTTTCAGCTTGTACCTGAATTAATCATAATCATTTTTTAATACATAATATGGGTTAACATTTTAAAATAAAATCAAGTTTCCTGTAAAAACTATGTTATATTGAACTGTTTTATAAAATAATATATCATACCCTAAACAGCTTTTCTATGTTTAAATTTTACACATATATTGACATATTTAAACTGAAACATTGAAAAATTAGTTTCGCTTGCTTAGAATTCTGAAATTAATAACCTAATAGATAAATTAGGAAGGGGTGTAAAAAATGAATTTTAAGAAAGTCTCAATTTCATACATTAATTAAGTCGTTGACTAATTACATTTGGAAGACTGTTCTGTACTTATGGTAGAAATATCTCAATCTCTAAAGTCTGCCCTGGCTTCTCTGAAATTGGTTATCAAAAGCATAAAAGTGTAAATCGATAAGAATCAACTCGTATTTCTGAAAGAGAAATACCAAACAGATCAAATTTTAATTACATTTTTTTTCTCTAAAATTTTAACGAATAGGGAACTAAAATTATTCGAGCAATTATGTATTTATTGTAATTTTAGCAATTATGTAAATTTTAGATTTCCTAAAAGACAATCAGACATATAAAAGACTTTCATATATAAGAAGAGAATAAGTTTTATTCATTAAAAACAAATACACATACGTTCACAGTGCACACATCACACACACATCCACTCTCCATCTCACCCTCTCGTTAAGACTCAACCGTTTTTTCTGCCCTCTCTTTCCTTCATCCTATCATTTTGAGTAATTTTTTCGCCTCTCGTTAGCGATTTTTTTTTCTCTTTTAATCTCCATTATTAAATTCATACAGAGTAAAAGTTTCCCCAGGGTACTGGGTCTCTTAGTTATATCCACATTGTTAAGTACTAAAAACAATGCCTTTTTGCAGGAGAAGTAGTTTTCATGTATGTAACTGATAACAAACTACATTTTACCATAAATGACGAAAATAACTATTACATATTTAATTAAAAACGATTCAATCAACTGTCTTTATAGTTAGCAACAGTTTACTTTAATTATGCAAATGAAAATACTTAGATTAATTACAACATTTTCCATGCATATATCTGGATAATTTAATGTATAGTAAATAATTAAGAAATTCAGAATGTCATATTTTGTCAATTAAAACAACAAAGCACTTAGAATCTTTTGAAGATTGTAGTGAATAGTTAATGTGTTTTTCATAATTAATGTTGATGGTATTGATAACTGCAGGCGGAAGAAAACTTTAAATACATTTTCTGTTAATGGATATACAACTTTTTGAAAACTTAAGTTTAATACATTATTAATGAATCATGCATCTTCAAAATTATTTGATTTTGAAGAAATACGTAGTTTATTTTAGGTGTTTAAGTAGTTTTATTTTTTCGATATATTCGATGAATCTATGAATTCATGTAATGAATTAATTAAAGTTTTATGAACGATTAAATTTTTTATCGTTAATAAATCAATCATTACTTGCTTAATTTTCTCAATGCTGCAATTTTGGTTTGCTTCATTTTTCGTTTTAAAACAAGTTGATTTTTATTTTAAGGAAAGAGCAAACTTATCAGAATTATCATAGATTTTTAACTTTAAATATTTAATAAATGCATCATGTGTTTGTGAAATTTAAATACAAATTGGAATTTTGAAATCCACTAAATCAACGATATTGTGTTTAACTATAACTATAAATATGAAAATAGATACATTTACAAATCATAAGAAATATTTTAAGAATTTTTATTAAAATAGGTAGTCATACTACTAACAGGTAAAAACAATTTTGTTGGGAACTTAACATGTTGACTGTAACAATACTTTTTCTCCTACTAATTCCAAGTTACATTGCAATTAATTTTTTCCTTGATAACAATGTGTGTAGTTTTGACAAAAGAAAAATAATTAATTTTCTATGTTATTATTATACATCTAATGCATAATTAGTTTTTAATTCAGAAATCTACATGTTTTGTCCAGTTTCAATCAAAAATCTATTCTTTATATTTGTCAAAAATTATAATTATTTATTAATTTTCAATTATTTTAAATTTTATAATTATCTAATTATTTTAAATTTTTCATTATTAAAATTAACAAAAATTTCAAAATCTATTCAATCATTATTAGTAAATTCTTTAACTTTCAAAATTTGAATCGTATAACGCGAGTACAATTTATCTATAACGTTATGCAATTATATAATCTTATTTTAATAAAACTCTCAATGGCATTTCTAATTATTATATTGTAATATACAGAATAAAAAGAGCTATTAATAAAAAATTTATAGCTTAATAAAAACCATGTCTTATAATCTTAAAAATACTCCTATATATTAAAAAGTAATTTAAAGAAAGATACAAATATCTCCAATATTATCCATATTTAATAATTATATATCTCCAATTAATTATATTTCTCCAATTACTATTGCTCTGAGTTTTGAATTAGCTTGAAAGAACAAAATTAATTCAAATAACATGAAATTCTTTCAAGAATGCTTACCATTGTATATATTACGAATTTATAGAACAAATCCACCTTACCGAAGGAGTTTATTTATAAGAAACATTTCGGTAATTGTAAGTGAAATCGTCAGTTATGTAGAAAACAAGTTTTGACACATAAAGAAAGCATTTTTACAGCTTAATGATTGAGTATTTCGCACTTTTTAAGTTTAAGTAAAAATACGAAATGGAATTTCTAACATTCAAACAAAATTATCATAACACCAAGGGAAAAAGCTTTAGCACGACACAAATCAATATTTAAACATAGCGTAAATCTTAATATTTAATAAGTTATTCGGTTTTCCCAGCAGGAGAATTTGCATACTTTCATACATCAAATGATTGCACCTAAACAGCGAGTGTCACATTTTAAAGTAGGAAAATTCCCTAAGAAGTCACAATGTAAGTGTACTGTCAGTTTTCATTTGCATTGACTTCCCAGTTCGAAATACTACGCTCAAACACAGTGTCAATTTAATTATGCCCACTTGTCAGCGCCACCTGTTGGATTTGCTCTGAAATCTTAAAGCAAAAAATAGTTTCTTTTTTTATTACGGTTGATGAAAATCAATTTCATTCACATGGGAGTAATTTGTTCATTGTAAAAATTGAAAAGAAACGATGCTACAATTTAATGACAAAGACGGATTTACATTTTAAGTAAGAATTTAAATAAGAATATTTGTAGTACATATTCCATAAATAACATTTCAGTGCAAAATTCATACATAAAAAAACAAAAATATATGCAAAATCATAGAGTCTCATATAAAAATAATTTATCATCAATAATTTTGGAGAAAATTAGAGTTTCAAAATTGAGTTTATAATGTAAGAATTAGACTAATTAAATAACATTTAGAAACGAACTTCATGATACGAAATTTTGATTCTTTTCTTAAATTGTATTTCTCCATCAATAAAATTCGTCTACACATTAGAGTATGTATTTATGTGTATGTATGTATAAATAATTGTAGTATTATTAGCAATAAATAGATATAATTTTAAAGTATTAAAAGATGAATATATATATATATATATATATACATATATGTGTGTGTGTGTTTGTGTGTGTGAATTTCATATGCGATATATTAAAAAAACAAAAGAAACATGTGTAAAAGCAGACAATAATTTACCTAAATATTGAAATCTATATGTGAGTGTGTGTACGTAATCTTTGGGCTTATGAAGAATCATATAAAAATTTTTATCTAAAAAGGATTTTTACTTTTCAAATAACTAATATGCTTTCATTTTTCTTTCTTTTTAATTTACAACAGTGCTCTGTAAAACATTCGCACATTTATTAATTTATAAAAAAAAATGTTTTGTTTCTTATTATAAGGACAAAGGCTTAATTATTGTGATACAAAAATATTTGCAATATACTTAACTTCTTGTATCATTTTCATATTTTACTTGAACATTTAAATTACTAACATTTAATACTAAGGATTTTTGAACAAAATAAATCAAGTTAGATGGAATTAATTAAAACAAGATCATTAACCAAACATTTCCTAGTGTCCAAATTAGATCATATTTAGAATCCTGACAAATATAAAACGAGCAACCTCTTATAATCCCGCTATATTGGAAATTCTATTATTTTCTTATGAAAAATTCAAGTTCGTAAGCAATAAACCGAATGGTTATTTTGTGAATGCATTAATATTTATTTAAAACACCATTTTTATCTCTTTTACAGTATTATAAATTCAGAATTAAATTAGAATATGTTCCTTTCAAAATTCATGGTAATTTTGAAAAAAAAAAACTTTTTTGGTACATTAATGATTCAATATGGAAAAAGAAAACATTTTAATAATTTTACTATGTTTATCATAATTTACAAAAATTACCAGAGCAGCGACTATGATATAAACGTTTTATATGAACTATCATATAAACACTTTATAAGAACAAAAATAATTATAAGTATATTGAAAATCACCACTATTATACCGCAACCAAAACAGAACAACTAATTATATTTTACAGGACATTCTATGAGACCCTATAGGGTATCACTCAATACTGGATATTATGACTGTATAAGATTTTGTGTAGTATCGTACAGTGACCTGTAATATTTATATATCAATACATAAATTGATATTATTTGATAGTTACCGCCATCTTGAACATTATATTACTGTTCAATAGTACATTCAAGACAACTGCTCTAAAGACCTTAAAAATGTTTTTATTCAGTGTTTCGAAATTTTATAAATTCCTGACAGTCTATAAGCCCATACTTTCATCTGGCAATCAGGGAACTATATAGGCTTTTTGATAATGAAAGCTGAAAATAGATACACAGCAGTAGACTATGTTGATCGAATTGGGGTAGTAGAATTTTTAGCATTACCTAGTGCACAGACTCATTCGGAAATATGACTACGATACCGATAGAAATATCTCCATATAAATTCATTCGATAGTTCTTGAGTTATTTTTTTTTTTATTTTCCGCGAACAATTAAATTATTAACAAATAATAATAAGAGAATTTTGAACAAAATAAATCAAGATAGATCGAAACAATTGAAAATCAAGATCATTAACTAAACATTTCCCAGAGTACAAATCAGAGCACATTTAGAATCCTGATTAGCATGAAAGATCATTGAAACTCAGAAAACCACAATTAGAATTTGTTATAGTTCTGATACATCATAAGCTTTTTCGAAAAGGCCGATAAGACATTAAAAACGATTCACGATCGGGTCATCTTTTCACGTCTAAAACGGATGGCAATATCGTAAAATTCCTTAATCTGGTTCCTTTTGACCGTCGGTTGAGTATTCATGTGGCTACTGAGACTGTAGGAATTAACAAAGAATCCATACGACAATTTTACGCAACAATTTTAATATGAAGAGCATATGTGCTAAAATGCCTAGAATTCTCACGTTTGAGCAACATGGAGCTTACAAAAGGGTTTGTACTGACACTTTAAATGTCATTGAAAATAACTCAAACTTATTGGAAAAGATAATAACGTGGGACGCATGACTTTTGTTTATTGAAGGGGCAATACGTGCACTGGAATGAGCAATTCAAAATTCAAAGCAATTATTATTGGTTTTATTCGATATTCATTCAATTGTGTATATTCACTAGGTTCATGAAGATCAAACTATGTTAGTTAAGTTGTTTCTAGCCAAGTGTTTCATCCTATTGTCAGACCATCCGCTTTATTCACCGGATAGTGCGCTATGCGATTTCTATCTACTGTATAAGGAGAAGTCTGTATTCAAAAGGACCAGATTTGGGTCCGCATCTTGGAGGAACCGACAGAAGGTATGCAGCATTGTTTCGAACAATGGACGAATCACTTGGACTTTTGTAAGGATAAAGGAGGAGTGTACATTAAAGGAGATTATCGGCAAATATGAAATATGTATGAAATAATTTGCAATGTCAGTCTCGTTATTTACTAGCCAAACTAGAACAATTCAAGATAAATTTATATATTTATAGGATGGGAGGCGAATATAGTTTTATCGCAATGACGTTCGGTTCATTTCCCATATAGAGACTGTTGAGCAAATTCCTTAAGTCAAGACCACAGCGATTTTATTTCATCCATAACTCAACTTCTGTAAATCCAGCCAATAAAAATTGATCCAGTTCACAGCTTCTGTTTAATGACACCATTATCCTCCCTTCATTCTAATAAGGTCACTAACCTATTTACGTCCCAGTGTGCTTGGAATAAATAATTATACGAGTTGTTATTCTGCATTTAGTGGAATCGTTTACACTTATTTTCGATTTTTATGAAGTTTTATTTCAGTAATTACGCTGAAGAAACAATGTTCAACTTTAACTGTATTTCTAAATCGGTAGTATTGTAATATTTTTTGTATATTAGTACATAAAATTGTTATAGGCAAAGGCGCCAGCGGGCCGCGTAGCTAAGCGACTGTTGTAAAAGCATGAAGAAAATTTAGTACATGATTATGGTATGTATTATACATCTTCTTCGTCATGAAAACTATTGCGCCAACAATCAATCTTAAATGCTTGTTGAAAGAAAATTGCAGTCTGCGTGAAAAGGGAAGTTTTGTAATACAAAAAAATGAGCTGCAAGTGTTTTGAAATTATAACTCAGTAAATGCAATTATGTCGAAAGTTTTAACAACATACAAATGGCTGACCTGAAGAAGCCAGAAAGTCCTTGCATGAGACGATTGTGATCAGGAATTACCACAAAGTTTCATGTTAATAAGAATTAGATGATGACGATATCGATGAGAAGTTCAAATATTATCATATTGATTAATTCATGAAGTCTCTTGAAATTTGCTTACAGAACAACATTTCTTCTTCAAGATCCTTGACAGTTATATTACTTCAAATTTCAACGTAACTTAAGTAAGTTTCAGGTGATGTCAAGAATTATATAAGCACCTAAGAAACTGAAAAAAAAACGAAGCCAATGAATAACAAAAAAATTTTTAACAACTGAAAAACCAACAGAGGTTATTAATAACGAACACATTGGAATCAAAGTCGACAGTTAGAAATATTGATATATCTACTGATAATAGTATTTTTGATCCAGTTTGAAAATGCACTCTTTGTTATCAGGTAGATTAATAGTAGTTAATTAATAGTTTTATTCCTTAATTTCCACCTTTAATTTTTACATGTTGTATAAAAATTGCAGACAGAATTCTCACTGTACGCTTAATTTTATTTTTTTTATTCTATAAATATGCAATACACATGTATCTCTATTACTTTTTTGTCTGTTTTTTGCAGAATAATTATAGTTTTATCATCTTACACGATTTTTTAAAGTTGTTGAAAATGACCCCAAATTTACCATGCGCCACATGTATTTTTACACTACTTTTTTGCATTTTTTTCTGAGGAACGTATCAACCGTGTGAAAAAGATATATATATATATATATATATATATATATACTTTATAAAAACAAAAAACATCGCACCAAGAAAGAGTTGCCCGATTGTGATAAAATTTCGTATGAAAAGATGTTTGGACCAAACATGCAAATGATTGAAATTTGTGTATCCAATGAAGGAAATATTGGAGCAGCGCATCAGAACTGTGCACTGAGTATGTAAGAAGTGATTCTCAATTTGATGATCAAATTTTCTATTGCTTTGTGATTTAGGATAACTCTCAAAGACAGAAAAAATGCCTCATCGCAAGATTAGAGCTCATTACGAGCAACTGTCAGAGTTTGAAAGATATCGTATCACTGGATTGAAAGAGCCAGGTTGGCTGAATCGGAATATCGCTCGTCATATGGGTCGAAGTGATGCGGTGATTAGAAGATGCTGGTAAGAATGGGTGGACAGTAGGGTTTCTTTCCCGGGAACCCGGGATCCCGGGTTCCCGGGAAATCATAAGATTTCTGTACTTTTTCTATTCCCGGGAATTATACTTCGTTCCCGGGATTTCCCGGGAATCGCACGGAGCTTCAATTATCTACGAGGTAGCTATTTTTGACTTGACTGTAGATTTCAACCTTGGACATCGTTAGCTGACCCTACTATGACAATTTGCGATCGTTCACCCCGAACTTCCTGGATGAAGGAATGTTCGTCACCCCAACTGTGGGGTGTAATATGAGAAAGAAAGATTAACGCTTAAGCTGGATTGGTGAGAATTTTTCCAGCTAGCCTTGGGAAGGAGTATCTGTCCAGATAAATTCCTGTCTATCTGTGTATCGAGCTTTGTTAACAAGAAGTGTCGGGTTTTTAAAGCAATCGCATTTCGTAGCCAACCAGCAAAATCTGATCGAAGTTCCAAGATCTTGATTTATGAGGATAACGTAAGTACTAATACTTAAAACTATTATTTATTTAATCTTTTTTTAAATTTTTTTTCGGATACTTGTGTTTATTAAGAGCTATTTAATTGCATCAGCAATTTGAAAAAGGGAATGAACCCTCAAATTGTTTGGGGGAGAATATTTTTATAAGGTATCTCGCAATATTTCTTATTTATTATTTTTCTAACCCTAGCTTTCGTGTGAGATTCTTATATTATTATTTATTTTTATTTATGTAACAATAATATGGTACTTCCATAAACAAGAAATCGGCTATACAAATAAAATATCTTAAATACAATAATTAATATTTTTAACGTACATAATCGGCACTTCAGCAGCAAATGAGTTTTCAAGTAATTATTAATATTTATCTCTCAGTAGAAACATTAGAGAAATAATTGATTCAGCTTTGACTGGTTAAATTTCAAAAGCATGCGAGTCAATGAAGGAAGGTTAATTTTAGTAATTATTTTTCAAATGTGAATTTTTTTCCCGAGATTTTTAATTTACAAAATCTTTAATTGTAACATTTTTCCATGCCATTACCAATTTCTGCTTTTAGTGCAAAAAGTGATAAGTTTCATTAAAAAAAATATACAACTTTTAATTTGGAGAAAGATTTTTTCCTCTGTGTATATGATAAAGTTGAAAATAAAAAATCGAGACAGAAACAGCAACTGCAAAATAATAATAGTGTGATGTTTATTTATTATAAACGAAGCAAATTCTTTTGTATTCGAATTTTTAATAATGTCTTTCTTCAGAATAATTATTTATTCCTTCGAAATACTTCTTTCTGTAGATTTTGTTACAAACTGCCTTTGAAAATTACTTATTAAAATATATAGGGAATTTTATTACAATACAAAGGCAGATTTTAAAGTTTCTGTTTGCTTCACAAAATTATATTAATTTTGCAGGGAGCATGGATGAAAATATATTTGATACACCATTTACTCTTCTAAACCTTTATCAGATTTCTTGATACTTATATTACATACACCTTTTTTAATACAAATACAAACGTTTAAGAATCTGAAAATTAATCAATCGAGGCTGAATCGAAAACTGAAGGAAAGAAACGGTTTTTCCAGAACAAAAACCGGAACTAATTAAAGATATGTATATTTAACTTTTGACATATACAGTCTTTTTATACGTCTATATTTGATTAACTTCTTCTTTTGATTTGTAGCTTTTAGTATATAATATATAGTTCAGTATATATATAATATTTAGTATTATAGCCTTTAGTAAATATATATATATATATACAGTCGGACCTCTATTTAACGAAGTTGCTAAAACCAGAAGAAAAGTTCATTATGTGGAAAATTCGTTAAATAGAGATTCATCTTTCAATATTTTTCTGTACTAGGTTCCTGGAAAAAACTTGCAGTATAGAGAGATTTGTAAAATGGAGGTCTGACTGTATATATATAAATTTAATAGAATCGAAACAAAAAATATTGTTTCAAATTTTGTTCTGAACATAAAAATTTTAATTATTGTATTAATTAATTGTTCTGTTAATGTAACACATACAAATATTTGGGATCTACTTATTTTTCTTACAATTTATATATTTCTTTCAGATATAAAATATAAATATAACCATTTGAAATATGTCTGTCTCAATTCCGAAGTCCTTTGTTTGGTAGTATTTCATAAAAAATAAAAATGAAGAAAGTGCAAAATGCATGAAATGTAGTAGTATTTTGAAGTGTAGAGGTTGGTCTACAAGTGGTTTGCTTCGGCATTTACAAATTCGGCATAATATATCAAAAGCAACTCAATCTGTTTCGTCAGGATTAGAAAATACTGAAATTAATAAGAGAAAAATTGATAGTTATAATGATATCAGAATTACTTCTGAACAAAAAAAAAACCTTATTATCATATTTTCTTAAAGAAAAAAAAAAAAAGAAACGCTAGAGGAAATTGTAAGTAAACTTGTTTGTGTAGATGGATTCACGGTAAATGAAATAACAAAAAGTAACTTTATTAGGGAGTCCTTACATGATAAAGGTTATTCCTTTCCTCCAAACCCTAGTGATGTCATGAAGCTTGTATATAAACAGTATAATGTGATTAAAGCTCGGGTTACTAATGAAATTTCATCAAAGTTAAACGCTGGACTTCGTTGTAGCTTGACGCTCGATGAGTTTACATCGCTTAAAAATAGACGATATTTGAACATAAACGTTCACTTCAATGAGGGTGAAATCTTTAATTTAGGAATGTTAAGAATTAGGGGATCCTTTTCAGCAGAAAATTGTGTTAAAGCAGTTGAGACTAAACTAAAGGAATTCGGAATCATAACAGAAAAGCACATAGTTGCGTGTGTTACTGATGGTGCTAGTATGATGGTTAAGTTCAGAAAAATAATGAGTTGTGAGAATCACCTGTGCTATGCAAACGCCATACACCTAGCCGTGTGTGATGTGCTTTATAATAAACAAATAGATTTGGGAGAAAACATTGTTGAAATAGAAGATAAATCGCATGAAGAAGAAGACAATGATGAAAGTGAAGAGCTAATTGAAGATTTAGACAAAGCATTAGATTTAGAATTTGAAAGCGGTGTAGGAACAGATGCTTCGTTTCATATCACTTATGCAGAAAAAAATTCTATAACTAACATAAATGAAACTATAAAAAAGATTAGAAATGTAGTAAAATTATTCAGAAAATCACCTCTCAAGAATGATATTTTACAAAAATATGTTACAGAAGAGTTTGGCTATGAAAAGATGGTTTGTTTGGATACCAAAACACGCTGGAATAGTTTGTTGGCAATGCTTGAAAGATTTTTAGAAATAAAGACAGCAATTTTAAAAGCCTTAATTGACATTAAAGAAGAACAAATGATAGCCAATATAGATTTTGAAACAGTGTCTACAATTGTAGCTGGCTTAAAGCCAGTAAAAATTGACTTAGGAAAATTATGCAGTCGAAATGCAACTTTGCTAACTGCAGAAGGTGTATTTTCTTTCGTTATTGGGGAATTTAACGAACAAAATTCAGAATTTGCGAAAAATATGAAAAATTCTCTAATCCAAAGAATTAATGAGAGACGCAACATTAATTTAATAGGATTAATGCAATACCTGAATTTTGGGAGAAAATACGAAGCAACTGCAGTTACTGTCGATATTTCGAGATTGCCTGGTAAAACTTGTTTGGTTAGACAAGCCCAAATGATAGGGACAAGGCTTTTCTGCGAAGAGGAGGAATCAATATGCAACTCTTCGCACTCAGAAGAAGAGAGCATGGAGATTTTGAAAGAAAAACCTCTAACGTTTGATGAAAAATTAGAGAAAGCAATTTACTCTAAAACAAAAGTTTTATATTGTTCAACTAAAAAAAGTACTAGTTTCAACAAAATCATGAAACAAGAGATGCCACTGTTCGACTCGACTAAAAATCCTTCAACAAACATTATAAAACTATGTGAGGCCTTAAGAACTATTCCTCCAACGTCAGTTGAAGCCGAGAGGGCATTTTCTGCTGCCGGATTGTTCGTCACAAAGCTTAGAACTAGGCTGAGTGATAAAAGTATAAATTGCTTATGCTTTCTGAAATCCTATTTTAAAAATGAGTAATAAATTTATTATATATCTTTTGTATTTTTAGCTCATTATATAAATAAGCATTAATTTTGGAATTTATATGTATCCTTATTTTATATAATTATTATTGATTTTATTTAAAAATAACTTGTTTTTAAATTTTTTTGAAATATTGATGTATTCCCGGGAATCCCGGGAATGACAATTACATTCCCGGGATTTCCTGGACATTCCCGGGAATGGAAAAACCCGGGAAATCAGAAACCCTAGTGGACAGTGACAGATTTCTGCGTCATGATAGTAGAGGTCATCCTAGAGTCACGGCAGATCGGGAGGACAGAGTTATTGTCATATCAGTTGTCACAGCTCCTGATTCAACGTTACCAACCATCAGAAGTGCGATCCGCAAGGGAGTATCCATCATGACCATTCACAGACAGCTGATAGGATAAACTTTATGCGCGTTCCAACCTCTACGCACCTGTCTTTCACGCCTGCCCTCTGTCGAGCCAGATTACAGTGGTACTTGGCTCGATCAGGTGATGCTGACTTCGGACGTATAGTGTTTAGCGACAAATCCCGCTTCCAACTGTATCCTGACGATCATCGAAGACGTGTCTGGAGAAGCCCAGGGTAATGTGCCGATGCTTCTTTCACTGTTATATGTCTCATAAGGCCATCAACCAGGAGTTATGGTGTGGGGTGCCAATTCCCTTGATAGCCGGACTCATTTGGTCGTCATTAGATGCACACTTATAACGCAGCGGTACGTCGATGACATTCTGAGACCTGTTTTGCTTCTGTTCCTTTTGCAGTAACCAGGCTTTATTTTTCATCAAGATAATGCCAGACCCCTTATGGCACGTGTTAATATGAACTGTCTTACAGCTTGTCAAACACTTCCTTGGTCAGCGAGATATCTCTCCAGTCGAGCATGTCTGGGATATGATGGGAAGATGACTGCATCTACAGGGAATGTTGATGACATCACCTGACAGTTGGAGAAAATTTGGTAAGAAATACCACAGAAAACCTTTAGGGAGCTTTATCACTCTATGACACATCGTGTTTCAGTTTGCATCCAGGCTAGAGGGGGTTCAACACCTTATTGAGCTCGTTACTTTATAACTATGTAACTCTGAAAAAAATTATTCAACTTATCTGAAATCTTAATCCTTTTCTATTCTGTGCATAAGTGTCCTATCCACCATTTTTTTTTTCTCTATTGGATAACTCCTTTTTTTTTGGGGGGGGGGGGTCTTTTTTTTTTTATAGAGTGTATATATATATATATATATATATAAATATATATATATATATATCGTTTTATAGTACAATAAAAGTAGTGTTAAATCAAAAATGAATTGTTAAATATTTCAAGAAATAATGGTAGAAGAGCAGGTAACTATTAATTTAAAAATTTAATTATACCAGATATTCAAATGAGTTGAATCAATTATGAGACTTTAAGACCTACATCAAATGAATATGGATTATTGAAGATTATTTGAATTATTTTGATAGCAGAGAGTGGAAAGAGGAAACCAAAGCCCCTCCAAGTAGTGAGCATGTTAATTTGACGATGATTCAACTCCTCTCAGTGGCATGATGTGCAAGTTTCTAGAGGAGGTGTCATCTCTGTTTTCGTACAAATTACAGTTGATCTTAGTTAGAAATTACGGGTAACTTCGGTTATAACTCTAGAGCTGCTTCTATGTGCTACGTAAATAAACAAACAACCAATCCATTCATTGAAACTTTTACTGAATTTTGGTCATTACTATCATTCTAATTCTAACTTTTAATCATTTTTATAAGATTTGCATTCCATTAAAATTTACTTATTGTTAGTTTCAAAGGGGCTTTTGGATTCTTATAATTACAATATGTCTTAAAATAAAGTGTGATATACACGTAATTTGTTTACTTTATTTTGATTTCTTCCAACTGATTCACAACAGTTTGAGATTGAATTACTGTTGCCTGATTGAAGTATTGGTGTTAAAAGTAGAGATTAGAAGGTAAAGATTTATTTTATTTTTATTTTTCTTCAACAATATTTACATTTAGCTTAAAATATATTCCGTTTAATTGTTTAGCATTTGATTTAATATAAATATCTGAAAATTATTTCATTGACCACTTCAATATTTTGTTTGCTTTAATAGAACTATTTAATTGAATAATTTGACTTTTGTAGCATAAATCATTTTTTTTTTGTTATCAAAAGTTGTGATTATTTTTTTAGTATAATTTTTTTATGTTTCTATTATTACGAGAATATAACAATTAAAAAAAGGAATGCAATAGTATACATTTTAATAATAAACTTTACTTAAAAAAATTTAGATAATAATTTAAGACTGATTAGTTATCCATATCATGGTAATACCAGTATTATATAAACCTATAATCCAATTAGTAATATTATGCTATCATAAGTAGATCTGTGTTTTGATACTTAAACTCCCCAGGTACCTATGACATAAATAAGGCTTATTAATTATGCCTGGCTATATTTTTATTTTTTACATCGTTTCATAACAAAGCATTTTTTTACAAAATGTCTTCTAGCAGAATTTAAATTTTTTGGAGTATATTTAGTTACCACAAAATTTCATTAATAAATATTGATTAAAGGTTAGCACATTTGATAGCTAAATATGATCTTTGCAAACTTTTGCATATAGCTTTTTTTTATTTATTACATTTGTTTTCGTGTATTTATAATTTATGCATTATTTATACTTACGGTAAAGAAAATATTATTTATATACATTAACTTAATAATAACCATTATGTTAAGGTAGAATTAATTATCTAATTCTAAGTGATGTCTATCAGAATATTAATAACAAAGAAATCATGTTTTAAAGGTACTTTTCTTTTTCTATTACATTATTATTTCCCTTCAATTCTTGAAATGAATTGGCATATTTTAATTAGTAAGAAAATTAATTAGTAATCTTCGCATTGTAAGATTTGAATTCAGCAACTAAATTTTAATAAAGACATTGATCGCAATCTCTTGCGAAAGAAACATTTTGTATTCATATACATTCCATTTTTATGACAGGTTACGAGTTTAATTCAATTTTAATAATTTATTAATCTTCATAGCAATAGTGCAAAGCGTGTGCTTCTTTATTAAATTAAATTTCATTTCATTGTTATTCAAATTCGCCTAGACTTTGTTATATTCATTTTAAAGCAAGCATGAATTATTTATTAGTTTAATGTACACGTTTTATAATAATTAATAAAAAATTGTTAATACTATTTCAACGAAATTAAGCTTCATTTTGCATATGTAATTAATCAAATTTTACTAAATTATTTTGTTAAGCAGACGTCTCTCTCTCCCCTCTTAATACGGATCTCATTCAAATTACTAATTAAATTTAAGCTAACAGGACTTCCTTAAATTTAAATGCTGAAATACTACAACCATATTTCGTATTTCACATCACTTTATTAATTTCCATTGTTTTATTCACTAAATATTTTAATTTATTTAAGCTTACGATACCTTTACAATGGTGGGAAATATTCCTATCTGTAAGAAAGGATGAAAGATTTTGTTCAAAGTAAATTTAAAATTAGAAAAGTTCAATGTGTTTGGTCCAATTCGAATTGTTTGGCTGAAATAATTGTGTTAAACGGGTGAATACTTTTAATTTTAGCTTCATTTCAAATTAAAACTGTTTCAATAGAGTTATTTTGAGAGGGAGGGGAGGGAAGAGTTAAAACGGGGGGGCCTTTGTTAGGAATGAAAGTTGGATAATAAATATGGGAAATGGGAATTAGTAATGATGTATTACCCATTGATTGTATCCATTTTAGTGATAAGTCTATAATATTTCGAATTATGCAGATTCTTTGTAAATATTATGGAACATATTTTATAAACGGAAAGTTCTGTCCATTTCTGTGGATGTCGATATTCATTAGTCATTTATCAGCTCATTATGTACTTCAAAGTCATCTTAAAGACATTTTAAGGTTAGAGTGTCATATTTATTCGTAAATAATCAAATCTTACTTTTTTTTTGCAATTTTAGGTGAAAAGGCAAGTCAAATACCAAAAAAGTTACAAATTCTAGACATCTTATGCTTTTTTGAGTTTCATAAGAATAGTAACGTAATGATTGCTACTAAAAATGCTTGCGATGCGTATCCAAATACAGTAGACATTCATAAATACCAAAGGTGGTTTTTTAAGTTCAAATCTGGTATTTTCGGTCTTTCTGACTCGTACTGATCAGTAAGTCCAACAACTTGAGACAACGACATGTTAAGGGCATGAAGTGGAAACAATTCCATGTCAGACAATTGAGAAGCAGTCAAACACGTTTATGCAACCTTGGTTGATTATCCAAGAACATTTGCAGCCAATTGGTAAAGTAAGAAGGGCAGATGATTAGGTACCGCATAATCTATCCGAAGAAAACAAAGCTAACTTATCCACAGATTGCAACTTATTGCTTCTGCAGAACAATACAGAAGAGTTTTATGATTGCTTGATCACTGGAGATGAAAAATGGGTCCACTAGAATAATCCATAATGCAACAGGCAGTAAGTCTCTCCAAATGTTTCTCCAAGTACAGTTAAGGTACTTCTCTGTGTTTGGTGGAGTATTAATTGTGAAGGGTTGAAACTTAACACATCACATGTGAAGTTACATGTAAATGTATAGAGGTCTCATACAACCATATACTTTGTAAAACAGTCTCTTATTCTCAAATTCTGACATGTGGTGAAAATTGAGCAAGGAGGTCGAATTCCAATTATCCCTGCATAGGCATAGTAATATTAAAGTTTGGGGACCGAGGAAGCTAACCGAAATATTATAACTATTTCATCATCATGGTTTTCTGACCCTTTTTTGAACACATATAGCAAGAAAATAATTGTCTTGAAGAAGCCGTCACTCTCATGGGAATACAGTCTGGACAAATTGATGGAATTCTTCGGCCAGAGTATTCCGAAATGGATCATTATTATTCACTAAAACAAAAGATATGGTGGATTTCAGGCCCACCAAGATATCATTCCCAAGACCGTAGGGGAACCAACTTTTATTCTTCAGAGTCTAGAACAGGCAAGCAAGAATAAATACAACTATGACAATATCCTCAAATAAACACGTTCGTCGGCTTAAAAATAGTGAATACTAATTCATCAGACCAGTTTACTTGCTTCCCCCCATAGTGGGAAGCACTGAGGGACTTTACCGGTAGCATATGATTTACCAGTTCATCAAAATTGTTTGAAACATAAAACTCCCTTTGTACATTTTTGGTGGAGACGGGATCCTGACAGTGTTTGTTTTAGTCGAATGTTGTGTTTAGATCACTCTCCGTTACAACAGCCTTCTGTCTCGGTCCGTCAGTTGCAGCTTTCCTTCTACTGTTTTGCTTCATTGAAGCCATTTCACCGTCTTTCGTTGTCACAATGGCAAATTTATACATCCTACAACGCTTACACTTTCCTTCATGGAGTCTTCAACCAAGCATGCTCCTATAATAATTTCCTTTTCGAATTAATTAAGGTCTGACATTGCACTTCTTAGAGAAATCGAAGTGTACATGCAGCACATACAACAACTACTAATACACTGAAGCCTTTTACTTTACGACCACTATGTGACAATCATTTATTCCTGGTGCCGTGGCTATAATGCAGCAGTGAAATGCGATATACGAATATCTTTTCACATGTATTCGTATTATTTTGTCACTCATTGTAATTCTATGACATAATTAAGAACGTTTATATATTATTGTGCAAAATAAGATATATTTCAAAAGTTCAAAGAAAGTTAAGACATTTTCTTAAAGTCTCAAATATTCACTTTTTTATTTACACTTTAAAAAAAGCCTAATGCGTGTAAAATGTTGATCCCTCCAGTTACAGCGTTTCTTTTTCTGGGACCTTTATAAAATAATAATTTCTAGCGAGTACCTCAATTAGCATGTGAAATCTTTTCACTCAGATTACTGAGATATCACAAGAACTATGTCTAGGCTGATGGTGAAACTTTTCCAGGTATTTCCCTGGAAATTGTACATAAAATTACAGAAAAACTTTCAAAACTGTATTGAATAATTTAATTCTTTCATCCTATGCTACATCAGAAAATACTAATAATAGTAAAACTACGCCACATTTTGTCGGTGACAAGAAATATAATACTAGATCGTTTTTGCTGAGGTGCGGAAAAAGTTCATGTCTTTGACAGTTGTCAACATTGTATGTTTTTATTGCATTTTCACTGTAATATAATTCCGTGAAATGTTTGCAAAAGTTTTGAGATTCTTCAAATCACTAAAATGAAATAAAATATAATTGTCAGTAGCAAAATTTGCATTTCTATTAGAATAAATTAGAAATAAATTTGAAAAATATATAAATAGAAATTAAAATTTGTTTACATATGTCCATAAAAAGCGTTTAAAAGTAAAATGATCTTAGAAGCACACGAAAGATAACATTACAAAAACAAGTAATTTAATTATGTCAGGTATTTAATGTTTTATTACAAAATTAAGTGTCTTTAAGTAAAGAAATAAAAGGATAAATGATATATGCTTCCGATTTTAAGAAAATATATAAATAATCCCAAAGTTTTAAGTAGTCATAATGATGTAAAATGTTTTAGTTATTCTAGTAATAAGAAAATGTTTTCACGGTAATTTAGTAATTTAAAAGATATTTTTTATAAATAGATATAATTTTTTATATATTTTATTAGTAAACTAGTTTTGTGTTCTTGAAAACTAAATTTATCAGACAAAATTAAAATCAATTCCATGCTAATGAGGGTTCCCCAAACAATAAAAATGAAGTATACAATTATATAATTTGTCACGATTTTCTCTACGATTTTCTCTTCTATAACCTTGGGAAAATTTTTAGGTAATTTCAATTGTATAAAATTATCCTAGCCGATAAGGGTTGTAGTGAATTGAATTATTGTTATATAAGTGAAATCGAATTGAAATGAAAGGGAAAGAAGATAAAGATTAACGAAAAGCTAACAGGATTAAAGCATCGTAATTAATATTTTGGATTAAAGTGACTCCTACAAAAAGTAATAAAATTATAATCTCTTGTTTACGAAGTGTTTGCATCTGAATGAATTATTTGGTAAGGCAAGACTTCATTACTAGAATATAAACTAAGATTGACTAACTAACTAATAAACTGAGGGGTGTTTTGAACTTATTGATTATTTAATACGATACTAAGACAGCTATAAAACTAAAAAAAGGGATGGAAGCCGTCATAAACTTAGTTCAAATGCTATCTCGAATAATAGACAAGAACATTAATTTATTTCTTCAAGTATATGTAAATATACATTTTATTGCAAAACTTTTCAGAAAATAATTATGAAAAATAATATCTTTTACATATATCAATGTATAATGTACTTAAAAACATTAGATCGTTATTGTTAAAAACATCCTAAATCAAACCTTTGAATCAAAAAAGAATGCAAAAAAATGCCAAGTTTTAGTTTTACTGGTCATCATTTTGTCAAACATTTTGTTAGATTCTACTTGAAAGGCGCACTGCTTTCGTTAAGCTAATTTCTCTCAAAAATATGATACTTTCGTTCAAATTTACTTCTAAAACTTTTTAAGCTCAGTTCATATTAGAAGCTTCTTCGAATACTATCCGTATAACTATGGATTTATTAAATAATAAATGTATATAAAGTTAGATTCATTATCATTAGAAATGTGATTTTGTACATATTTTGAGCCCGTCTTTTCGAATTCACCAATCATTTTCTTCAGACAGAATGCAGTCCCCCGATCAGTGCCGCTTTTTCAATACTTTATTGTCTGGAATTCCTTTAATGTTATTGATGTGCAGTCACCATTCTTGTAAAAAGTCTATAAAATCATACAAAAGGGCTGCTTTAATTATAATCCTGCGCATTAAAACCATTTATATTTTTTAATCAATAAAGCTAGTGATTCAGTAATTAACTTAATGTGATGAAATAAGAAAAAATAACAAAAAAGAAACATACATAACAATTTCAGGTACTTAAATTTTCAGATATTATAAACAGAGGGCCCACTGAATGAAGCCACCTACGGCGCCACCTGTTTTAAAGCTGTGGAGTTAGCATTCCTATCACGAAAAACAGAACCGGACAGGGAAAAAAAGTGATATACAAAGTTATAGAGCATCATCGAATAAAACGGCTAAAACAAGCATCCGCAATACCATGTCCCACCTTGCGGTGTCGTGCTTTGCCCGAAAGATAATCGTTTCTTCTTCTGTTCAAATTTCGTGACGTCACAGTTGAGCAAATTGCTTAAAACGAAATGCTTGTTTTAGCCATTCTGTTCTTCGCATTAATGTCCACAAGGTGTATTTTCGTACTAAATTGATTATACTCTATAACTTTGTAAACACTCTTTTTGCCTGTCTTGTTCTGTTTTCGAGATAGGAATGTTAACTCCACAGTTCACCAACATCCACCAGGTGGAGCCGCAGTTGGTTTCATTCAGTAAGGCATGACTACTTTACTATACCTAGACACCACTTTTATGAATGTAGCAGCAGTCATTCCGATGTTAAGAGGGTGGCAAGAGACTTTAGTGGGCACCTTGTATGATAATAATATTTTTATTAAAATAATTTTAATTCATTCTTCTTACAAAAGATTAGCATATTATATAGTTATTTAAATTTATCTTTATGTTTTATTTTACATCCCAAAGACCACTCCTATTGCATTTTTAAGTAATACAAACATAAATATTTCAAATTTAATATAAATAGCGATTTCAAGTTACAATAGTTTACATAAAATAAATTGAAAGATATTATTCCTACGAAACCACCTTATTTGTACTTACAAATCCTCTTAAGCTACATTCAATAATTATACTCGTATATTGCATGTTTCTATTAAATTCCCTTCTTTCGAAAGCAGAGTAAATTTAGACATGAAATTGTATCCCAAGACTTCAGTATAAATCCAGCTTTCTAGACACATCCACTATTGACTGTTGAATTCATGCATACTAAATTATTCATAGAATTCTCGAAGGAGTTTTATCAATTTATATAAGATCTTTCAACATTAAGTATTTCTAGTTTTCTGATGCTTTGTTCTCCGTGTTATAAATTGTTCAAAAGTTAAAATTTTCCTTATAAATATGAATATTCCAGTTTTAAATTCAGTAACTTAATTATAAATAGTTATATTATTGCAGTATAATATCGACGTATATTTAATATACGTTTATAGTAAAAGACACAATACATTTTTACATCATTTGAAATTGTAGAAGAATCAAGTATAAAATGCTCGATAACAATAATAAACGCTAAGACACTCTCTCAAATGTTTCAGTTTTGGTTAAGGAAACATTATCTTAATAAATATGTGAGAAAACTTATCTGCTATTTAATGATATACGTTTTAAAATATTTTGCATAATTAAACTTGATTATGTTGAATAAAATACCTTTTTTAAAACTTTCGTAAAAATGATTTAAAAGACTCTCGATGTGTTAATAAACAGAGTATAATAGAGTTTTATTCCCCTTAAAGCTCATTAACATTATCTAACTCGATTTATAAATTTTAATCACTGTAATCAACTATCGGGGTCGTTCAATATGTATACTGCTGTTTGTAGAAAATGCAACACCATGAAAGAATCATCAGAATCAAATGAAATTTAATGCAGAAACGACTTGTACTGATACAAATAAATGATGAAATTTTCAAAACAAAAGAAACAAATTAAGCGTCCGAAATCAGTATTTGGTGCAGCCACCATGCGCTGCAATAAGTGCTGCTATACGACGTGGCATGGAGTCAAACAGATGTTGAATATCTGCTTGAGGAAGAGAATTCCATATCGCTTGTATGCGCAACCAAAGTTCGTCTTTGGAAACTGCAGGACGCGGATCACGAGCGAGACGCCGACCAACCATATCCCACACGTGCTCAATAGGCGACATATCCGGTGAATAAGCAGGCCAAGGAAGAAGTTGCATGCGTTGTGCTGAACAGAAGTCTCGAACAGTCCGCGCAACATGTGGGCGTGCATTATCCTGCTGAAAGATAGCTCCAGGGATGCCTTGAAGGAAAGGAACGACTTCGGGCTGTAGCACTTCACGGACGTACCTGTTGCTATTGAGATTACCCTCAATTCGTATCAAATTGGATCGTCCATGATACGAAATCGCACCCCAGACCATAACTCCGGGTGTTCGACCACTATGTCGTTCAATAATACACTCAGGAAGGCAGCGTTGACCGGCATAACGTCTAACACGAACACGGCCATCATGGGTCCACAAATTGAAGCGTGATTCATCTGAAAAGACAACTTGGTGCCAATCAGCTCGCCTGTCTCTGTGCTCAAGAGACCACTGCCGACGCAGCCGTCGATGATTCGCCGTGAGGGGAATCCTGTATAAAGGCACCCTTGCACGCAATCCACGGCGCAGCAGACGACGACGAATTGACGAAGCCGACAATTGTACACCTGTAGCAGTAGACCAACGTGCTGCCAGCTGCCTGGAGGAAGCTGTGCGATCATTCACCGCCATGCGGAGCAGGTGTCGATCATCGCGCTCTGACGTCACCTTCTGTCGTCCAGTGCCTGTTTTTCGAGTTGTTCGGTGCTCGTCGGTCCACTGCTTCCAAACTCGCATCACTGTGGAACTGTTCCGCTGCATACGAGCTGCTATTGCGCGATAGGAAAATCCTCCTTCTCGAAGGCCGATTATCCTCCCTCGTTCAAACTCCGTAAGTTGCTTGAATTTCTTATTCTTCCGTCGTGGAGGCATACTCAGGTCTCACTAAACGTTTGCCACTAACAAATAATCATAGACTTTTTTCAACGTCCCGCTACAGCACTTTATTTATACGCTTTCAGCATCAATTCAGAGGGCGCTGCGCGCGCCGCGCCCGCGCGAGGGCTCTGAAACTTTATTAATTTGCATAATATCCTATAATTGACATTTGCTGCGAATTTCATTTGATTCTGATGATTCCTTCATGGTGTTGCATTTTCTACAAACAGCAGTTTAGAAATTCCAAGAGATGGTGCTTGTAGCATTTAAAATTATTTGTTTTTAGTAAGCATTATGGCTTATTAGGCAGCTATTTAAGTCTGAGTTATTCATATTTGTGATCATGACATCTTTGACATCTCATAAATTCTTCGTCATAACTTTTCCAGCCAATAAGATCAGCTTCGCCTCCTTTGGTAAGCATTCACTGGAGGCAATCAACATTTTGAATTTTACTTGATTTCCGAAGCAAAATTCCAGGTCTTATCGATGTTAACAATTGGATGCAAAATAACGTCGGCAACTCGATGCGGCAGTAATCAAATTTTATTTAACAGCAAATGTCTACCAAATCAAAAACAACTTCTGAATCAATGTCAAATTTGTTTCGACTCCCTCAACTGTTGGCAGCACTCATTGATAATAATTTTATCTTAATGATGTCCTCTGTCTTCAAATAAAAGTTCTTTCTGAATCACGCTCGTATTAACAGCGTATCTATGAGATTTAACAAAATAATAATGTTCCATAATGAGATGTACAAAGACAATTTTCAAAGAAATGAAAATATATTAAAAACTATTTTTTTTATCTGACCATTTTTCATTCCTAAATATTGCCCTATATCCATATTAATGCTTGTCTATTTTAAGTAGTTTCATTATCTTCTTGATTTAGCAGGTTATAAGAATTTTCATGAACCTTATGGTGCAAAAAATAGGAATAACTATGGTGTGACCATAGTCCTAATCCAGTCGTTCAACTAAGTACCAACAATTCATTATTTTTTAATCTTTCTCATCAGCCTTTTTTACATCTTCTTTGAAGAAAACGGGATAAGAAGAAAAACTATATTTTCTGCAATGTGGTGCAAAGAACAGGATTTGCAACCAAAAATACTATTTTTAATAATTATTACATTTTCCAATTAAATGTTGGAATTAAAAAGCAAACGATATGATATTGAAGAGTATAATAACATGCTTTTTAAATATTTAAATTAAAGTGAACAGCAAATTATTAAATTGAATATATTTTAAGCTAAATGTCTATAAAAAATTAGGAGAAATTTATTACAACATTATTTTATGAAAATTAAGCTCATTACTGGTGAAAGCAGGCATTAAACATGTACGAAACAATTAAACGATAAAATATTTTAAGATATTACTCAGGTGTTCATTTTGACGTTGATTAAAACTACATCCTCATTGGCTGCTTACAAATGTTAGATATCCATCGAACTCCCCGTATCCAATAATAAGATTGGAACCTTAATATATTGCATAACAGAAAAAAATATAACTGACCGGTCATATTTCTTTCATTTGTTATTACATGCGTTAGTTAATTTCAGTCAATAAATAAATAGTCAATTAATCTGGGTTTTCTTAATTTTAGTTTTAACTCAAACTATATTTTCTTCATCTAAGAATAATAAGAACACAATATGCTTCCTTTTACATCTGTAGAGGCTGTCCCTACATACGAACGAAAATAAAACCTAATAATAGAAAAAAAAATTTACTGATACTGACTGGTCGGGTCCGTGTCGATAATATAACTTGTACGTGGTATTAAACTTACATTCCACTAAAGGATCCTCATTTCACATCAACATCTAATTCAATTCAACGCGCCAGATAATAATATTTATTCTCACAAGAGTAATCCCGTGCTTACATTCAAATTTATGTAATCTTCGATCACTCTACCTGCCCCAGCTATTCTACTATTAACTTCTATTCAATTTACAAATGCAATATCATGAATCCTATTAAAAACATTCCAGTATTTCTTTTCTAATTTACATAAGTCAAGGTCTGTTTATTACAAATGATTCTCAAAACAAATATTATCAAATGAAAGTCTCCGATGGTTATTGGAAAAGAGATACGGGAGAAAACTGGGTTATAACTGTCACACGAGCAATGCAGCGTATTCAAATAGAATGCCTCAAATGATGCAATCGAAATAAATTTGACTTCGTATGAGGCTTTTCTTACATTCCGAGGTATTCATGATTCCAAGGTATTCGTAAGTCACTAATGTCTCGTTTCGAAATCATAACTTCATATAAGAGAAAAGTCCTTCTCACGGTAGAAGTATGTTTTTCAAATGTGCTTGCTGGAGATTTTCATTTTCTTTTAATTTCTGAATAACTCCATGCCACTAGGAGATAAGCAGGAGTTTACGACATTATTTTCTTTAAAAAAAGATATACTTAAAATACATAAATTCGTTTTATGTTCCTCACAGAAACCTTTCTGTAGCAGGATTGATGCAAGTTAAATCTGTAAAGGATCCCGGTCGTTTTCGTCACTTTATCGGGGCTCAAAAATATGAGATCCTTCTCAAATAGTTCTCATTTATCTTTTAAATGTGACGGTAATATATAATCAATTTCTAAAATAGAATTTTACAAAACAATTTGAGAATTATACAAAACAATTTGAGAATTATACAAAACAATTTGAGAATTATACAAAACAATTTGAGAATTATACAAAACAATTTGAGAGTTTTGACTCTTATTTAAATATATAATTTATGTCGTTAATAAGAAACTTAATTTAACTACAGAGATTGTTCACTTATTCCCTACCTTTGAATGTTTTATATGATACCACTTTGAAACAAACTCCCCATTAGTTTCAAATTCTTATTTATTTTTCCATCTCTTTCTTTAAAACTTAAGATATTTTCCAACTCCTGCAGTATCTTTTGTTTCGTTTTTTGAAACGTCTATTGATAGTTTTGAAGCTCATTTCTTTTCTGCTGATACGTTCATAGAATCATGAATAAGTCAGAATTATAAATCTATTGATAAAAGCTTTGTGAAATTCCTTCTCGTACAGTTGTAGTTTGACAAGCGAACATTAGGGTAGCAGTCTTATATTTATCACATGTTGATGGTCATTCAGAAAAATTGTTCTTTAACTAGCGAATTAGAGATCTTTTCTTAGATAAGTCTTCACCTAGAAGAATGAATGTACTAGTAGTACTAGTTTTCCTAGAGAAATCTTCTCCAGAACGATAAATGAAAGGATTTACGTTGTCCAATCCCTTTCTCTGTTCATTAGAAATTTTAAATAGATTTAGTAGGGTAATTATATCAAAGTTCCGAGTTTCAGGGAGAATGAGGATTAGAATATTTTTTTTTTGTATATTTGAAATTCCTTCGCTTCCCAATCAAAATTTGATTGCTGGCGCGTTGAGTTATTGTCATCTAGTTAGTCGAGACAATTTGTCACGTCTATGAGAACCAGATTCTCCTCGGAAACCAAACAACAAACAAATCAATGTGTTACTTCTGGAGAATCTGCATCAAAAAAGACGTAAATTTTCTCATCAGCAGGAAATGTCATGGCAACGATTTTCTGTGATACGAAGGGCGTTGTTCTTATGGATTGCATCTAATAAGAAGAAACGATTAATGAACTATATATCTAATACTAAATAATATACCAATATATATACTAATTAATGACATAATATATTAGTACTAATCTATATACTAAATAATGTCAACCCAAGTCCCTTCTCTAATTCCCCATTTCCTATTTCTAGCACGTTTGCTTCTTAATCCACCCTCGTAGTTTATTTGTACATTTTCTTAGCTAAGGTAAATGAGACACTAAAATGCTTCAAATTTTGTATTTTCTACAACTTTACTGTTTAGAAAAAGAAGGAGTATTTCGCTAATTGCATATGTATATTATTTATGAGAAATTGAGAAACATACTATTAAAAAGTTTAATTTTAAAACTGTTAACAAATGTGATAGGCAATAGAGAGAAATATCTGTATCTCAAAATGTACATGTTTTAGGATTCTAGTACAATTTTTTCTTAATTATCGACTTTATCATTAATACCAATATTATTACACTTTATAAGATGAATATAATTTCTATACATTGAATCTATTTTTTTTTCTGATAAACACACATTAATTTTAAATATTGCACAATATTTTTATAAAAATTATGAAGAGAGAATTATTTTTAATTAATTAATGTTTGTTTACATTGATATTTTATGTAATATTGCCATCAAAATATCTTCCAACATACAAGATGAATTTCCCAAGACCCAAAATGCAAATGAATATTTTAATGGAGTAATATGATAAAGAGTACTAAAGGAAGTTTTTGTGTGTTTGAAAATTGTGTAATCGGGTGCATATGATGCATTTATACAACAATTTAACGAAGGATATCACGGCTGCTTAATACCAATATTATTACATTTTTATAAGATGAATATAATTTTTGTACATTGAATCTAATTTTTTTTCTGATAAACACACATTAATTTTAAATATTGCACAATATTTTTACAAAAATTATGAAGAGAGAAATTTGAAACATAAATCTCATTTTTTTTAAATAAATTTAATTAATTCGAATTTGAGATTATAATTACGTTCAATTTATAAAATATTATATTCATAACATTCTGGAATATTTTAAAGTTTTAAATGCAGTATACGACTGACTAATATAAAAATAGTTACAGGTCTTAACTAATAACTATCATGCATAACTACTAATATTTATAAATAAGATGTTATTTTCATAAACAAATACGTAAGAATACAGATATCAGACATATTTTTCAATATCCATGATAGGAAACATCTTATAATAATCTTTATTCGAAACAAAAAAAAAAAGATCTTGTTGAAAAGATAAAAATTATAGTAAGTTACGCCTATTATTCGGCGTATTCTATGTAGTTTCAGATACTCGAGTTGTTACAACTTTTAAAATTGTAGTGACTAACGGTAAACTTTTAAAAGGGTTGTAACTCTTTCATATTTTCGGAACATAAAAATACAAAATATTCCCACTATAATATGTAACTTTTAAGAGTTAAGAAAATAATTACTGCTGTCTCAAATGTATGATAAATAACACATTATTGTGGCGTACCTAAGAATATTTTGTGTCTGGAATAAAAACGAATATGTATTAATTTTCAATCACTTAAACGTCTATCTATATGGAGAAACTCTCATTGTATCAAAAAACAATTATCGTTTCTCCAATACCACGAATAGAGAAAGAGAGAGGGGGATTAATCTTTATATATTTTCTATTGCAAGGACTCCTTATCTTATCCTAGATAAATAAGAAAATCAGTTTGCTTCTCTACTCCCACTGAATAGATCTAGACGATATCCTGTTTCTTCCATTTCAACGAACTGCTCGTTGTCGGTACGCGGAAAAAAAGAACTCTATTATATCAGTTGACAAAGTGCTGAGCCGAAGATTATGACGAATGATAGGTAAAAGAAGGAGGATTCAGAAAGGATAATAATTTCTTGCTGCATCATGTTTGAGCAAAGATTCCTTCCTTTCTGTTAGTTTTTATTTATAATATAATAGGCAAGAGCTAAGTGAATGACTTGTTAGAAATAAGTTACCTAACATTGCAAATATTTATTAAAATTTATGGTAGAGCAAGGATTCAATGGTTAATCTTATCTCTTTACAGACCATGACTTGGATAATCGAAAAACAAAACACATTATTGATTATAGTTATATTCATAAATCATAGCCAGATGGATTTAAGTGATATGTTGGTAATTTATGTTTGGTTAGCTCATGTGCTGTAATATATTACATATTTTTGCAGTTTGTTTTATTAAAAACGTTTAGTTGTTTCTCTCAGTTAAAAAAATAATTGGAAATATATAGTAAGAGGGGTAAAAGCTTTCATACTGAAGGAAATTTAAAAATTTTTCAAAGATATTATTCTGGTATTTTTCTGGATTATTTAAGAGAATTGAATTTTGTACTATCATAAGGTTGTCTCTGATGATAGATCTCGATGTATTTGATAGAGTTATATACATCCATAGTTTAAAATGATTCGTAAAGTAATTTGGAAATACCGAAGTTAATTTCTTAACTTGGGTATATTCTTCACTACTGTAGTCAAATTACTTTTGTTTTATTTGTGACTGATTATTAAATGGAAATTAGGAATTTCATGAACTTTATTTCATTTGATAGTACAAAATGAATGAAAGATAAGTTATTTTGAATCATTCTAGTTCATATTAATAGAACATAAAATTCATTTTTCTCAAAATATTTATTGATAAAAATGAGTTTATATAATTAATTTTATTAAGAATAAGGCTTTGTGTATATATATTCCAATCTATTAAATAAGAATTCACCTTTTTTTATGTATGAATGTTTCGATGTATTTGTACAAATGCTATTATGATGTGCGCTTACAACGTGAAAAAAATAGCACATTAAATTTAAGCAAATGTTCTTCATCACAGATAAAAGATTTTGTACTTAAATAATTGCTGAATGTTAAAATAAATATCAGATGTCTTTTAGATAAGTTGTAAACAATGTTTTGAAATAATTGTTCACGAAATTGTATTGTATTTAAGCATTGTGTTTAGTCCCTTGTAACTTTTAATGAAACATTTTCTAACAAGATTAATAATATTTTTGCATTCAGAAAATAAATGGATAAACCCTTTCTAATAATAACGGCTATAATATTTCTGCTAAGAATGTGCAAAAAAGTTTTTATCATTTACCTGCCTAACCCATACATACGTACCGCAAATTCTCCGGTTTTCATTCCATTGAACATTTCCCTTAATTTGTTTACTAAATTCAATAAAACATATTTCAGAATTTCTAGATTTAATATAGTACCATTATATCGTAATAAATAATAAATTTCATTATACTATCGTCTGTATTTGTCCTGCTTCTTATCGAGTTAGCAACAATTCGCCTAGATGTATGTGTTACTGTATGACTTTCTTGATATTACAGCATATGATTATACATACCTTATAGTCTGGGTAATTGCTTGTTTGTTGCTTCAACCTTATGAGAATAATGTTGAACTATTACTATTGTTTCTTTATTAGTTCTTTATGGTTCTGTCTTACACGTCTATATTACCTCAGGGTTCTTCAAATTTAAAAAACAATTACTCTAACAATAATATACACACAAATATTAATAAAAACAAAGTTTTCTCTATTACGTTTAAGTGATTCCATACTTCATAACTGCAAAAACAAGGTACGTTTTTCTTGAACAAGTTCATGATCATGAACGAGCCAAGTTCAAATTTGAGTCGTAATGCTCATTGACCAAATAGTTGCAAAACAACCCTAATAGCATAGCGATTATTTTTTCAAAATGAATGCTGACAAGTTGAGATCATTTGCTGAAATGTTTCTGCTTTTTTTCAGTTACAAGCGGTACCTACTCACAAAATTTAGTTAGTTTTATAGCATGCAAGAGACAGAACAGGAACTGTAAAACATTATGCATCATGGGGGAAAATTTTACTCATCTACTTATTGTTGACCTGGTTATCTTCCTTTTACAATTTGGAGAGGGTTTGTTCTTCAAATGACTCAAAAGTGAAAGTGAAACGGTTCTGCAGATGAGTGTGTTGAAGATTACAGTGCATGAAAACGTCTCACAAAGAAGCAACTCGAAGGCTATTGACAATGAATCTCCAAAACTTTGAGCTTCGGTAAAGTGACGAGTACGGCACTTGATTTGGATCTTCATTTTCCAAACATGGACACAACGCCTTGTGAGGACTTAGGAACTCATTCAGATTTAAAGTGCATCAGCATCACTAGAGACAGGTCTTTAGTGGGGACAGGGTTGAAACCACCACCAATGTCGGCTGTGAGTCTTCGACAATAACTACTTAGCTACCGCGGCAACAAGATAAATATATAGCAAAATGGGCATGTGTAATTCTATGTTTTAAAAACTACCACGAACAAAAAGAATTTTTAATAAATATAAAAATTAAATGTTTTCTTGAGTTTAAAATTGCATGTATTTATACAGATATTTTAAGTAAATATATTAATAACATTTATAATGCAAATCATTTACTAAACTGTTATACAGCGTTGGTAATTTTTCATATTAGTGTTACATTTATGTACCACGCTTGACTTTTAAAGACTTTCTATTAAAAGTGAATGTGATATCTGTTAGCACCGCCAAAAAGTCGAAGAATTAGGGATGACGAGGGGAATGAGAGCGAAAACTGTTGATTTCCCTAACCGTCAGATGTTTAATTTCTAAATTTGGAGTTCTAGATGGAATTGACACGAGCAAAATTAAATTCAGAATTTAATATATTGTAACTCGTAAGACGGAGAATATTTGAATTGACAGAACTTTTACTTATTGACTTCGGTTCAGTATTTTCATCCTGGAAATGCGACAAGGAGTCATATTCAATCACTGTGATACGTGGAATGTAATTACTAGGGAATTGCGAACAACTTACAAGGTATTGAAAATAAGATTCCATCTTTCCTGTTAAATTTAATTTAATGTCAGACCTTTCTTCTGTTAGTACATTGAAAAATATGTTTGATTATTAGGAATAGGGAACAGCTTAGAATAAAAATAAGAATCGATCTTTCCTGTTCACTCTTTATTCAGCATTAGAATAAAACTTCAATAACATATAAGGAAAAAAATTAATCATAAAAATGTGCTTTTAAAATTTATATTATAATAAACAATTGGCCTTATTGATATACGAGTATAAATGTATTTATCTACATGTATCATAAAAACAGGAAACATTGTACTATAATTAAAAAATAAATTTTCCTCTTGTACATGTAATTTTTATTAAGATGTAAATTGATATTTTTTATATTTTTTTCCTTAATAAAGTTATTACTAGGGGTCAAATAGGATTTGATATAATAAATAAGATAAGAGAGAAGTTCTAAAAAGTGTCTTTTTTTCTTAATTGATTGAAAAAT
>BMAW01042126.1:0-17262 GCA_019974015.1 Nephila pilipes | reverse complement strand
ACACAACGAACCAAATGATTAAACTAATACAAGATACCTGTCTACGATGGTGTCCAAAAAGAGTTACGCAATGGTGAGGTTGTAGACCATGAATGGCTAATATATTCTCGATCACAAGGAAAAGTATACTGTTTCGTATGTAAATTGTTTTCATCTACCAATTCTACATTCAGCAGTAGCGTATTCAATGATTGGAAACATGCAAGTACGGCTATTTCACAGCATGAAAACGCACCTGAACACAGAAAGTGTATGATGAACTACCACAGTCGATTACAGTTAGTTAGGCAACCAACTTATTATGCAATACAATGATAAACGTCATTGTTTGAAGAAAGTGCTAAAGAGAATAGTGGCTGTTAATAAAATTTTTAGCTTAAAGTGGACTGCCTTTCAGAGGGGAAAACGATACTAAAGGTTCAGTAAATAACGGAAATTATTTAGGCACTTTGGAACTTCTAAGTAAGTTTGATCCATTTTTAAATGAACATATTAAAAAGTACGGCAGTTCTAGAAAAGATAATCCTTATTATCTATCTGTTAAAATATGTGATGAATTCATTGACGTCGTGGCGACAAAAATTTTAAAAACTATCGTCACTGAAATGTAGAAAGCTAAATATTATTCTATTTCCGTTGATTCTACTCCAGATGTGACTCCTGCTGACCAATTAACTTTTATTTTACAGTATGTTCGAAATGGTGCACCCATTGAGAGATTTTTGCAATTTATTTGTATTAATAGACATACTGCAGAGTTTCTGACGGATGTTGTGGTTTCATTTCTGGAAAATAACAGCATTTTCCACAGTGATTGTAGAGGTCAGTCGTACGATAATGCCTCGAATATGTCTGAGAAATATTCAGGATTGCAAGCCCGACTTCCAAGAAAAAATAAATAAATAAATACGCTATATGCGTACCATGTGCAGGACATTCTTTCAATTTAATTGGCTTTCAACAGTAGAATGTAACTATAATGTAACATTTTACTCTGATTTTGTCCAAATTCTTTGCAATACTTTCTCATCATCAACCCATCGTTGGAATATACTAACATTAGATTTGAATTGTGATAAAAATAAAAATGTACTGTAAAACCTATCAAAAACACGTTGGTCAACACGCGCAGATGCAATTAAAGCTCTGAGCTCCGGATATTCAGAAACTGTCTTTGAGCCTGGATCGCTTAATAAATGATGAATTGCAGTCAGTGGATATTCGACTTTTTGTTAAAAAATTAAGATGAATGAATTAGAAATTACTTTTTTAATTTTCCTTTGGAGTGATATTATGACACGTATTGACAAAGTAAATCTATTTCTCCTGAGTAAAAATGTGGATTTGGCGAAAGGTACAAAATTATTAAAATCGTTAATGATATATATAAAAGCTAAAAGAGTCTCTTTTGACTATTATGAGTCAAAAGCCAAGGAAGTAAGTATCCTTTATAAAGGAGCTTGATAAAGGGGTATCAAAGGGTTCACAAGCGTGTAGGACAACGCAATGTTGAAATTACTTTCCTTGAAGGAAATAGAGACACCGACACTACGTTTGAAAACAGCCACAGCCAGAAATTTGAACTAGAAACCTTTTTACCAATAATCGACTCTCTAATTTGCAATATGCAAACGCGTAGTAAAAAGTATGAAAAGAATTTGAAATGTTTGGATTTTTTTAAAGTATTTCTATTTTGGATGAGACATAAATTAAAATAGCAAGCGAGAAACTATTAAAATTTAATGGAGAGGAACTGAACTTGAAATGTCAACATTCCAAGTCATATATGATTATTGATGGCAAAAAGTTAAAGAAAAAGCAAAGGGAAGAAATCGGAAAAAGAAAGATTAATGAAAAATACATAATCCTCCAAATGCAGATGAAGAACAGTTGTTGGATGGGGGGGGGGACTGGAATTGGGATCAACACACTCAATACATACAAGTATAATGAAAGACTATTCAATGTTTCCTAATATTGAAATAATAATGAGAATTTTCTTATGAAGGATGATTACTAACGCAAGAGGTGAGTGTTCATTTTCAAAACTCAAACTGGTAAAAACTAAATTGAGAAATCGTATGACTCAATCACGTTTGAATAATTTAAGCTTGATGAGTATTGAAAATGAAATAATATTAACAATTGATTTTGATTGGCCTAATTAATGATTTTGTGAATTTAAAATGTAGAAAACGAATATTCACATAAAACTTCATTTTACTATGGATTGCTTTTATTGAACTGTGCGTGTATATACACCAAATTAGATTAAAGGGTCTCAAATGGGACCCATTTTCTTCATAAGGGCCCAAGGCCTCAAGAAGTCTTAAGCCATCCCTGCCCAGCGTCTGGGGGTATAGCCGGGCGCCCTACCCTTGGGGGTTATATCAGGGGACCGCAGGGACTTATTTTCTTTAGGTAAATATGGGCATCCTGACTCCGAGGCACTCTAGTGATCTTTTTCTTTCCTATGGGGTTTACTGTCTTTCGTAAACACTGGTGACGCACCTCCGGGTTACCCTAGCGTTCCTTCTCTATTTTAGACTCTCCTTCTTGTCAACCAATTGTCTTTTTTTCAATTTCTTCACGTCTAGATAACAATTAAATCTTGTTTGGCGCAGCATAGCCCCATCTGGCCATGCGTCAATAAACCTTACGTTCACTCACTCACTTACTAATGCACAATGGATATTTTGTCTTAATTATGAACTGATCCACATTGCTTAAATTACATTTATGTTATTGTATAACATGTAATGCAAAAAAAAAGCTATTTTTTCATATGACTATACCGTTTTGCTTTAATTGAAAACATTTGTGATATTTCTAAAAAAAAAATCTTATTAAATTGATATTTTTTTCTATAATCATAAGGAGTCCTATATAATCATAAGCTATATCCTATATATAGCCAAATCATATCCTATATAAGGTTTCTATAATCATAAGCTCTGTCCGAGTAAATGTTAATCCACTGACATCAATTAAAAATGGCACATGTATTTAGTAAAAAAAAAAAAAAAAAAAATTTAAAATTTCTTGTATAACAAATGTTTTGGGATCTAAGTGTGTGCAAGTTCATAATTCAAAGCAGCAAGAACTGCTATGTAGAATGGATGGTTTCACAGACCAAGCAGAAATTCTTGCATGTAATAGTTTATACTATAATGGTACAGAATATTCCAAAAATATGGCTGTTTTAATTGGTTGTAGGGATGAATCGGGGGTTCGAGTCCCATTAAATCTATCGCAGTAGGGATGTTTCAAGAGGGAATTATGAGGTTCGACTCCAATAGCCTTCATGTTGCTTCTAACTGCGCAATTAACAAACAATCAATCAATCCAAGCTTCAGTTACTTCTGTGTGTGTTCCGAATCCAGAACTATTATGACTTCTTCCAAGTTTATTTAATAAAATCTTCTTTATACGTACGTTTAAAACGAGCGATATTCCAGGCAATCAATAGCTTCGTTTTCTCTGTTGTCTTCGCAACTAAAAGAAGACCAATGTCCTTGTTGACTGAAGATTGAAGACTAGATTATGAAAAGACCGAATTTCTCTGTTGACTATTTTGAATGAGTGGATGCTTTTCAACTAAGACACAACTGCTTTCATGTTTTTTTTTTTTTTTTCAATAAAAATTAAATTTTTGGCCCAGTCATGAAATATCCTTTTTTCTTGTTCGTATTTTCATTTTTTGATATTTTCATGTGTAATGTTAAAATAAAAATTCTAATACATTGACTTCCAAAGTTTGAAATTGAAACAAAATTGTTAAATTAATTTACGGCGTGTCAAAATTTAAATTTTTTTAATTGTTTTATAAAATATATATATACATAATATCGGAATTTTTCAAAAGCTCAAAATAGAAATCATAAATATTTTGTGCATACCAGTTTAGTGTTGAGCAACTCCAATGGCATCGGCAAATTATACGCACAAGAAATTATTTATAACCAAGATTTAAAAAAATAGAAAAGTAATTGGACACAGCAAACATGTTAAACTAAAGTTTTAATCATTTAATCAGTTTAACGTGATTTAGGGAAAAAAGTTCCTAAATTATTTTAAAAGAATGGTTTAAATTTTCTACGGTAGTCCTTTTAAATCAAGAGCCTCTTTTGCCCACTCTTGTACTTGACACAATTCCTATAATAAAATCTAGCACACACGGGGCTTGTCTCTAATAAATGTTGCCAAGTTAATCAGAACTAGAACTAAATTGAATACTGAAATCCGATCTGGCCGTTTAATACAACACAAAAAAATAGAAGACTCCGTTGTCTGTAATTTTATAAAACCTAATTTGTCTTTTACCTCCTTCAAAGACAACATTTGACTATATTTGATTATTCCGGAAGAAATATACAAATACAAAATTTTAAGTCGCATTCATCTTATTGATATCAAATAACTAACAAAATCACAAATAAACCTATTAATGTTATTATGTTTGTCAAATGTTAAAAAGAACATATTCAAATATTACACGTAATAAAACCTATTCTGTGTTTAACAATAGCAATAAAGTATTTTTTTTCTCTTTAAATTACGTTTTTAAAGTAAACCGTCCACTTGGCTTTTATCAAAACGCGAGTGGAAAACGATAAGTTATTAAATTTTTTTACAATATAAGTATGTTGGTTTTTTATTAATATAACTTATATTTCAATTAATAAAAGTAGACAATTAGTAGATAAATAATCGTTGGTATATTTTAAACAAAGACCAAAAAAAAAATTAATGTCATTTCTACTGAATGTTGAGAAAAGACCATTAAACTCGAATCAAAATTATAATTAATAATTAAATGCCTTTTTATAATATATATATATATATATATATAGCATTTGAAATAGCCTTTAATGATTTTAAAAAAACCTTAAGATTTTAAAGCCCCTCTAGAAGACACTTTTCAAGAAAATAGTAACCTTAACAATATCCCCATAAATAAAGTAGACGATACAATTTCAAACTTTCTGGACATCTGCAAAACACAGTCAGCTTCCTCCACTAGCTATAAAATCATAAACAAAAAAGCTCCCAGTTAAAAAATTTCAGGTACAATCGCCAAATTCAATTCAAAATCATGCGTTAAAGCTTCACTCTTGAAATCCAATCGCCCATCTCAGAAAAATCTACAGTAAATGCTTAATAAAAAGAAATATTTCCCTACGTTTGCAACGTTCAAAAGGTTCGCTGCTGGGTTCCACTGCTAAGAATTTCAAAAGAACAGAATGAAGACACTTCACAGCTGTATTATCCAGGTGCAACACGACATTCCACCCTCCCTTCTGATTAGCTATCTTTACACTGTCTGTATTCACGATTTGACCCAACCAACCCCTTTGAGAACATCTCATTGTTCAAGTGCGAATCCTCATTCCTTGCTCGGGAGACAAGCCAAGCGATAAGAATGACACAAAAAGACACTCGAAGAATACAGAAAAATGCAGGAGCCAGGAGAGGGTAAGTTTTAGCTTTGGAAAAAAAAAAGAAAGTTCAACTCTATGATTTGAGAAACAACGATGCTTTAAAATCCAAATATTCATGTTTCAAACGGGTACTTTAAAAATAAATTTCTTATAGTAACAAGGAACAATAAACTATTCTTAAGATAAACTTTTTCAAACGATGCGCGTGAGTTGCGAATTTCTTACTTATTAATTACCTACCAGTACTACACTGGGGACAAGGAAAGAAAGAACCGTTGAATCTCACTTAGACTGACTGGAGATGAAAACCCAGGATTACGTACTCCAACTAATGGACCAATCTAGCATCAGTTGCAATTATTGTTCGTCACTTGTGAAATGAGCAAAATTGTTAAAAGTAATGCATATACTGCATAAATTCAATACAACTCAAAAATCGTTGCACAAAAACATCAAAATTTGATATCATTCAATAAGACGGAAATTAAAAAAAAAAAAAAAATTTATATTTTTTCTGCAAATAATCTTAAATGAATTGGTTTTGAAAAATATGCTTCATAATTAAATAACTATTTATAGCTAGGTAAAAGATTATTGAAAAGCTTTTGAAAGTAATTTTCTATGAGGAAAAAATTCTTTCCAAGTTTGAAAAGATGCTTTTGTGGGAGCTGATCTCTTACCTTTCATTATTATCTAACCATATTACCGTTCGGTTTACTGTTTTTGAAACTAATTTCCAAAACCGTATGCGTGAGTTTCAATTTACTTTGCGTATATAGAATATGTAAGTTCTATCGTTCATTTCTTTATCCCCGATTTTGTAATGGATAACTGGGGCTGTGAAGAAATGAAATAAACTATTTTTTTGATGAATTGTCAATGATTGATTGTTTATGATAAACACATAAGCTAACAAGCTTAGATGAGATCTAATCAAATTTTTATTATTATATCCAACCTAAAAAGTAATTCCAATTAGTGATTTTTTTTTCTTTTGCCATATGAGTGAATAAGAGTAATATAACGGAATATATATGATTTTCGGTGACAAAGGTTTTTTTAATAACATTTCTATAAAAATATAATGAATTTTGCCTATATTCATTTTATATCAAAGACATGTAACTTTCTGAAATTTAAAAAAAAAATAATATTAAAAAAAATTTCAACTTCTGGTTCAAGCGGCTTTAGATATTGTTCTGTTATTCACCAAAGTTGAATCCATTGAATTTTCCGTTTCAAGGACTTTTCTTACCGTGCAATATTCCCTTGTCTTTCGATTTCGCTACTAAATATTCTGTCCTATTCCTGAGCATGGCTTCGAGAGGGACTGTGAAGCTGCTTTCGATTTAACTTAAAAAACACATCTCCTACTTGGCTAGGAGATTTTACAGTACCATCCACTCTCATAGTAACTCCCTTATTCAAGCACAAAAAATCTTCCTTCATAATAATGGATTTCACCCGTTTCCTTACGAATCGTGTGAAAATTATTTCAATCTCTGTCCGCCATAAAACTGAATTCCGCTCCGATCAACCATTCCAATACACATATCACACCATTGGCCCTCCGTTCAATCCTTCTTACCACCCCACCCACGTCGCTATTTGATCTGGCGACCGAACTCCTCTGACTCCGGACGACTTTTTTAGCTGCTTCTTTTTGCTTTCTCCATTCTCCTATCCTTAAACTTCCTCCTTACATCACTTTCATTTTATTATTTTTTACTTTTTATTATTTTACTTAAAAAATACAAAAAAAAATTATACACTTGTTTCAATTCGGGAAATGGACTGTCCATTACAGTCACCATTCTCTTGAAATGAAAAATTTCTTATAATTACAAAAACATAAAAAAAAACTTTACATTATTATAAAATAAAACAATTCCTACGACTGGAATTTTTACCGGTTGAGGGGGCAATTTCCTCCTTTCATTTTTTTATTCTCCCTTCCTACTCTATCGCACTATCTCATCCTAGGCGCTTCGGCACCTTTATTAAACTGCTTGTTCTTTTCGCATTTAATGATCTTTTTTTTTAAAAAAAAAAAGATCACAGATAAAACATGAGTAAAACGCCTGCCCAGGCTAGCACTCAATTACCTCATCCGAATGCTGCTGCGACTTAACAGATACAGAATAATGATCACGGTGATTGAAATCAGGCAAGCAGAGGGAAGGAAAGGTTTGATTGTCATTCACACCTTCGATTGAAAGTAGAATTGGTGAAAAGAAGACTTATTTATTCCAATAGATGCTGTACAAAACCAAAATTACAACAGAAGAGAACTGAGTAATTATATTAGATTGATTGTTTTATTAACGTCACACTTAGAAGCAACACGATAGCAATTCGTGACGGATTGCGTAATTATAAACCACATTCAAATGACTCGGAGGACACCTGAGTTGAGCATTCTACCCACAGTATTTCCACACCGAGTCAACGTGAGAACTTAGAACCTCGACAGTGTAACGAGCATCAACCCCATTAAACAGAGGTAAAAGGGGACTCGAAACCATGCCTCGAAGAAAACAACGTCATGACTTTTTGGCTACCGCGCGATCAGTAGTCACTCTTAAGAAAGAACATAATGAATGAAGAAGGTAAAAATATTTTCCACAAAATACATATTTGGTTTCTCCAAAACATATAACCAAGTAAAGTTTTAAGGAGACTAAACTATTTAACAGATACACAGGAACTTTCTTTTTTTCAAGATTCTTATTTTTGCATAGAATGTTAATTAACTCAATTGTCATTCGAAATACGAATCCCAGAGTGGATAATGTCGGACGTATTTGTGACGCTCCCACGTTGCTACTAAGGTTTTGAATCATTGAAACTCAAAGAATGTTCATTCCAGAAAGAATTAAGAAAAATCAAGCTAATTTTATTCTAGAATACAGAATGACAACTTTTTTTATGAATGCGTATAGTTTACTAACTTTCGACTTAAACTCAAATTTATAATTAAAAATTTAACTTATCTGAATAACAACAAAATTGGATATCAGGCACGAATCACATATCAGCTTTCCAACGATCAAGTAAGTTTCCTTCACCAATATCATGCGCACTACTATAATATTTACCTTCAATCTTCCCTCAGCACTTAAACACGTCCAATCTCTGTATCTCATCACTTCCTATTCCCTAAACTTCTATATATTTAGCAATGCCGATAAACATAAGGTCAAATTTATTCACATGGAGAGATTTTCAAATCAAATAAAGTAGCACAAAAACTTAGTTGAAAGGTAAAAAACCAGAATATAAATATCAAAGCAATGGAGCATTTATTTTACTTGTGAATAAAATAAATGCTTTGGGCCACATTCTTTAACATTAGCCAAAAATACCTCTTGTTTTTTTCCCTTCACTCTACACTTCAAGGTTATCTTCCATCTTATTTTGTCACCTTCAAGATCGGAAGATGAAAGCATTCCCCCCCCCCGGGGGGCCTCCTAGATAAACAGATGGCCAGATAAAGGCAAAGTAGACAAAGTGGGTTTCGAAAAGGGTGTAAAACGGGGATCACTGTTGTAAATTGCTATCATTTGACATTTATGGCCGACTTTGTTTAGATCGTTGGCATTGGCGTGCCCGGGGGCGTCTATCCAAACCCTGAGCCATACCGCACGCTGGGAGAGCAACAATACGGTTTGGCGATAAGCGATGTTTTGGTGGCGTCCTACCGTGTTCATTCTTATTTATGTTTCAGAGCGATTGGAATTGTAATATGTGCTTCTGCTTCGGCTTAGGTTTTAAGTTTTCGTCTTTTTAATCGATGGATAAAAAAAAGCTATAAGTTTCAATGCACTTTCTCTTAAAATCAAACCAAATACATGGATGAAACAAACTAACCCTTTCTCGCTTTATTTTAAGAAATAAAAATACTAGATTTAACATTAAAATACATTTGAGATTGTTTTAAAAAAACGTATGCGTTTTCAAATGAGCAAGGGTGTTTCTATGTGAAATATTCGAAGTTATAAATGTTTTTTTGTCGTTTTCTTAAAAATCAGTATTAATGGAAACGGTGAGAAGGTATCCTATTTCGATCGTTTGTAATTTCTGAATAATAGAAACGATTGCTTTGCCGTATGGTGTTTGTTAGTTAAGAAATTGTCAGCAAAAAGTGCAAGGGAAAAAAATATTGAAAGAAGTTTTAAGTATACTGGTGAACCGTGTTAGTTCGAAATCCATTAAAAAAAGAGTTGGAGATATATATATATATATATATATATATTTCCAATAAACAATAAAACAGGAAAAATTCAATACTCTCGTTAAACTTGTATTACAAGAGAATTTTATAGTTTTGGTCAGGATCTCTATAAACAAATTCAGGATCTCCCTCAGGGAGGTCCAGCTAGTAATTGTCTGGCCAATTTTTATTTACATTTTTATGAATTAAAACAGATTAACAATGATTCTTACTTTCTTTTTCGTTACATAGATGATCTAATTATTTTAGGTAAAACTGGGGATTTTAAACCAAATATTTCATTTTACCCTAATTACCTCAAATTATTAAAAACTAATCTTAATTCAAATATAGTAGAATTTTTAGATCTCGATTTGCAAATAGTTGACAATAGATTTATTAGTAATATTTTTGATAAAAGAGAGAGATTCAAATTCCATAAAATTAAAATACCTTTTTGGAACAGTAATCTACACAGATCCATTTATAGGAATATTTTATTGGGCTTTTTATTACGTAATAACAAATTAACCACACATAAAATAGACAAATTTAATAACATTAAAAAATTCTTCAACAACTGTTTGGATCATGATTATCCAATAAATTTCTTAAATACTTATATACATCACAAATATATTAAACATCTTTGCGAATCGTGATCCAATTTCAAATCCACCACACAACAAAAGGTCCACAAAGTCGGCTTGTTAGTGGTCTAGCCGTGAAGAATTTATTTATTTACATTTACACAGCTTACATTTTTACTCACTCTCTGGACCGTTATACTCCTTTACCATACAACTTATTACCAACCAATTGTTTGCATCCTTTTACATTTTATTACCAATCAAACAATGATTTAAATCTTTTTTCAATTTATATGGTGATGATGTGTTATATTTTTTCATTTTGAGTATGTGATATACATCTTGAAGCTTAAAGAAAATTCCGTCTTACTACTCACATATTTGAATCTTCATTTCTTTGAATTTTTGTAAGTAATTTTTATATTTTGATCTGTTGATAATTTTTAGAATGATAGATTTTATTTTGTAAATTTTATCGTTGAAATTTTTTGCATCTTTTAATCATTTAACTCTTTTGTAATTTGGATTTCCCAATTCAGCCTACCAGGAATTATAGATTTTATTTTTGTAGATTTTATCGCTGAATTTGTTTGCATCTTTTAATCACGAACTCTTTTGCAATTTGGATTTCCTAATTCAGCCTACCAGGAATTATAGATTTTATTTTTGTAGATTTTATCGCTGAATTGGTTTGCATCTTTTAATCATGAACTCTTTTGCAATTTGGATTTCCTAATTCAGCCTACCAAGTCGCAAAGGGGGAAGGTTGGTACCATTAAACTAGAATAACCCCGCTTAATCGGTCCTCAGCCCGATATTGCTTTTTGACTTGCTGGGTTCCATATTTTCATTTATTTTTTCTTTCATTGTTACATTTCTTTCTGGATTTTTGTCTTTTTAAATATTTTAAATTATTCTTTCATAAATTTTCAGTATATATATATATATATATATATATATATGTGTGTGTGTGTGTGTGTGTATTTTTGTCTTTTCTATTATATATATATATTAGTACAGTAAAATCAGTACGATGTAGTTTCGTAAACATAAGTCCAGCCTATACCTTGAAATCTAAGCAAAAAAGGCATTTTTATGAAACAATGGCTAGCAATTACGATTTAGTTCAGTTAATGACTTAGCGTATATTGCAGCAAAAAAAAAAAAAAAAAATGATATGCATTCTTTCCTTTCGTTATTGTTTTTGGCTCACTATGTACTTTTTACCAGGATATTCATGTTTAAATAATCCGTGCTACAGCACGTAGTAGTATGTTTGTAAAATTGTATTTCCCCTCATGAACCATTATCAATCCAAGTAAAAAGTGCTTCTTGCAAAGGCTGGCACTCCAAGAACATTCGATCGTCGTCGTTCTTAACATAAACTGGCTCACTTAGTGTATTGCTATTTCAGAAAATTTTATTTTCGAGGTACGTTGGGTCTTAGTTACTGACCTAAAGCCACTGGAAAGAAAATTTGAGAGCAACAAAATCATGTATGGATTACTAACAAATTCTACACTATTCTGCTGAATTTGTATTGATTAGCAGCTTGTATTTATTCAACACGCATTTAATTTCACCTGCGATTAATTAGCAACTTTCTAAGTATGATATACTTATTTGGATTTATCGAAACTTTTGGATGTTTTGAGAGAGTAAATGGAGTAGGGTGGCAAGTCGAGCGCACATGATAAAAAAAGAAATCTTTTTCAAAATCCACAGAGACGAATCTTAAGAATGTAAAGTAAATGAATAGCTATACATTTTTTTCTATTTATTTATCAGTAGGGAAAAATTAAATTATTACTCAAAATGTAGGAGAAAATAATGTTCGAAAAGACATCTAGATAGCGCCACGAGGCGAGCCAACGATAGTTACATATTTGGTGGTTTTAATTTTTCTCTTGCACATTCTTTGCTCTCATTTTCTAACTTGCATAAGAAGAGCGATTCTCGTGTGGATTTGATTGGCCAGCAACGGAGGAGCAGGGGGTGGGACTTGAAGGCATCACTTGGAGCGGGAAAGTTACTTGTCGCCTTTACTCCTCGGTAACTCCTTGGCAAACACATTTCGATTAGTTTTGTCCAGTGGTTGCTCTTCTCTCATTGCGTTAGGATCAAAGTAACCAGTGTCGGTGGAAAATTTGGCTTGGGATTGTGAACTCGTTCACGTCTTCTGAAATATGAGGTAAGTGCTGATTAAGTTATACGTACATGCCCAGTTGTGAGATAACTAAGTAGTTTCTGTTCAGAGCTTTCCTAATAGATATTATGCAATGAGTGTAGAGTATGTTATACTTTCCAAATCAGATTCATACTTTTAAGAACGTAATGATATAATTCTACGAATGATTGAATACGCATTGCATTGAGCTCAAGTCGATAGACCGAAATACTTGTAAAAATTTATTTATGTGTGAGCAAAGAAATGAATTTTACTAACGAATTAATTTCATGCAGCCTGTGTTGCAGTTTCTGATTATTTGGAATAAAAACCTGGAAACTAAGTAGTTCATACTTTTCAATATATTTCTTAAAAGAATGATGAATTTTCAAATTTATAATTGCATAAACTGCACATGTTTTAGTACTTTTTTTCTTCAGGAATTTGTAATACCGAATTCAATATATCAATGATGTTGCTTAAAAACAGAGATTATGAAAAAATATAATGTTAATAATCGTAACATGCAAATGCTTTTATGTTGAAATGTTTTAAAGAATTTCAAAGTACATTTACAGATTTATACTAATTAATCAGTCCTTGTGTTTTAATTAAAAAAGTATTTTTTTAAAGTAAATTTATTTATTTTGAGCATTGAATATCTTTTTAAGGAGCTTTTTATCGAAAGCTGCCGATGCTTGTTTCAAGTTGTATGACTTTATTTTTGTTTCACGATTACTGTTCATTATCTGTGTGTTTTATTAGTAATTATATTCACGTTTTTATTTATTTATTACATCTATTGTAACAACCTAAAGAAATTCGTTGAAATAGGTTTCACTTTTTCGGAAGACATTTCTGATGACATACAAAAAAGTTTCGGATTAAAATATTTTAATAACAATTATGGTGAATATTTAATATGAAATATAACATATAGAAATTGATAATATTGATGCATCATGATCATCTGCATGATTAATTGATTTTCATACACACTGCGCTCCAATTTCAGCCTGCGATTGAAACAGTATCATTATTTTTTATTTAAAAAAAATTTAATACTGATTCGTAAAACTTTATACAACTATTTATCGTTCCAAAGGTCTCTTAAAATTCTGTTTCTGAGAAAAGAGGACTGCTAAAATATTTCATTAAATATTCATACTGTAGCATTCAATTTTAGCAGTTTAGTAATAAATGTCCCTGGAATAAAGAATGGAATAATTAATGTCACTAGATTAAGATTCTATGCTACTGCTCACCGAAAACGAAACTCTTAAAATTATGACTGATCAAAATTATAACTTAATAATAAAAATGTTTATGTATCACAGCACATATCTGAAATTAAACTATAGGGTTGAATCTGTGTTAACAGACACACACAAAGTTATTAAAAACATGAACTGTAGATTATTTGTGTATGCAATACGTGGCACAACAGATTTTGCCACTAAAAAGAATCTGTTCTTAGCAACTTATTATATAGTTTTCTAAATTAATCATGAGTTAAAACTAGGGGCGTTTGGATAATATTATTACAACCATAAGACGTTCAATAAATTAATAGGATTAGTTAAATTATTGCTAGAGGTTGATATTAAAAAAAAAATACACCTGGTTATTTCAAATATAGTATTGACAATTATATCTTTTTTTTTTTTTTAATTTTATATATTTTATTTTATTTATAATATTTATGCACACAATAATCATAATTCGAAGCCGGTAAAGTAATTTTGTATCGCAATTAAAGAGGAAAATAAGAAAAATCAAGGTTTTAAAAGTATTTTTGTATGTATGTATGTATTTTGTATTTGAAAATAGCAGCTCTTGGCATTTTTATATATTTTTAAGGTTATAAAGGATGAAAAAAAATATTTTTTTTATTTGTTAATCTGTGTATAATGCCTTATTAACAAGAAACACCCCTTTCCCAAGGAACAGTATAAATTGTTATTTTTTTAGGACCGGAATAAAAAAAAAAATATTAAGTTATATTGATTTCCCAATATACTTTTCTTGTGTTTTTGTAACGTATATACTGAAGAATCGTTTATGTTTGACATTTCTAAAAGAAACTACTGTAGTCAGAATTTTCAATTTCTTGACATGTATAAATTAAAAACAATCTAAAAAATAAATATAAATTCTGCATTACATTTTTGTTTGTTAAAATCTACAATAATAAATGTACTCTATTATGATTTCTGTGTAAAAAAATCGTAAGCAAAAATATATTTTGCTGTTTTAGTTAAGAATTATTTAAATGAACAAAATATGTCAAATTGCTTAGCAATATTTTGTGCTTAAAAATTTAAATAAAATTAAGTGCACAGCCAATTAATCTTATTACAGAAAACACATTGTTTCGAAGTTCCTGATTTCATTTGAAGGTCAATCAATGTAATTCATTTTAATCTTTTTTCAATATAAATATCATTTTCTGTGATATTAAAATTCGCAAAGTGTTTCTTGCCGTTCTCTAAATTTCTTATTAATTTGATCATTAATTTATTATATGAACCCATAGGCCATATCGAATAGGTTAAATAGAGAAGAAAAATTAAAATGATGTACATATGTATTGTAATGCTTTGTGTATATCGTAATACGTGATATTTCTAAGTTTAATGTACGTTAATAATGTGCCAAACATACGTAAACAGGTTTCGGTAGCGGGCAATTAATATTATGTATTAAATTTAATATTTTAAACAAATCAATATTTTAAATTAACACTTTTAATTATTAAATTAACATTATGTAATTATTAAATTAACATTTAATTATTAAACATATTTTTTTTTTATATTATCTAAAGAAATAATTTACACAAAGTGAAATTTTCCATCCTTTTGAAAAAAAAAAGAAATTTCAAATATATTTTTATTTCGGTTGGCTTAATGCAAGTAACAACCAATATCTTAAAGCTAGGAATAAGACATATGAAATTAGCTACTTGAAATAATTTCAGTACCTATAAAAACGGAAGTATTTTATTCTGGATGTTCATGTTTTCACTAATTAAAATTAACATGGTTGATCTTGTGTGTAAAGGCTATCAACTTTATTAACCAAATACATAACCTGTCTCATTCTCATGTAAAATTGACTTAAATTCTTGCATTTTGTCACTGAATTTGAAGTACCGCTCAAATAGATCCCTTGATCAAGATTCTGGGTATTCACGTGTCTGTACATTTCAGTATGTTTGGATTTTTAGGGCAAAGAAGAAAAAAGGAAGAAAGTGATAAGTGGAATATATTTTTTCTTCGAAACTCAGAGCAGTGACCTTGCATCGCTTTTGAAAGCCTTGTTATGTCTGGTATATAGCTGGTTGTTTTAAATTTGGAGCAGGATTGCGCATTATCGTTCGTTTAGTTGCTTCTCAACTTACTTTTTATTTGATTTACGCAAAAGAATGTTTGTGTTGCATGAATGCGTGAAACCAAATGATTGCGAAAAGAGCAAGATCGATTATTGTTTATATTTTAGATAGTTTAAAGCCGAGAAATTAAACGGCTTGTCAGATCTGTGAATTTTGTTGCTACATAGTTCCTCGCCTTTTAAATCTATAAACCACATTTGAAGAACAGCTGTGTCGATGCTTTTTGATAGCAATACTGTTTTAATTGTTTGATTTCTGTAGACCTTCGGTGATGTTTGTAGTTAACCTTCAAAGAGAGAGAGAACTCTTATCTCTGAAAAACTGTGCAAGATGTTTACATACCAATTCAAATAGTGATGTTTAACTCGAGTGTAAACTTTGATTTTTCAAAAATTAAATTGAGTCTTATTCTAAAATTTGTATTTTAGAGGAAAAAAGCTATTGTGAACAAATATTAAAAAAGCAAGCTGAGAGTAAAAATAACAATCAAAAGCCCTTGTGTAACACAATAATTTTATAGAGATAATGTTGTGCTTGTTGAACAGATGACCTATTTTTATATCTGAAATTTTGTTTTATTAATTCAGGGAGCCTTTTAAAAAGTCTATGATAAAAAATAATCTTGATTCCTAAAACTATTTTCCACACATAATTAGCAATAAAACTATTCAAAAGTTTTTCTAGTAAATTCATAGGTATGGAGAGAATTGAAATCAATATACCATTCTTTATAAATTTTTAATTGCCGTGTAGAAAAGTCCAAAATTTTGAAATTAAAATGTAAAAAAGAAATATGAAACTGCCAGAAATTTTTTGACTGGTAAGATTAAACCAATTATAGTTTTTAGTGTCTGTTCTTTTCAGCAATAAGAAAAAAAATCATGAATAAATGGTGCAATAATTTACATAAACAGGTTCAAATAAAATAGCTAAGTAATTAAATAAGTCTATTTTACTGAAAATAAGGCTTTAAATGTAAAAATTTCATCATTATTATTTGACGGAATTTTAATATTCATAAAGATAAAAAAAAAAATTCGAAGCATAACGGAAGTATTAAAATGTAAATGGAAATATTAAATTCCAAGACGTAGGTCCACTTTTTTAACCGAAGCGGTGCAAAAATAAAAAATGATTAAATAATAAATTAACGTAAAAAAGAAAAGATTTGTATAAGGTCACCTTTTTCAATCAATCAAAAATAAATTTAAATAAAAACTTCCATATTTATCCGTTACAAAACCAAATCAAATTTGAACAAAAATATTTTCAAGAGAAATGTTTGCATTTTTTCTTAAAGTTTACATAATCATGATTTTTGTCCACCTGTGATTATATTTTAAAAAAAAAAAGTTGAGTTTCGGTTAAAGTACAATTGTGCGACAGCGGAATTCAAAGAAAGACATTTAAAGAGAATTAAAAATACATTGCCTTTTGGTATTTAATCTTTGCTTGTT